>JADWOT020000001.1:4275587-4356053 GCA_036345935.2 Taenia hydatigena | reverse complement strand
AGCAAGGTTTGAAATGTGCGTGATAGGGAGGCGAAAGTGGTTGACACGAATTGCGAGGACGCCTATCAACCGAGTCAACGAAGCCGAATGAATGAATGCCTTGCACAGTATGAAACTTAATTAATAAAGGCAAACTTTCAGAGAAATGAAACCTCTACTTTCGCAGACTTTGGTGGTGTGCTGTGCCCATGTTATGCCAACGTCTCCCTTTGTGCTTTGAGACCATCACAACCCACTTCGGTCTCCCTCATTTCACAATTCTTATTCTTACCCACTTTTCGCATTTGACAGGCAATGCGATGCATGAAGCAGACTTGGTGAGAGAACACGCTAATTATGTGGTTTCAGGACTTGCGCCTTTCGCGTCAAATACGCTTTGACTTAGTCACACCAACATCGGTCTGGTGATACTGGTGGCATTCACTTCACCGTCTTTTGGTACATTCGTTCAATTTATGCATCTATTTAATGGTTCTGGTTTCGAGAAACGTGAGCAGCGTCTGTTTAGCAACGCGGTCTTATTCAAGACGAGACAGTGCGATTGTCCGTAATTATGTTGTATTGAGTTCACAAAGGCGCGATGCTTACAAGCAATGATTTTTCTTCCTATTTATAATGATGGAAGCACTCTCGTAAAGATCTCAAGTTAATTTTATCAATGCAGTTAAGAAGGCTGTTCTTAGGTAAATATGCAGTTTAAGAGTGAATGAACTGCTTGTCAATGATTCGCAACACCAAAGAAAACATGAGCAATCAAAATGCTGTAGAAAACGCAGCTGCGAATTTGGTGCAGATATGCTTTTATTTTTCGTACATTGACAAGTACACGTTTAGTTGAGCATCTTGCCACGTTTCATTGCGTTTTCCATTTTTACAATTTAACCGAAGATGTTTCTGCCAAGTTTCTTTTTGCGATTACACATTGCCAGACACAAATTGTAGTGTTGTAAGGTCTCATCTCACCTCACCTCACCTCGCCTCCACTCTCACTTTGACTTGCAAGCTGAGCTGATTTACCTGTGGATTTCTTTGACCAATTATGAGGTTGTCCCTCTCCTTTCCTTTAGTCTTGTTATGTGAACAGACCAGCCACGGTTGATAGAAGAAAAAGTGCTGACATGAGGCAAGACAGATAATGCCCACAAGTGCAGACATCAGCCTGCGTGATGACTCATCACCCTGAATCTTAACATTTCACTAATAGTGCCTTAGTCGCTGCAGAATTCACCTCCTCCACTTACCAATATGCAGAGGTCACGGCAGCATTTCCTTCAGCAAAGATGCATTTTGACAACGTCAACGACATCTACTAATTGCTTAGACGACCTTCGCCAACAGCATGCTCTGCGTCGCAGTTAAGGCAAAGAAGGAAATGATGAAGTTGCTGATAAAGCGCATAAATGCATTTTGCTGAGAGGGTGTCGAGATGGAAAGAAGAGCAACTTGAAACAAGGCACGGGTGGATGGGTGAATGGACGTTAAGGAGGCTAGAGAGGTCAGGTTCACGTTGCTCCCTCGAGTAGACAGTAGATTATGGCAGTCATTCAGTCCGTCAGTTAGAGGAGGCTGAACTCAGCTGCAAATTGATAAAGAACTGGCCAAGTTTTTTACTAAGACAAGCCGATGTTCTACTCTAAGGCTTAATGATCTTTGTGACAACGCAATCACTCTTGGCACGCAACGCGAATAATACTTCCTCTCGTTTTAGGCGATTCGTGCAATAATTGACAAAGTGCTGCATGAACTAGACAAATCAATTCCTACCACGTAATATGGCTGGACAAGTGACAAACAAGGGATTTAATTCCCCTCTACCGATCGCGCCAATTTCCCATTTGCTCCCTTATGCTCTCTCTCTCATAGAATGTTGAAGCTTAATTTGTCGGGGCACTTCCGTGATTGTCACTTTGAGTGCGTTCAGTGCTTGCTTAGCTAGAGTGACAAGAGTTGTGTGGCATGTCATCACAGGAAAATGGTTGTTGATGCAGATCTACCAGGGGCAGGAGCAAGCAAGAAGAATGAATACAAGTGAAATGCATTTGGAGAACTGGGATGTGTTATGAACACGGGGATGGAAATAAGGCCGAGGGTGAGTGCTCTGACATAGATGATACGATTGCGTATGGTAGACACGCACATTGGTTGCTAATTTCCAAGCTTCCCAATTTAACCTCTGAGGGTTCTAATAATAGCCAGCCAATGATGCTGGAGCTCACACGTCTATATAACGACAGCGATTGCAGTTTGCCGCAACCAATAACTACAGGTGCTAACTGAGGTTGGTTGCATTTAATCGTCAGCATCGGCGTGGGAGTCCACAGTCACCTTATACATACTCTGCGCATGGAGTTGAATTTCCACCACTACCACCACCACCACCGCCATCACCACCACCACCACCACATGGCGCACTTTACGTTCCACATTTCACGTTCTTGTGAACTGGCATAACTCTAGCATTATTTTCACACAATCAGATTGCCAGACATTTTAGACAAAGAATAATTAATTTTGTGAAATCAAGCAAATCGCCAAGCGTGTGCTGTACTGAGTTGAGATTGTTTGATGTATTGAATGTGATCTGTGGATTTACTTTCTGTAGATGGGTGAGTGTACCTCAACACAAGCAAACAATGGACAGCTCAACTTCACAGGACGAAACCACTTCACAAGAGCAATCGTACACGCCGGTGTACGTTGACGCCGACTATCCCGACTTGATGCAGGACGAACTGTGGACGCACGTTGACTGCGACAATTCATCCAACGTCAACGACTCTTCAATTCTCTCCCACATAATCGACTCAATTTAACCATCGAACGTTGCAATGTTACACGTCGTTTCCATCGCCACTACCATGAACATGAAGAACACTAACCGCACCACCTGCAGAGATGAACTGTGTTGTCACGCAGATGGCTATATTTAGGCGCGTGAGCTTGCGCACAACTGGTAGGCTATGAATAGACCTTGAGAAGTTGAATTAGGAGTAGTTAAATATGGCAACCAATGTACATGACTGCTGCCTACATCTGTGTCAGTTGTGTCAGTGCACTTACTCATGGCCCTTACTTGGCTCCTCAAAGCAGTGCATCGAATGATGAAATGGATAGAAATATGCATGTGTAGAAATTGAATGTCTGTTTTCTATCCACGTAGGTCCTTCACCGCTGTTGAATGGCACCGTCCATTTACGAAATAGGAGTAGATTTTTGATCTCACACAGTTTACTGATGTGTGAGCGTTTCCATTTCGATAACAAATGGGATGATTGGGAGATATTTTAGCGCTTCGGGAAATGCAAATCTGCATTTAAAACAGCAAAGACATGCTCTGACAACGTCAACGACACCTACAAAGGGCTCTGACAACCTTTACTGACAACATGAACTGCGTCACAGTTAAGGCATAGAAGGGAATTATAAAGCTGCTGATAAAGCGCATAAATGCCTTTTTGCCGAGAGAGTGCGGAGATGGAAGGAAGAGCAACTTGAAACATGGGGTGGGTGGATGGGTGGCTAGAGACGTCAGGTTCATGTTGATCCCCAGGGATGGCGATCGATTCTGACAGTCAGTCAGCTCGTCAGTTAGGGGAGGCTGAACTCAGCTGCAAAGTGAAAAAATTGGCCGATTCGCTGCTAAGACAACTTGATGTTCTACTCCAAGGCTAAGTGATCTTTGTGAAACCAATGCAACATAAGAGCTGACAATCGCAATGTCTCGTCTTGAATAAGACCGCATTGCTAAACAGACAACGCTCACTTTTCTCGAAGCCACAACCATTAAATCGATGCAACAAATGAATGAATGTACCAAAATACGGTGAATTGAATGCCACCAGTATCACCAGACCGATGTTGGTGTGACTAAGTCAAAGCGTATTTGACGCAAAAGGCGCGAGTCTTAAAAGCACGTAATTAGCGTGTTCTCTCATCATGTCCGCTTTATGCGTCGCATTGCCTGTCAAATGCGAAAAGTTGGTGAGAATATAAATGCTGAAATGAGGGAGACCGAAGTGGGTTGTGATGGTCTCAAAGCACAAAGGGAGACGATGGCATAACATATGCATCTGTGTAATAATCATGGTGTCCACACTGGTCCACTCACTCCGCACCACCAACACCTGCGAAAGTAGTGGTTTCGTTTATCTGAAAGTTTGCCTTTATTAATCAAGTCGCATACTGTGCGAGGCACTCATTCATTGGGCTACGTTGACTCGGTAGTTAGGCGTTCTCGGAAGTCGCACCGACGATCTTCGCCTCCTAAGCATGGACGCTCGGACACTTGATCTTGTTTGATAAGAGCTGACTAAGAAGCGCACTGATCGGGAGCACTTAGAAGGCGTGGTTTGACAGGACTTTGGCATTTCCATGTTTCTTAATCACTCAGAAACTGCTGTCACAAATTGCAGAATGCAGGGGCTCGCAACAGCTCGCCAATGCGTCCTCAATCTTAAGTATTGCGCCTACTTCTGCTGTGTGGGAATTTACGATTCTGTTCCGCTCAGTGCAAAGCGATGTCCACAAAATGATTCTGGGATTTATAGGGTAAAATGGTGTTTTCCTAGATAATCTATACCTTGGTAGGTGACATTTTTTCTTGCCCTCCAATATCAATATCATCTCGAAGACAAAATCTGGCGCTTCGTGTGAGCTCGTCGGAAGTGGAATTTGTCCATTCCTAAGGATTGTGAAAGGGATACCCTTCAGTATTGTTGAGTTGGAAGGAGAAACAGCATATTGTTATGTAACTTTGATTAGTGTTTGAGCTACATTTAATGACTCACCAGGCAAATCTGCGCTGATTTAGGTCGATTGGTCTAGATCAAGTAGATTCAAATAGTTAAAACTCATGCTCACAACGAAACAAAGCACAAACGTTCAGACTTGCGTGCAAATAGAAGAGAGATTAATGTCCTCCACTCCAGCTCTTTACTCCACACCCATTTACTTATAGCATACGAACACTCGACGGAGATATCGTATCACTGCAAATAGTCCTAACCAACTTCACGAAGCCAATGAAGGTGATGCCTTTGAAAACTGCACGACTGATCCCTTGTGTGTGATGAGTGCATAGTCAATGGACAATCTTCGTTGCTGACAGCTGCCTCCCCGTACTACTTCAAGCCCTCTTACGCTGCACTTCCCTGTTAGTGCTTGGTTGTGCTCACCACGTGTCTGTATAAATCTCGCTGTTGTGAGCTCGGCGTCGGACAGGTGAGTGGTTCTGTCAGGGAGAGCGATTCCAACACCTGACCATTCGAATTTTTCAGCAGACATGTGTATCTTGATCACAGCATATTCCCTTAAGCAGATCAATGTGTGCACCTTGTACCAGACATTTCATTTGTCTATTTAGTCATTTTCACATAACACAGGCAACAATTAAAGGGTTTTCTACTTCGATTTGCTTATTTATGAGATGCTGTTGTGCAAATTCACAGCCACCGTAAGAGGTAGAACGACGCAACAATTAGCATCTACACCCTCATTATTGAGCTCTACATCTACTCCTCCCAAAGGCTAATAATATTAACGCAAAAACTCTGCAATATATGCTGCTACTTCATCATAATTAAGAAAAGTCCTTTTTCGTCACTTGTAGGAATCTTTGATTGATCATTTTGTCTACTTCAGGTCATTCAAGACCCACTAAATTAAACATTGTCGATGTCTCTGTTACAGCATTTACTTAGCGCTTTATGGCAATTGCTAAATTGTAAATCAAAGTGTATTGCGTGAGGCATTGTTAATGAAGACCCTTGCATTAGCTGAAGTCCAGTGACTATGGCATAGAAAATTGTTGTTTGCTGTGGGTGTCTACAACATTATAAAGGCATTCGCACCCAATTCCTTTAAAAGGTTCTACTTTGGCGGCTACTAATGAGAACGTGCCAGAAACAATCCTCTGATAGATCACTCACTATAAACTCAAGATGAACCTGTCATTAGCATGTGTACCGACTGAATCAACCGAGTGGCGAAGACGCGTTTTGGTCCACCCTCAAGCACAATCTCATACTACGATAAATGGGAGTCTGTATCTCCAAATAAATCTCACCACAGGGTGATATGGCAGTAGAGGCATTTTGAGACGCCAAATGAGGCTTCGGAAGGATGCGCTGGCAAACCAATCACACATGGATCACGCATGCTTCTTAAATGACCAGCCATCAAACCCACCTCGTGCTACTTGGGTATGTTCCGATTCAAGTCAATGACTAAACGACAAAGGTACGTAATTGGGAATTTTGTAGAAGGAAGGAGGGGATCAGGTGAGCGTTTGCAAAAGCAACGTGAATTCTCGCAACATCAGTTCCTGGAATTTCACTTCTAGTAGTATCCAACCACTGTCAATACATTGTGAGGGCTCTGACAAACCCAGACAATGCTTCTTTTCTAAATTTTAGGACCAACCACCTTCGCTGCTGTGCGTCTAACATGATAGAACGAGACAATTTAGTTCCTTTCTCCTGAAAGCATTGGAAATTACCCCCTACAGCCTCTGACATCGCCCATTTGTCAGTCCGTCTTATCGTCCACAAACGCCGTATCACATGCTCCATCGGCCGGATGTCTGCATTGATGTCTCTACCTCATTGTCAGCCATTGCCTCTATGATTGAAAACTCAGCTCCCATTCACAAACACTACTTTCTTGTGTGTAAATTAAATGGAATAGGCTAGTCACATAAAAACAAGGCGATAAGTCGAATTGGGTTTTTAAGAACACCTTGAGCGTAACATCTGGAAGACCCACCGTAATCGGATTCTAGCAGACTTCGCAATATAGAATAGTCATTGAACCCCTTCAATCTACAGGCCTGAAGTTGAACGGAGGAGGAGCACAGCCAACCTTTCAGATTGTCGCATTGAGCCCGTGGTGGAGTGTGACGAAGATAGTTGAGCCATTGGACAGTTAAATGATAAGCAAATTCTACTGCCTGGTGCGGGTCATGCAACAAGTGTTCAATAACTCATCCTTTGAATGTGAGAACAGACTTGCTAAGCTATTCTTTGATTTTGGATGCTAAAATGCACCTTAAAACGGTCTGTGAGGTGCATTTATGATAGATGCAAGCGGTATCCGTCCAAATGAACAACGCTACCAACTTTGTTGTCCTAAAAGTAGAAATCCGACAACAAAAAGAGAGTATCTGCCGTAGACGACTAACAATAAGGAGGTTTGCATAGGAGGGCTTATGGAAGCCAACCAGCTTTAATTAGAGTTGCAAAGAGCCTACTTTCTAAATTGGACTAAGAACAAGACAACATTAAAATGCTATCAAATTGAAATGATGGGACGACTGAGATAAAGTAGTGTGTTGCGCAAGACTGACGAATGTCCACAATGCAGTTGCGTAAATGAATCTGCTGAAAGCTTCATGATGCATTACGCTTAATTCCCCGTCTGAATAGCAAAATCTTGCATAATTTATCCGCCTGTCCACTAGCTACTCATGCATTAGTCGACTGCATCGTGACAAATAAAATGAAAACGGGACAGTAGAGGCACACGAAGAAAGGGAGTGTCTACTGCAGGAAGCCTAATAATTCCCCTACGCAAAGAACGTTGTAGACCATCCCATGCTCCATGATCCGGTTACCATCCCATTTTTATGATGTAGGGATTATGCTAGCTGTGGACCTGGTGGCCTATGCCAAATAAATGAGGCTCGTTGTCTACTCACCCAACACTTCTATCAATATACTTTGCTCATTTGTTCTTCCATAAGGTATGGAGCATACAGATGCACAGGAAGACCGATAGATGGCGACTACTCATCAGGACGGAACAGTGCAGCTGTATCAATGAAATCGGAATCGAAACTGTATTAGAAAATGCCAAAGAACCTTGTCTCAATTAGATTACATCATACGCATTCGCCAAATGAGAGGAGAAGCAAGGGAGCAAGCAAAGTCCGGTCCTAGATACCAGTTGAATTTCGTTGGACATGACGCAACGTGATTTTCTTCCCCTTTCTACATATTCCAATGGTGATTAATTTAATTGCACCCAAAAATCCACGAAATGCAACGACTTCAGTTACCTTCAAGATTTCCTTGTGTTGTCGTTCTTCTCCACTCTCAGTTCATCCTCCGCTGCCAGCAAATTTCGATTGTCTTTTGATGCTGCGAGTTGAGCTGTGCGTTCCTTAGGCAGTTAATTCAACTCTGCTAAAGTTACAGGATTCTTTGAGTTAGTCGACGAAGGGGAGCAATCCTAAGCTTATAAATTGTGGACTGAAGTTGTGATACTTGTAGGGTCTGGTTCATATATTACACACGACCACAAAGTACGAAGGTGGAGACTTCAGCACCTGTGTCCATTATTGTGTGAGGAACGCGAGTAAGCACAGAGACAACATGAGCGAGCGCAAGCAAGAGAGCGAGCGAGCGGAAAAGACAATAAATTGCCTGAATTTACTGGAAGCGTTGCAAAGTATTGACAAGTCTCCATCTCATTTGCCATTCTCGCAAGCACCCTATCAACTGTTTCTTACCCACGGTAGCTGCATCTCAGACACCCAAGTAGTCTCCCTATTGGCAAATTCAACCAACCACTAGAAATGCACTCGTAAAAGGTTCTTGAACATTAGGCTCAAACAGCAGCTCGAGCTTGGTTAGGACCAGAATTTGATTTCTGTGTTGCGCCAACAGTGATAAGAACCACCAGGAAGACTGGTGCTTGGATAAAAGTAAAGTAAAATAAGTTTCCTGTAATGAGAGACACAAACAATGTTAGTAGGGCACAACAGACCTTGGAAGCACTGGACAAGTTCCCACTTATAACAGTTGACAGTAGGATTTTCCTTAATAACCATCATCGCCGGCGCTTCGTATTTGTACCAAAGGGACCGATGTGGCTTCAGTGTCCGGATGGATTGAGAAGGTGCCTCTTTCAAGATCCATTTAGGCCTAAGTGTTACGAGGAAACTCCGTTCTGTAAATCTACCCCTCACCACTTCTTGACGCGTGGTCAATATGATTGTCCATGTCCTTTCTCTTAAGTTAACTTCTGATGACACCTGTGTTTCCATCTCTTTATCTCATTTTGAATGTAATTTACCACTCAGTGGAACAGTGATAAGGAATTTGGAGTGGCTTAAGGAATACCACAGATCCGACAGCACCGAAGTTTATGAGCAGATTACATGGCGGTCAAACGACTACTGAGAGAATGCTCAAAGCCATTTATAATGGAAAAAGTTATATCATGTTACGAATATTTTGGATCTCCCAGGCGTTTAGCGATGCCTGTCTCAGAATTAGGAGCCGCATGTGCAATTTGTCCATATAGGTGAAAAATAAAGACTTAGCGCTTCAAGCTAAAGGTACTGATTGACGTTACCCACTTTTGAACCGCTTGATATTGACAGAAATTTCATTGCACGCACCAACAGCTATAGCTGAATATAAAAGATCTTGGGTTACACCGGTTGAATTACTCCATTCTACCCCTGAAGGGTTTTACAAGTGAACCGAATTTGCCACAATTGGTCCTCAACCACTCACCAAGAGAGGATTCTCATTTATTCTATTAAAGGAAGTCTACTTCACGATTGTAGCTCAGACAGAACGTGTCCATGCACAGTATGTTCGAACAGTTGCTTCCGTATTCGGTCAATAGAGAGTGCCCGCATGAGGGCCTGTAACTGCGAGCTTACGCTTGATGGATGCTTCGGTCGAGTTTTGGACTCACTATAGACTAACGACCACATACGATGCAGATGTTGCCGAGTATGCCGTTTGTATTGGTGATTAATGACAATTGAGGCACGTCTCAAAACAACAAGTCGCCTCTCTCAAGTCTCTAAAGCACCCCTTCACGTAGAAAATTGAATAGTAAATGCTCAGATTGAAATCATTTAATGCCATTAAAGAAATTTGATTGTGGGAAGTAATAAAGAGAAGGGGAGCGAGAGAGAAATAACTACAAAGGTAGATACTGGCACCAAAAAGCCTCTACACAGCCTTGGTGAGTGCACTTAGAGATGTTTGAATGTAAGAAAAGGAGCCATGCCTAGACCACACAGCAAAGGGGAAAGAATCTTGAATATTAGACAATGGCAGTTTTATTCAATCCTAAGAAAAGTTACTCATCAGAGCGAATTCTATCTTGAGATTGAAGTCAAATATCTACGTCAGAAGAGCAGAAGATGCAGTTTTGCTGCCGCTGATTATGATGATTCAGAGATCAAGAACCATGGCAAGTAATTTTGGTGGACGTTGCATTTGAAGTGAGTGATTTCAAACATGGAAGTGCCTCCTGCCAAGAAGGTGGTCAGATGTGTGCACTCACAAGGAAACTTGTCCGAGTTGAGAGATGGCACGACATGCCACGTCCCACCCTTCATACCTTGAAAGGACGGCGACCTAACCACCTCAGAGCACGTCCTGCCACCCATACCCCATCCCTGATCACACTCAAGCATTCAGACCGATTAATCCTTCATCTGATGTCTGAAATTAACTAACAATGAAACCAAGAATACTTCAATCTATCTCGCGGAAATGTAAGTAAGCAAGACCACTCAGCATCCTCAAAACGGAGGAGGCCACACCTATCCACTGCCCAGCCCCCAACCTCCGTAGGCCTACCTACCTACCTCATCGTCCATGTCGCCATATTTTATGCTTGTCTCCCCTGCAAACTGAAATGGACACCCATTTGTGAGAGAAGGAAGTCCCAACAATGGCAAAAAGACCCCAATCAAGAAGAAGAGAAGGAAGAGATAAATGGTGACAGCCTCGACAAGGCGACGCGGTAGAATGAGATATTGGTGGAGACGGCTCAATGAAAGATAGAGATAGTTAATCGCTGGATTCGCCAAAGCCAGAAGAAACTCGCACGGGCACTGGGTTAAGAATCCTATGAACACAGCCCTGAATGAAGAACAAGCCGAATAAAGATGAGAAGCATAACGCTGAAACCGACAAGGCCCTAAATCACAGAAAAACGGAGAAGGCATAGTTAGGATTACCACTCACTCAATTTCAGACATCAGATGAAGGAGTAATCGGCCTGAATGCTTGATTGTGAGCAGGGATGGGATATGGGTGACAGGTGGGGCGTGGCATGTCGCTGTACTTCAGGGGGTTTGTCGCCTTCCGTGGTCTTGTGGTTGCGTTGAAAGGAGCGCGAAGAATGGGGACGTAGGTGGGAATACGGTACTGGGGTTCCGTCGTGGGAGGTCTTGGTGGTGGCTTAGCTCGCCGACTCCGTGAGTCTGCTCCGCAAAGCAGTTTCTTCCAACGGGCAGGAGAATGGTGGTAGTTCAACCTTCGCAATAGGCGGCGACCAGTTGTTTATTTGAAAGGGAGTGAGGAGCGCGTGGGGATGCGAGGAGGTGGTCGAGTGCTAGCTTGGTGTCGATGTTCTCGGCATGTCCTGCAGGGCCCGAGTCGTTAGCATGACTAAAATGGGAGCTGAGGGGGAGGAGGGGAGCGACTGCGAGGAGGAATTGAGCAGGAGAGGAGGTGCAGAGAGTGTATTGAAAGACGGCAGGTTGGAAGGTGCGGTGGGGATTGTTGCGTCTCAGTCGACCTCGACTATGATTAATTCCCCTGCCTTTGTCATGTGCAGTTTGATTGGGTTCGGGTTGTATCCTCTCAAGCAAACTGCTTTTCGCTTAGGTCATGTGCCTCTATGGCCTCTGAGCATCGAGCATTACGGTCCTTTATGGGGAGTGTTAATGCACCTCAACTGAGGCTAGGTGACGCAGTGATTCACCATTTGCATTTGTGCTTTCAGTTTTGGCTTTCTGGGTGCAGTTGCATCCTCCGGTCCAGGGGGTTCTGACCTTTCAGTCTTTGTGCCGCGGAGAAATCGCTTCCGTGTGAGCGTGCTGGGCTACGTTTTGGAAATGACTGAGTGCAGTAATTCAATAGAAGCAGGGAATGAGCAGGCATTGAGATGCATTCATTTGGCTGATAGTTGAGCGTTAATGCCACAGGCATAGGGGCCTTCTGCGGAGAGCTGTAGGTAAGAAGTCCCTGTATAGAGGAGCCGGGGGAGTATTGCGCTCTTCTACAGATGTTTTAAGCCCTACGCTTTGTAAGGGGCCACTTACCGATGCGAGGTGATACCTCAATCGTATTGCCACAGTGACATTAACTTAAAAGTGCTTCTAGTTTGCTACTAAAAGCTACCATCGGGTGGGGAGCACAGAGCCACAAAAAGCAGGGGTGAACAGCATGGGTCGCGGTATGGGAGGGTGCTATGCAGTCTCGAGCAATACAGGAGTGGTGAATAACTATCTGAAGACGCAGGTCACAAAGGGGAATTAAAGCGCAGCCCAATCAAGCAAACCAGATGCAGTCTTATCTACATGAAAAAGTAAAGATTGTAGGTGCCTGTTGGCAGATGGTTTCTATGCTCCATCTAGGCTAAGAAGGCAAGCGTGGTCGGAGGAGCGGAAACGGGGTAGAGATTTGGCATTCTGTGAGGTGTTTTGCTATCTAATTCATGTATCCTCTAGGTAGGAGCTCAATTTATGACTTTATAAAGACCAATGGGTATTTTGTTGGAGTATTCAATTTCCATTGTCAAAGTTTAATGTTTATTTAGCTGTGCATTGAACGCATGTTCTTGAGTGGTCGTAATTGAGGCTATCCCTCAACACCGTGGTTATCTGACCATAACTTTCGTCTATTTACCCTACCCAGAATGGGTGATACCTTCAAAGGGGAAGCACTGAGGGCCCTTATCCTTAGATAGACCTCTTTATTGAGCTCGAGCATTTTGTCATAAAGCATTTTTCCTGCTTTATTAAAGTTCTGCGATCCACATAGTGACCTTGGTAACCACTTCTCTACAGGCCTTCAGATGCAAAATCTCCCTACTGTGCCTCGCGTCCAACAACTTTTCGAAGCTGATAAAGTATGTGAGTGATTGTGCTCACCGTCACTATGGTATAAGCAATCATATGCCAAACATCGTCACACCGTAGGCCATGTGCCCACCTGGTGTGCGAAGTTAGGCATTCTGTGGCCTAGTCGGATGCCAACAGGAATTACTACCTAAGCTATGAGCTGTCGCATAACCACGGCCGGGGTTTTGGTCCTCACCCACGTCTTCGGAGCCTTAACAGCAGCAACTGGGACAGCCTCCTACTGACCTTCTACGCAAGCCATCACAGTATGAGCTGTATCTGAGGTCAATTGCAAACACGAGTATTTTAGGATAGGTTGCTGCGTATTTGGCCGCGAGAAACGTGGTGCTTCGCCACACATTAAGCCATACACATGCACGCGGTATCGCAATTACCTATTGCCATCCTGCCTGACGGTGCTTGAATTGAAGCTATCGACGACAGGTGCGACAGCAACTGGTGGTAGTCAAGGCCCACCAATGTCCCCGAACGCTGCGCGGTTCAGTGGTGTCGAGGCAACACCTCTCATAGGTGTTAGTGGTAATTAAGCTTGGAGTAAATACGGAGTCAGATAAAGGAATGAACAACAGCGCATATTTTTGTACCATTCATGTATCGAAGGTCGTGCCATCTCTCAACTCGGACAAGTTTCCTTGTGAGTGCACACATCTGACCACCTTCTTGGCAGGAGGCACTTCCATGTTTGAAATCACTTACTTCAAATGCAACGTCCACCAAAATTACTTGCCATGGTTCTTGATCTCTGAATCATCATAATCAGCGGCAGCAAAACTGCATCTTCTGCTCTTCTGACGTAGATATTTGACTTCAATCTCAAGATGGATATTCGCTCTGATGAGTAACTTTTCTTAGGATTGAATAAAACTGCCATTGTCTAATATTCAAGGTTCTTTCCCCTTTGCTGTGTGGTCTAGGCATGGCTCCTTTTCTTACATTCAAACATCTCTAAGTGCACTCACCAAGGCTGTGTAGAGGCTTTTTGGTGCCAGTATCTACCTTTGTAGTTATTTCTCTCTCGCTCCCCTTCTCTTTATTACTTCCCACAATCAAATTTCTTTAATGGCATTAAATGATTTCAATCTGAGCATTTACTATTCAATTTTCTACGTGAAGGGGTGCTTTAGAGACTTGAGAGAGGCGACTTGTTGTTTTGAGACGTGCCTCAATTGTCATTAATCACCAATACAAACGGCATACTCGGCAACATCTGCATCGTATGTGGTCGTTAGTCTATAGTGAGTCCAAAACTCGACTGAAGCATCCATCAAGCGTAAGCTCGCAGTTACATGCCCTCATGCGGGCACTCTCTATTGACCGAATACGGAAGCAACTGTTCGAACATACTGTGCATGGACACGTTCTGTCTGAGCTACAATCGTGAAGTAGACTTCCTTAATTAAAATAAATGAAAAATCCTCCCTTGGTGAGTGGTTGAGGACCAATTGCGGCAAATTCGGTTCACTTGTAAAACCCTTCAGGGGTAGAATGGAGTAATTCAATCGGTGTAACCCAAGATCTTTTATATTCAGCTATAGCTGTTGGTGCGTGCAATGAAATTTCTGTCAATATCAAGCGGTTCAAAAGTGGGTAACGTCAATCAGTACCTTTAGCTTGAAGCGCTAAGTCTTTATTTTTCACCTATATGGACAAATTGCACATGCGGCTCCTAATTCTGAGACAGGCATCGCTAAACGCCTGGGAGATCCAAAATATTCGTAACATGATATAACTTTTTCCATTATAAATGGCTTTGAGCATTCTCTCAGTAGTCGTTTGACCGCCATGTAATCTGCTCATAAACTTCGGTGCTGTCGGATCTGTGGTATTCCTTAAGCCACTCCAAATTCCTTATCACTGTTCCACTGAGTGGTAAATTACATTCAAAATGAGATAAAGAGATGGAAACACAGGTGTCAACAGAAGTTAACTTAAGAGAAAGGACATGGATAATCATATTGACCACGCGTCAAGAAGTGGTGAGGGGTAGATTTACAGAACGGAGTTTCTGAATCTTAAAAGAGGCCACGTCGGTCCCTTTGGTACAAATACGAAGCGCCGGCGATGATGGTTATTAAGGAAAATCCTACTGTCAACTGTTATAAGTGGGAACTTGTCCAGTGCTTCCAAGGTCTGTTGTGCCCTACTAACATTGTTTGTGTCTCTCATTACAGGAAACTTATTTTACTTTACTTTTATCCAAGCACCAGTCTTCCTGGTGGTTCTTATCACTGTTGGCGCAACACAGAAATCAAATTCTGGTCCTAACCAAGCTCGAGCTGCTGTTTGAGCCTAATGTTCAAGAACCTTTTACGAGTGCATTTCTAGTGGTTGGTTGAATTTGCCAATAGGGCGACTACTTGAGTGTCTGAGATGCAGCTACCGTGGGTAAGAAACAGTTGATAGGGTGCTTGCGAGAATGGCAAATGAGATGGAGACTTGTCAATACTTTGCAACGCTTCCAGTAAATTCAGGCAATTTATTGTCTTTTCCGCTCGCTCGCTCTCTTGCTTGCGCTCGCTCATGTTGTCTCTGTGCTTACTCGCGTTCCTCACACAATAATGGACACAGGTGCTGAAGTCTCCACCTTCGTACTTTGTGGTCGTGTGTAACATATGAACCAGACCCCACAAGTATCACAACTTCAGTCCACAATTTATAAGCTTAGGATTGCTCCCCTTCGTCGACTAACTCAAAGAATCCTGTAACTTTAGCAGAGTTGAATTAACTGCCTAAGGAACGCACAGCTCAACTCGCAGCATCAAAAGACAATCGAAATTTGCTGGCAGCGGAGGATGAACCGAGAGTGGAGGAGAACGACAACACGAAAAAATATTGAAGGTAACTGAAGTCGTTGCATTTCGTGGATTTTTGGGTGCAATTAAATTAATCACCATTGGAATATGTAGAAAGGGGAAGAAAACCACGTTGCGTCATGTCCAACAAAATTCAACTGGTATCTAGGACCGGACTTTGCTTGCTCCCTTGCTTCTCCTCTCATTTGGCGAATGCGTATGATGTAATCTAATTGAGACAAGGTTCTTTGGCATTTTCTAATACAGTTTCGATTCCGATTTCATTGATACAGCTGCACTGTTCCGTCCTGATGAGTAGTCGCCATCTATCGGTCTTCCTGTGCATCTGTATGCTCCATACCTTATGGAAGAACAAATGAGCAAAGTATATTGATAGAAGTGTTGGGTGAGTAGACAACGAGCCTCATTTATTTGGCATAGGCCACCAGGTCCACAGCTAACATAATCCC
Source organism: Taenia hydatigena (assembly GCA_036345935.2). Taxonomy (NCBI): domain Eukaryota; kingdom Metazoa; phylum Platyhelminthes; class Cestoda; order Cyclophyllidea; family Taeniidae; genus Taenia; species Taenia hydatigena. Next base: position 4,339,893 of record JADWOT020000001.1, on the reverse strand, counting down.
TACATCATAAAAATGGGATGGTAACCGGATCATGGAGCATGGGATGGTCTACAACGTTCTTTGCGTAGGGGAATTATTAGGCTTCCTGCAGTAGACACTCCCTTTCTTCGTGTGCCTCTACTGTCCCGTTTTCATTTTATTTGTCACGATGCAGTCGACTAATGCATGAGTAGCTAGTGGACAGGCGGATAAATTATGCAAGATTTTGCTATTCAGACGGGGAATTAAGCGTAATGCATCATGAAGCTTTCAGCAGATTCATTTACGCAACTGCATTGTGGACATTCGTCAGTCTTGCGCAACACACTACTTTATCTCAGTCGTCCCATCATTTCAATTTGATAGCATTTTAATGTTGTCTTGTTCTTAGTCCAATTTAGAAAGTAGGCTCTTTGCAACTCTAATTAAAGCTGGTTGGCTTCCATAAGCCCTCCTATGCAAACCTCCTTATTGTTAGTCGTCTACGGCAGATACTCTCTTTTTGTTGTCGGATTTCTACTTTTAGGACAACAAAGTTGGTAGCGTTGTTCATTTGGACGGATACCGCTTGCATCTATCATAAATGCACCTCACAGACCGTTTTAAGGTGCATTTTAGCATCCAAAATCAAAGAATAGCTTAGCAAGTCTGTTCTCACATTCAAAGGATGAGTTATTGAACACTTGTTGCATGACCCGCACCAGGCAGTAGAATTTGCTTATCATTTAACTGTCCAATGGCTCAACTATCTTCGTCACACTCCACCACGGGCTCAATGCGACAATCCTCCGTTCAACTCCAGACCTGTAGATTGAAGGGGTTCAATGACTATTCTATAATGCAAAGTCTGCCAAAATCCGATTACGGTGGATCTACCAATGTTACGCTCAAGATTTTCTTAAATATTCAATACAAGTTATCGCTTTGTGTTTATGTGACTGGCTTATTCCATTTAATTTACACACAAGAAAGTAATGTTTGTGAATGGATGCTGAGTTTCCAATCATAGAGGCAATGGCTGACAATAAGGCAGAGACATCAATGCAGGCATCCGGCAGGTGGAGCATGTGATACGGCGTTTGTGGACGATAAGACGGACTGACAAATGGGCGATGTCAGAGCCTATGCGGGGTAATTTCCAATGCTTTCAGGAGAAAGGAACTAAATTGTCTCGTTCTATCATGTTAGACGCACAGCAGCGAAGGTGGTTGGTCCTAAAATTTAGAAAAGAAGCATTGTCTGGGTTTGTCAGAGCCCTCACAATGTATTGACAGTGGTTGGATACTACTAGGAGTAGAATTCCAGGAACCGATGTTGCGAGAATTCACGTTGCTTTTGCAAACGCTCACCTGATCCCCTCCTTCCTTCTACATAATTCCCAATTGCATACCATCGTCGGTTAGTCAGTGACTTGACTTGGAACATACCCAAGTAGCACGAGGTGGGTTTGATGGCTGGTCATTTAAGAAGCATGCGTGATCCATGTGTGATTGGTTTGCCAGCGCATCCTTCCGAAGCCTCATTTGGCGTCTCAAAATGCCTCTACTGCCATATCACTCTGTGGTGAGATTTATATGGAGATAGAGACTCCCATTTATCGTAGTATGAGATTGTGCTTGAGGGCGGACCAAAACGCGTCTTCGCCACTCGGTTGATTCAGTCGGTACACATGCTAATGACAGGTTCATCTTGAGTTTATAGTGAGTGATCTATCAGAGGATTGTTTCTGGCACGTTCTCATTAGTAGCCGCCAAAGTAGAACCTTTTAAAGGAATTGGGTGCGAATGCCTTTATAATGTTGTAGACATCCACAGCAAACGGGAATTTTCTGTGCCACAGTCACTGGACTTCAGCTAATGCTAGCGTCTTCATTAACAATGCCTCACACAATACACTTTGATTTACAATTTAGTGACTGCTATAAGGCCCTAAGTAAATGCTGTAACAAAGACATCGACAATGCTTAATTTAATGGGTCTTGAATGCCCTAAAGCAGACAAAATGATCAATCAAAGATTCCTACAAGTGACGAAAAAGGCACTTTTCTTAATTAGGATAAAGTAGTAGCATATATTGCAGAGTTTTTGCGTTAATATTATTAGCCTTTGGGAGGAGTAGATGTAAAGCTCACTAATGAGCTTGTAGATGTTAATTGTTGCGTCGTTCTACCTCTGTTACGATGGTTGTGAATTTGCGCTACAGCATCTCACAAATAAGCAAATCATAGTAGGAAACCCTTTCATTGCCGCCTGTGTTGTATGAAAATGACTCAATTGGCAAATGTAATGCCTGGTACAAGGTGCACACATTGATCTGCTTAAGAGAATATGCTGTGATCAAGATACACATGTCTGCTGAAAAATTCGAATGGTAGGTGTTGGAACCGCTCTCCCTGACAGAACCACTCACCAAGGTTATAACTCTGCTGAAGCCACATCGGTCCCTCTGGTACAAACACTAAGCGCCAGCTATGATGGTTATTAAGGAAAATCCTACTGTCAACTGTTATAAGTGGGAATTTGTCCAGTGCTTCCAAGGTCTGTTGTGCTCTACCAATATTTTATATGTCACTCATTAAAGTAAAATTATTTTACTTTACTTTTATCCTAGCTCCAGTCTTCCTGGTGGTTCCTATCACTGTTGGCGCAACACAGAAATCATATCCTGGTCCTAACCAAACTCGAGCTGCTGTTTGAGCTAAATTTTAAGAGTCTTTTACGAGTGCAATTCTAGTGATTGGTTGAATTCGCCAATAAGGCGACTACTTGAGTGTCTGAGATGCAGCTACCGTGGGTAAGAAATGGTTGATAAGGTGCTTGCGAGAATGGTAAATGAGATGGAGACTTGTCAATACTTTGCAACGCTCCCAGTAGACTCAGACAATTTATCGTCTTTTCCGCTCGCTCGCTCTCTTGCTTGCACTCGCTCATGTTGCCTCTGTGCTTACTCGCGTTCCTCACACAATAATGGACACAGGTGCTGAAGTCTCCACCTCCGTACTTTGTGGTCGTGTGTAATATATGAACCAGACCCTACAAGTATCACAACTTCAGTCCACAATTTATAAGCTTAGGATTGCTCCCCTTCGTCGACTAACTCAAAGAATCCCATAACTTTAGCAGAATTGAATTAACTGCTTGAGAAACGCACAGCTCAACTCGCGGCATCAAAAGACAATCGAAATTTGCTGGCGGGGGAGGATGAACTGAGAGTGGAGAAGAACGACAACACAAGGAAATCTTGAAGGTAACTGAAGTCGTTGCATCTTCGCCACTCGGTTGATTCAGTTGGCACATCTGTTAGTGTCGGGTTCATCTTGAGTTTATAGTGAGTGATCTATCAGAGGTTTGTTTCTGGCACGTTCTCATTTGTAGCCGCCAAAGTAGAACCTTTTAAAGGAATTGGGCGCGAATGCCTTTATAATGTTGTAGATATCCACAGCAAACAGAAATTTTCTATGCCACAGTCACTGGACTTCAGCTGATGCAAGCGTCTTCACTAACAATGCCTCACGCAATACACTTTGATTTACAATTTAGCAATTGCCATAAAGCGCTAAGTAAATGCTGTAACATAGACATCGACAATACTTAATTTAGTGGGTCTTGAATGACCTAAAGCAGAAAAAATGGTCAATCAAAGCTTCCTACAAGTGACGAAAAAGGCACTTTTCTTAATTATGATAAAGTAGCAGCATATATTGCAGAGATTTTGCATTATTATTATTAGCCTTTGGAAGGAGTAGATGTAGAGCTCACTAATGAGCTTGTAGATGTTAATTGTTGCGTCGTTCTACCTCTGTTACGATGGTTGTGAATTTGCGCTACAGCATCTCACAAATAAGAAATTCAAGGTAGGAAACCCTTTCATTGCCGCCTATGTTATATGAAAATGACTCAACTGACACATGAAATGTCTGGTACAAGGTGCACACATTGATCTGCTTAAGAGAATATGCTGCGATCAAGATACAACTGTCTGCTGAAAAATTCGAATGGTCAGGTGTTGGAATCACTCTCCCTGACAAAACCACTCACCAAGGTTATAACTCTGTCAGTGTCGCGTAAAATTAGCCAAGATGGAGTCGGAGGAGTTGTTGAAAAGTGATGTGGTGAGATAAACAAAGGAGAGCCCAACCAGAGCGAGCCCGGGGAGTAAACCTCGTCGGTATCATAACAGCGGAGTATGTCGCGCAAAGACACATCAGGCTAGGCTGTTGACGGACGACATATTTTAGACAAAATGGAAGATTCGTGGTACTTTACCCTTGAAAATAAGTAAACCATCATGGGTGCCATGGATAATGAATTCCCAAAGACCATTTACTTGCCAGTCATTTCTGTATTATGGTCCTGGCCCCTTCCAATACTTTCTGATATCTTCTCAAGACGGTAGCTACTTAAACTTTCAATCATTGAAATTGAACAAAGTCCGGTAGACTTCACTTCCACCTGACATTTTATGCCACACTTTCACCCTTAGAAGCCATCGTTTTCACAAAAGTCGGTGTCTTCATCTTGTGGCCTTGACTCCATACCAGTTCCTACTCGGCAAAATTAAATCGACATAACCAGATTTTGGAAAAACAGCAAGTAATTTTAACAATATTTAAGGTCGCGAAAGGAAAGTGTCACACCGACGGGACGTCAATGGAAAACATTTAAAGGTGCTATTGACAAATCATAGTGATCTCACTGCTCTCTAATGGAACCACCGCCCCAGTGCGAGAGTTGTCACCACCCAACATGACGAAATGCCAAAAACAAAGTAGGCAATTCATTTCAGTGGGTTTGCGCCATCTGTTGCTCTGGCATTCTTGACTCAGTCAGTTACGGTGGGGTCTAGTATGCCAATAGTAGCTTCAATATGGCTGAATCATCGCAAGGCATTTTTGATATTCTGAGGCAGACGGCAGTTGACATCGAGGATGTACCGGTCTGCGGTTAGCCATTTACGGTCTTAGTATTGTCAAGTTGATACCGCTGTGCCCACTACGCATGTCGCAGTCATTTTGTCATTGGCAAAGCTGCCAAAACGTGGTTGTTCGTCCGACAATCTTTAGCACAGTTTTCATGGCTAATAAGGACAGATATTGTAAGGAGAGGCAGCTTGATGGTTAGAGGCATTCGTTGTATCTAAAGTCACCAGCATTGCAGGTGTCGGCGCTCCCCTGTGCGTGGGCTCATGTCAGCATGAAGGTAACGAAACCAAGAGTGCGTCCTTAATTAAACAAACAAGTGTGCTATACACACACATCCTCATTTCCGCCTCGGTCATTGCAACAATTCACATTCAACTTTTTTAAAGGCATTTTTCCTTCTGTAAAGCACATCATGAATGACCTTGATTGCGCTCATGCCATTCCACCAGATGTAGACAAACAAGTTTACGAGTCCCACCATGAATGTGGTGAGCAATCATTCCAATGAGGTGATGCAGAATGCAACCTTATTTGCATTAGGTATGCTCTGAATGCATGCCGGCTATTAGCATTGCCCCTCACTCGAGGAAACGAGGCACGAATTACCAACGCGAACCGTCCAGGAAGCCTGTCCAACGCCGAGCTCACAACAGCGATATTTATACAGACACGTGGTGAGCACAACCAAGCACCAACAGGGAAGTGCAGCGTAAGAGGGCTTGAAGTAGTACGGGGAGGCAGCTGTCAGCACTCATCACACACAAGGGATCAGTCGTGCAGTTTGCAAAGGCGTCACCTTCATTGGCTTCGTGAAGGTGGTTAGGACTATTTGCAGTGATACGATATCTCCGTCGAGTGTTCGTATGCTATAAGTAAATGGGTGTGGAGTAAAGAGCTGGAGTGGAGGACATTAATCTCTCTTCTATTTGCACGCAAGTCTGAACGTTTGTGCTTTGTTTAGTTGTGAGCATGAGTTTTAACTATTTGAATCTGCTTCATCTAGACCAATCGACCTAAGTCAGCGCAGATTCGCCTAGCGATACCGAGTCCAATGTAGCTCCGAAAATACGAGAAATGCACGTTTTGAAATCAAAACATGGTGGACAAGTTCTGGTTTGTGGTTTGTTGCTTATTTGAAGAAAATGGCCATCAGTCTGACACATCAGCGAAATGTAAAGTTGCCTTTTGCTTGGTGACTAAATTGAGCATTCCATGAACGAATGACTGTCGTAGGTTACTGTCTACGAAAGGCAGAGAGAACATACCTAATCGGATCTTCGCTGATTTTTTCACATCCAAGCTACCCATAACTCACCACAAAGGATCGGATTCTGCACACCAGACAATTCTAACCTCTTTCAAATCAGGACAGCAATTAACAGGCTGCAAATGGATCGGCAATTTACTTGGGGCAGATAAACACAATTAAGAAGCCACCTCGTACAACAGTCACCTCCAAATGAAGTACTAACAAAAGAGCATTCCGAACCGTTAAACAAAGTTACTGTGAAGTAGCAAACAAATATGGTTTGGTGGTAATAATTCTTAAATCGTAAGCATTTGGAGACTAATGCAATAATTGGCAAACTGTGGATAGGAAATAGTATAGAGACTTCAGGAAGTCAGTCACTTACTGCCTTGTTAGGTAAGACAGAAGGGATGCATAATAGTGCGTTTAGCCATAACGTAACCGACAGTTCTGCTGCTCCTCTCGCTTCGGTGCTTTTAAGGTGGAAATGTGAGCAACGAATTCAGGAGTCGATGTGACGCAGGCAGCTGTAAGGTGTTAAGCTTGCAAATGTGAATTGTCAAATGTATTGAGAAAAGTGCCCGTGGAAGCCACACATTTTCGGGAATAGTATTTTGCTTCATTTGTTAATGGTTCGATAACAAGCAATGGCTAATTTGCAATCAAACATTGGCTTGCAGTGTGGTCTGCAACACTTTGCACAAGTCTCGTCACTTCTGTGAAAAGCCTTCTTTATGTGCACAAATCAAAGTGCATTGTCTACAGCAGAACCCATTGCTCGAATTGAATCCAAAGGTCTATGTGCTTAATGGAATGTGTATTTATTAGTGCAAGAGGGAAGACACAACCATTTTGCCTATAAGTTAGTTGGCATCTCAATCCGCTAAAGCCATCTGATGTTCAAACGCAATCTCATCGAGGCTCACCACGTCACGCCACAGGCATTGGAACTACCAAACTTCCGCTTACGGTCTGCGCTATCTGGTCCATCCTTTTGCTCAATACTCCCTTACTTGTTTATTTGACACAGTATTCATCATCTGCGTCCCCGATGTGATGTCAACCATGGGATGGATTCGCCCATTTCGATGGCTAAAGAGGGTTTTGTATTTAGTTCTTTAGTAAGGATGGTCTTCCAATGCCCTCACTTTGCTCAGCGAAATAGACGCCGCTGCAGACGAGGGTAGACCAAATTTTCTGGATGATAGCGACTTCACGCACGTTTCTGACGCAATCCCCGACTAATTGATTAAGGCGAATACCCAGTGTCACTACACCTTAAACCCATTTAAAGCAAAATCGCTATTGCAAGCATCAGTGAAGGAACAAAGAATGCATGGCAAATGTGCTGTGGATTAGTCGGTATTCATGATGAATGTGTATTTTCCCCGCCGAATATGAATGAGTGAACGTCTTAATAGATCCCCTCCACCCACTTTTGTTTTGACCGATTTACGCTTTCAAAACCGTTTTACTGCTTTATTTCTGCTTTGCACATTGTAAATATGAGACAGTTTTACTAACCAGCCTGTTGAGTTTTCTCAACGCAAGCTTAAATATCATGATTTGTTGCGGCATTTAAATGGTGTAAAGCAGACTGAAGATAACAATCTATGCTTTGATGCCTCAGTTTTGCTGCTGCGGCCTTCCTGGATGTTGAACTTTATTAAACCTATGCTAATTCAGATCTGCTCTTCTCTCCAACTAGGGTGATCGGTCCATCACACCACACGAAATAGTGTTTATTCATTTTAACGTCTTTCGGCCTATTCAGTCTTATCCTCGATCAATGCGTCCACTGCCTAACTTGGTCCGCTGCCGTCTTGATTCGATAAAATAAATGTTGTCAAGCATAAACGCAATAACGTGCTAACAGGAAAAAGCAAAATAGCACTTAGACTATGCAGGCATCTATTCGAGCACTAACTCATACTCACTCTTTCAACACTTGTTTGGCTTCATGGACCACCATCGGTTACACAGCCACCTCGGAGGCACCCAACATAAGGCTGTGACAAAGTCGCTATGCGTATGCGTGATAGAACTTTTACAATTCAAGCAATTGGTGGCTGTTTGAAAGTGACGAGGTTATTAGTGCAGAATTCCACATGGAAGTGCTTTATCCGTCCTCAATATACACTGAATGAATAGAATTGCAAAGAAGAGGCAGGAAAATGGTGTGACACGTTGGGGAGAGCACGTCAATTGAAGGGTGGTGAGAAATTAGGCAAGGTCTATTTGAAGACAAATGGCGAATTGCCAAGATTTAATTCGGTGCTTTGACGCTCCTGACAATGTGAAATCTGCCCATTTTCCATTGTATACCCGCAAGTAATAAATCACCTCTGCCTTGCTCTTTGTAAAATTTGTCCAGAAATTGAGGAGCAACATTGAGATCAACACTTCAGCTGCATTGTCCCAGATTCCCTTAGGAGGCGACTTTTGCATTTCATTAACTTGCTATTTGATACTCACATGATTGTGTGTTTAATACTTCAACTTGTTGACCTTCAACTCCTAACTGATTACTCGGGTATCTTTTAAGCCATTAGCTCAAAGGTGATAGTCTCATCTTTGCAGGACACGAAGAATGGTTCCGAGGTAGGCTGGAGTCAGCAGCGAACGTCTACATGCATTTGTTCGTCCGTTGACATTCTCATTGTCATTGAAATGATATTGGTGCACCCACCACACAAGACAAACTAGGCGTATGATTCTAAAAGCCACAATTCTCCCCAACCTCACTAAGAAGAAGCTCATATAATTTGAGGTGATCTAGCAACTACGTACAGTGTTTCCTCTACCAAATAAGCAGATGTCGTGAGAAGAGCTAAAGTGAGGGACAACAGTATCTCTTTTATTTGCATACAAGTACGTGTGCTTGCACATTTATTCATTTGAAGGGTGCTTTTCAACTACTTTGCTCGTGGCCTTTGAAAACGGACAAAATGTTCGAAGGTATCAATCAAACCAATCTAGAGGAATTTATGTAAGCTAATCGCGAATCCGTCTGGCTATGCCAAAGTTAACACAACTTGGAAGGAATCAGGGATGCATGTCTTAAAACAAACGAAAGTCTTTAGCATCGTGGACGTTGATGATATGCTGTTCTTGGGTTCATGTCAACAGCAAGGTGATGAAATCATTAATGCCTTCTAACTTAAGCAAACAAGTGCGATATTCAAACGCCGCCTCGCTTCCATGTTAGCCATTGCAACAAACCTAAATTGGTCCCCTTTGAGGACCTTTATTCCCTTCTGTAGAGCACACCATGGATAACCTCGATTGTGTGCCTATTATTCGGCTAATTGTTGCCAACCGAGAATACGATGCTCACCATGAATTTCGTAATCAAACATCACAATGGAACTATGTACAATGTTGCGTCATTATGTGTTAAGTGTGTTCTGAATTATTAGGAGGCATACCTGCTGACAGTACTGCACATCACCTCTTTCGAATGATTGTTCACCACATTCATGGTGGGACTCTTAAACTTGTTTGTCTACATCTGGTGGAATGGCATGAACACAATCAAGGTCATTCATGATGTGCTTTACAGAAGGAATAAAATTCATCTCAAAAGAGACAAGTATGAATTTTTGCAATGACCAAGACGGAAATGAGGATGTGTGTGTATAGCACACTTGTTTGTTTAATTAAGGATGCAATCATGCTTTCGTCACCTTCATGCTGACATGAGCCCACGCACAGGGGAGCGCCGACACCTGCAATGCTGGTGACTTTTGGTACAAGAAACGCTTCTAACCATCCAGCCGCCTCTCTCTACAATATCTGTTTTTTGTAACCATGGAAACTGTGCTAAATATTGTCAGATGAACAACCACGTTTTGGCTGCTTTGCCAATAGCAAAATGACTGCAACGTGCGTAGTGGCACAGTGATACCAATTTGACAATACTAAGACCGTAAATAGCTAAACGCAGACCAGTACATCCTGAATGTCAACTGCCGTCTGCCTCAGAATTTCCGAAATGCCTTGCAACGATGTGGCCATATTCAAGCTACTATTGGCATACTAAACCCCATCGTAACTGACTGAGTCAAGAGTGCTAATTTGGAAGTAATTTAAAAACTGCCAGTACCGAATAGCAATGTGAAAAGATTCTACAATTAATCGCTTGAAGAAATTCAAGAAGCTGCTGCATGTGCGAAGCACCTCTCTTCCTCATACACTACTTTGGATGGCTTAAGTGGATATTATGTCGGCAAAACAAATCCACTTTTGGGTGTTGGAATGTGCATCGAGAACTAAACGAAATTGCTATCAGATCAAAGCTAGCAACACCGAATCAAAAGCAAGTTTGCTTTTCTTAAACGTACGTTACTTAGCGTGGAAATGACTCCTTTCCATTTTATGCCACAGCTCTATGCACATGGTGCAATTGTCGGACCTCAACACTCTTAATGTCTGATCTGATTAGAATGGTGTATGAGTGCGACGAAATGCTGTTGGAGCAGAAATGGGAAGCCATAACCATAAACAACTCTCTGCGATGCTGGCTCGTGAACAGTGCTAGATGAAATGGGGCGAAGGAGAATAGGTGGAGGAAGAAAGAGCCAATGGATGAAAGTTGTGCGCTTAGACAATCATGCGAGCGTGTAAACTTCCTCATTATGCAATGCATACTTGGTTGCAGATCATTCTCCTTGAGATTTGACTTCGACTTAACAAAGCACACATCCTGCTTGGCGGTGTCGTCTTGTATCATCACTTTGCTTCGTTCAAATAAAATGGACAAAATATAGTTGCGGAATTTGATGGCGCCAAGCAGGCAGACGAGAATTAATCAAATGCATACTTCGATGCTGACCTTGACTAAATGGCTATATTTGAAATACGTACAGTTTCGCATTAGTAATCGGCTATGAATAGACCTTCAGAAGTTAAATTAGGCGCAGTGAAATATGGTAACCGAGGTGCATGGCTTCCGTATACAATTGTGTCAGTTGCATACGTGCACTTGCCCATGGCCTAAACAATGCGCCGAATGATGAACGCACCTTGTTTATTGTTTTCCTCGGAATGGAGTACTACCCAAGAATATTACCAGCCCTCCAGAAAAGTTACTATGAATCAGCAACGAAAGGCTGTCATTTAAGATTGAAGATAAGCTAGACGAACTGCAGATGCTCTTGACGAATCAAACTGTAAACATTATTAAGAAGACTAGGTGTAAGCACTGATATAACTAATGCAATTGCAAATAGTAGCCAGGTGTCTAGGTTACTAATTTGCATTGCTCCTAATTTAACTTCCAACGCGTCCAATAATAGCCAGCCAATGATGCTGCAGCTCACACGTCTATATAACGAGAGCGGTTCCAGTTTGCCGTAACCAATAACCACAGGTGCTAACTGAGGTTGGTTGCATTCCTTTCATCATCATCGGCGTGGGAGCCCGCAGTCACCTTATACATACTCAGCGCATGGAGTTGCATTTCCACCAAAACGGCTACCATCACCACCACCACCACAGGGCTCCACTTTACATTCCACATTTCACGTTATTTGCACTGTCATAACTCTATCACTATTTTCGCACAGTCAGATTGCTGCACCGAGTTGGGATTGTTTGATGTATTGTATGTGATCTGTGGACTTACTTTCTGTAGGTGGGTGAGTGTACCTCAACACAACCAAACAATGGACAGCTCCACTTCACAGGACGAACCCTCGTCACCACAGCAATCGTACACGCCGGTGTACGTTGACGCCGACTGCCCCGACTTGATGCAGGACGCACTGTGGACGCACGTTGACTCCGATAATTCATCCAACGTCAACTACTCTTCACCCCTCCCCCACACAAATGACTCAAGTTAACTGTCGAGCGTTGCGATGTTACACCTCATTTCCATCCCCACTACCATGACACATGTCTCTAGTGTAAATATAATTTGCTCGCATTCAATCTTCCTTCTTTCTTGCTGTTGGTATTCCACTTAACTCTTACAGCATATGTTGGGCGAGCACAACAATGAACAATACCTTTGATAAGCAGCTTATTTATTTTCAAAATACGCATTTGCTTAGGCATAGATTTCTTGACGATTTTGAGTGAGTTAACCCAAGAGTTGCAAGGCAGTGCTTCTCTCATTATAGATGGAAGAAAAATCATTGCCTATAAGCGTCGCACCTTTGTGAACTCAATGCAACATAAGAGCTGACAATCGCACTGTCTCGTCTTGAGTATGTCCGCACTGCAAACAGACGTTGCTCACGTTTCTCGAAGCCACAACCATTAAATTGATGCATCAAATGAATGAATGTACCAAAATACGGTGAATTGATTGCCATTAGTATCACCAGACCAGACTAAGTCAAAGCGTATTTGACGCATAAAGCGCAAATCCTAAAAACACCTTCTTCATGCCCTAAATTGCATGTGAAATGCGAAAATTGTGTAAGAATAAAAATTGTGAGGTGAGGGAGACCAAAGTCGGTCGTGATGGCTTTAATGCAATAAGGGGGAAGATGGCATAACATACGCATTTGTGTATTAATCATGGTTTCGTTTCTCTGATATCTTGTCTTCATTAATCAAGTTGCATTCTGTGCGAGGCATTCATTCTTTCGGCTAAGTTGACTCGGTTGATTGGCGTTCTAGCAAATCGTGTCGACCGTTGTCGCCTCCCAATCACGCACGTTCCAAACATCACTCTTCTTTTAATAAGTGTTGATCAATGAGCGCACAGATTAGAGGCACTTAGAAGTCGTTGTTTGACAAGTCTTCGGCATTTTGATGTTTATTCATCACTCAGGAATTGCTGTCACAAAGCGTAGAATGCAGGGCCTCGCAATAGCTGGCAATGCGTCCTCACTCCTAAGTATTGCATCTATTTCTGCTGTGTGAGAATTTAAGATTGCATTCTGCTCGATGCAAAGCGATGTAGACAAAACGGTTCTAGAATTTTGGGGGCAGTTTAGTGTTCTCGTAGTTATTCTACACCTTGGTAGGTGACATGATCCCTTACCCTCCATTAGCTCAATGTCACTTAGAGAACGAAATCTTGCGCTTCGTGTGAGTACGTCGGAAGTGATATTGTGGATTCCTACAGATTGTGAAAGAGAAACCCTCAAGTCTTGTTAAGTTGGTAAGAGTAACGGCAAATTGTGATGTAAATTTCATGAGTGTTTAGGCTACATTTCATAACCCAACGAAATCTCTCCCAATCATCTCATTTGCTTTCGAAATGGAAACGCTCAGACATCAGTAAATTGTAGACGATCTCAGATCTAAAACTATTCTTAAAAAAACAACGTTTTGAAAAGTGTGAATAAAAGACATTATATTTCGAAGAATTAGTTTCTATCCATTTCATCATTCAGCGCATTGCTTTGAGGAGCCAAGTAAGGGCCATGAGTAAGTGCACTGACACAACTCACACAAATGTATGCAGCAGTCATGCACATTGGTTGCCATATTTCACTGCTTCCAATTTAACTTCGGAAGGTCTATTCATAGCCGACCAGTGATACGCAAGCTCACGCGCCTAAATATAGCCATCTGCGAGGCAACACAGTTCATCTCTGCAGGTGGTGCGGTTAGTGGTTTTCATGTTCTGGAGTGTTCATGCACTGATGGACATAGTGTGGATTAGGAAATACCATAGAAGCCCATGAGAGTGCGTCATTACCTGCCTTGTCGGATAGGAAGGAAAGGAGGTAAATCACACTCTCTCCGGCGACAATGGAAAGATAAGACTTAGGTTGTCAGACCACCTTGGGAACAGCCACGTAGTGTGCGTTGTGTGCTCACCTAACCTTTGAAAACAATGGCATGTTTTAATAGTGTTAGCTACTCGCAAATGACCAGGGCAACCTGCGCCAGCATCATACTCTGCGTTACCGTTAAGTTATGGAAGGAGGTGTTGAAGTCATTGGTTAGGCACATGAATAAGCTCAGCAGCGAAGGTGACAACATGGATAGAAGAACGCCATGAAACATGCGATGGATGGATGGGTGGGTTAGTGGGTGGGTGAAGAGGTGGACATTAATGGGTTTAGAGAGATCAGGTGCATGTTGCTCCATCGGGTAGCCGGTAGATCCTGGCAGTCAGTGTGTCAGTCAGTCAATCAATTGGAAAAGGATGAAGTCAAGTGCGAAGTAAGAGAGAAACGATCAACTTGCTACTACAACCAGTGTTTGATCCACTGCATTGCCTAGTGATCATTGTGCAACACACTTCAACTTGGCAGGTAGCGGGATCCATTATTCCTTAAGTATTATGTGATTTATGCCATAATAGACAAAACGCTGCGTAAGTTGGACAAGTAAGTCCCCTTCACACAAGATGGCTCGGCATTTAGCAAATAAACACTTCGATACCTCTAGAATCATTTGGACACACATTCGCCCAATTAATCCTGTGTGTGTGGCTGCACAAACAGACAGACCCATGCTAATGTGGTTCAAGTTCCGCACCCTTCTCTCATTCGCCCCACTTAACCCCACCGTCACTTCATGTTCCCTCTCTTTATTATCTATTCCATTGCCCTCAATATATGGTGGAGCTTATATGATGGAGGCACTAGTGACATTGTTGGTTTGTGTGCGTTCTGTGCTCACGCATCCCATGTGATAGCAGTTGTGTGGAGCGTCAACTCTGGCAACATGGTTGGTGATGCAGGTGCACAAACGCTAACAGCAAGAAAGAAGGAAGATTGAATACGAGCAAAATATATTTACACTAGAGACATGTGTCATGGTAGTGGCGATGGAAAGGAGGTGTAATATTGCAACGCTCGATAGTTAACTTGAGTCATTTGTGTGGGGGAGGGGTGAAGAGTAGTTGACGTTGGATGAATTATCGGAGTCAACGTGCGTCCACAGTGCGTCCTGCATCAAGTCGGGGCAGTCGGCGTCAACGTACACCGGCGTGCACGATTGCTGTGGTGACGAGGGTTCGTCCTGCGAAGTCGAGCTGTCCATTGTTTGGTTGTGTTGAAGTACACTCACCCACCTACAGAAAGTAAATCCACAGATCACATTCAATGCATCAAACAATCCCAACTCGGTGCAGCAATCTGACTGTGCGAAAATAGTGATAGAGTTATGGCAGTGCAAATAACGTGAAATGTGGAATGTAAAGTGGAGCCCTGTGGTGGTGGTGGTGATGGTAGCCGTTTTGGTGGAAATGCAACTCCATGCGCTGAGTATGTATAAGGTGACTGTGGATCCCCACGCCGATGATGATGAAAGGAATGCAACCAACCTCAGTTAGCACCTGTGGTTATTGGTTGCGGCAAACTGCAATCGCTGTCGTTATATAGACGTGTGAGCTGCAGCATCATTGGCTGGCTATTATTGGACGCGTTGGAAGTTAAATTAGGAGCAATGCAAATTAGTAACCTAGACACCTGGCTACTATTTGCAATTGCATTAGTTATATCAGTGCTTACACCTAGTCTTCTTAATAATGTTTACAGTTTGATTCGTCAAGATGCCTGTGTTTCGCTTGCTAGAGCATTTGCTGTTCGCATAGCTTTTCCACGATATTAATTGACAGCGTTTTATTGTTGATTCATAGTAGCTTTTCTGAGTAGCTCGAGATATTCATTGGTTGGTACTCCATTCCGAGGCAAACAATAAACAGGGTGCGTTCTTAGCTGTGCCCCTCTGCATTATATAAAGAGTAGAGTCCACTGCAATGTGTAGGTGGTCATTTGTACCTAAGAGTCGAAAGTGTCAACTGTACAGTATGCAGCCCCATGGTTTGGGGCTTAAGTGGGTCCATCAAATCTTTCAACAGATTTACGCTTGATTGAAAGTTTGGTCTCTTTAGTCAATTTACAAGTCTCACATTAATCCTTCGGCCAGCAACGAACCATTTTATCCAGAAAGATGGGTCCAATTGTGTTAAGCCTCGATAACATCTCAAGCAGTGTCGTTTGCTTCCTTGGTTTCCTTTCGACCGAAGTTGCTCACCAAAAAATTTGTGGCTGCATGTGTGTAGATTGTGGTGGAGCATCAGAAGAGCATCCTTCAATGCCGTAAAATGTGGGAGTCGAATGCAGCTAAATCTGTGAACAATTGTAACAGCTTACTGCCTCCTCATTTTTATCTGTACGAGGAATTCAAATGCGTAGCTTGTAGTCCCTTATGAAGCGAATCGGAATTTAAAAATGCCACTGAAGAGTCTGTACTTTTGCTACAGTAGTTTGGAGGTCGCAAGCAAATTGGGCCACACGAATCAGGCTGTCGTAAATCAGGGTATGAGGGGATCGCCCACGTGCATTCATTTTGCCCCACCTTCCTAGCTCCATGATTGCAAAGAGTTCTATTGTTTTCTACTTATTCTTGATGGTTGCATGAGCACGTTAGTGGACGTCATTGGTAATCTGCATTGATAAAATAAGTATATTTGAGTATGAAGTTCTTTATATGCTTATTAGAAGACTCAGCGAGAAGTTCAACATCATTCTAGCGCAAAACACGCACGTCTACTGAAATGAATGCGTCGCTCCACTTCCGCATCTGTCATTATTTTAGGTGGTGATGTCTCATTCTAAAGCGTGAACTCTAATGGCATGCAATGGGAATGTAGTGGCCTATGACGATCAAGACGAATGAAGGCAACCCTTACTGATCCAGCTCCACAGTCCTGCACTGTCCAAAGATAAAGAGACCGATTTGAAATGCACTGACAGATGGGTGAATGGATGATGGAAAGTAATTCTATTGGATTTCTTAACAAAGTGTTAAACCAAGGTAATGAACAGATTCTTCAATCCACCATCGGGATGTCTTTTAATCATGCATTGGTGAATAGACGAGATGACAGCCACAAGTAGAATTTTATGCTGATTTTGCATGACCAAAGGGATAGTTTTCTTGTTGTACGAATATATTGTCTTCATCTTCCCTAAAGGATGGTTCTACTGCCAACTCGACTGAGTTCTTCACTAATCGGGTTGATAATTATTCGCCCGAACCAAGCTATAAATATTTTAACTATTGTGAGTAACCATTGAAAGCCAAATATAGTCACTGATAGGCAAGTTATAGCTTCTCCGTTGTGTGCACCATACCGATGTCCCACTGCTGCCTGAAGAATTGATTTAGCGCCTGAGATGATGAGTTCTACCTCTCTGTGCCAGGCCACCCCGCCTCAAGTCTTCCGTTGACGAATTCAGGTATTACCAGTCCGTGTTTTATGTGGTTATTCTCATTCTCAATCAACAAATCCATCACTGCGTGCTAACAAAACGAAGGATAAAACACACAACCACTCCTTTATGCATGGGATTTTGGTGGATTACTGCTATTTACTGCATTAGCTCCCAGCCCCACAGCCGTTTGGAGGTCAATTTGAAACAAACCCTACGCTATGCTTAGCATTAGTGGCATTGTTTACAGCCTAAAGGACTTCATAACTACAGTATTGTGTGAGTTAAGGCATATTTTATATGGTCAGTCCCAATTTTCGCTGTCTATCATTAGCAAAAGCAATTACCTCTTGGATGTTTACATATACCATTCTGGAATTCACGCTTTGCCTCGTTCGCTTTAGGTCATTGAAACCAGATTTATTTAAGGGTAATTCAAACATAAATTAAAAATGTTGGGTTCAAATCTATAGTTTTCATATTTTAGATAGTCATACCCAACTTTTTGCCTTCACTCATTAGCAAAAGCAATTACCTCTTTGCCTCGTTTGCTTCAAGTCAGTAAAACCCCATGTTAGCAAAGGGTGGTTTAAACAGACTTAAAAAATAGAGCAATTATAAATGTGCGATTTAAATCTGTGGTTTACCGTCTGTCTTGTGTCACATTTGTAGGTTTTTAATGTCATGGCACCTTGATGGCACCGTACGCCACTTAAAGTGGCAAGAACGACAATTATGGCAAGTGTGACCTCGTATGAGTGTCAACAGCTTCAGCACACATGGTGGCATAGCTCAATTCAAACACCGTAACCACAACGGCACACGCTGTAAGGGTGTAGCATTAGACGATGGTGATTGTGAACGAGAACGGCTACGTAGCACATAGAATGGTGATATCCACCTGCATCCACAAACATTACAAGCTCAGTGCTGTAGAACATGATACAGTGTTAGAGCGCTCAAATTCTCCTGCACAGAGGTGCTTTGATGCGTGCTTAAGCCACTGAAGAGACGCACACAAGTAAGAGGCCTTCACATGTCCATCAGCGACGATCTCAACCATTGCAGTTGTGTTCACATCACGCAGCACAGAGGCCATTTCTATGAGGATGCAGACGTCTAAAAGAAGCTGGATGGCAGGAGATTGGCTGAATGACAGAAGTGCTCTACATCTGAATTTCGCTGCAGGATTGGTAAATGCGCGCTCCAGTAGTTTAAGCAGTTCACGCTTGCTGACAAGACAATGATGAGCAGCTGTTCTCACACACTTGGTAGTGATGTCCTACAGCTTCTTCCACTTAATGGTTAAAAAATGGAAGGAATGTGAAAGGGCGGAAAGAGAGGGTATCTGCTCTAAAATCTTTGAGTTATTATTTCGTTAAGGCATAATAAGACCTAATAGGTTCGCTTTCTCTCAAACTTACTGTTCAAGGATCCTAAAGTGACTTGATAACATGATGTATATTCACAGGCAATTCGGCACGATGAATGGGTTCCGTCTTAGCTAATGACTTGGTACAGTATGCTAATGACCTACCAACCCTCATTCTTGGTGGCCTTTCTTAGCAAGTGTGCTTTCATTGGCTCAATAGTCAAACTTTTAACGGAAAAGAAAGCCTTGATTAGGTAAGCCTTTAGAAAATCCCTGCAAAATCGATTACGTCTCCTTCTCGTTTGAGTGAATGTCTTCAGGTCTTCATTCTCCGAAGTCTAACGGCGATTTCAAGCACAGATAATGGCAAAATTTCTACTTTGTAAGAGTTTCATGGCGCCTGTTGTCAAGGTGATGCGATGCATATTCGATTCCGACATTACGTTCACATTCCATCAGGCAGAAGGGGATGATTTTGTCACGCTTAGGCGAGCACTACTGAAGCTCCGAGAGGAAGGAGAGGCAACCTTCAATTTCCCATTAGAGTTAATAGTGGCATATAAGGCAGCGTTGAATTGTACCGCACAAAGCCGTCAACCACCATCTGACTACTTTCCGTTCAGAAAGCAAGCTTAGCCCATTCAATACAATGATGGTGCTAAAGTCGCACAAGGGCTGCGAAAAACAACAGTCGAGAGTCTAAAGGCGATTCAAAGGTGACGATGACGTCTATACCTGTGAAGGTGGGAATGATGAGGCGAAATCTTCTAAACGCGGTAGAATTGACTTTCATTAAGTTGAGGAATGATAACTGGAGGAGACATCATAAATAAATGCGTCTGCCATACATTAAAGACCTAGAAGCAGATTACGGCAGTTTGACGGCAGATGAACTACTAGGCAGCCTTCCATATGCCACCATCATCCATGAGCCCCGAGACACCCTGGATTCGTTAGTGCGGGTTGTTTAGGAAGAGCGCAAAAGAGGATGGTCACATGTCAATTTTACAAATCGTCTCTACCGTCTTCCTCTGCATGGAGAGATGCTGCAAATGCCTGGATCCCCCAAAAATGGTTTTTTCTTCAATTTGCTACAAAGCTGCCTGATGGCTCTTTTGCATGCACCATGCTGCGAGGCATAAACTTTCTTTGAGTTAGGTAATACCAACTGGAATGTCAAAGTCAATCACTTACAGTAGAATACGCTTCAACGATTTGGTCTCTTTTGATTATCCGGTTCGGTTTGCATCAACTTCCCTCACGATATATGAATATTAAACAAAGTAATGTTGACTTTATAATATGGTGGAATTATACGAAACGTGATGCGCTCATCATGAATGCGTTTAGTTCTTACCAGTAGAGAGAGGTAAAAGGGTAGGATTCTTGGTAGACATAAACGCACACCGGAATAATAAGAGTGATATGTAGTTCATATAGAAATAAGTGAGCATTATGGATTGTAAAGTGTGCTGTTTAGGTGTAACATTGAATTCATTGAAAACCTATTAAGTTGTGAGATTGCCCTAAGCACTTTTGGGAGGCTGTGAGCAAACAAAGGTGACTAGAAAGTCACGAGCTTAAATGGACGGCTCACTGTGTGTAGCAGTCGTAAGAGCAAACAGTGCGTCTTAGGTCGGGCTGTAAGTTTCACATTCGACTATATCGCTGCCTACACTATGGCGAACTAATGACAGCCTATACTTTGCCGAATGATAAATTCTTCCGAAATTCCGCTTCCTCTGTTTCCTTCCAGGTGAACGCCGTCCCACTATATTTGTAGCTACATATAGGCAGGTTCCGCTTGATACCAACAAAGCTTCTTAAAAAGCCGTAACCGAATTTCTCTGAGTCCGTGTAGTATTTTTGACGGCTCACAGACTTCTCGTCTTTTCTGCACGTGGAATTCTTCCTTTTGGCAATCAAGTGTTAATGAAAGGACACTTAAAATCAGCACTTTCCCTCCTTCGCCAGTAGCTACTGAGCCACACACAAAACGAGTCACATACCTGTAGCTGGTTTAGATTAAGACACAATGAAATCCCTTATCTCTGTCTTAATTGTTTTTCAGTCCTTTCTTTCTCTGCTCGCATATCAATTCTGTGATTATTTATTTATATCCGTCGGCTGCGTTACCTATCCTCAGTGCAAGTACAACTGAGTTTAAACTTCCTTATCCACTTGTTGGGTGTAACAGCAAGAGTAAGACATCATCCTAAAACAGATCGCGCAAACCTACTGATATGAATTGCCTACTTTGTTTTTGGCATTTCGTCATTTCAAGTGGTGACAACTCTCACGCTGGGGCGGTGGTTCCATTAGAGAGCAGTGAGATCACTATGATTTGCCGATAACACGTTCAAATGTTTTCCATTGACGTCCCGTCGGTGTGACACTTTCCTTTCGCGACCTTAAATATTGTTTAAATTACTTGCTGTTTTCCCAAAATGTGGTATTCCCATTTAATTTCGTCGTGTAGGAACTGGTATGGAGTCAAGGCCATGGGATAAAGACACCAACTTTTGTGCAAACGATGGCTTCTAAGGGTGAAAGTGTGGCATAAAATGTCAGGTGGAAGTGAAGTCTACCGGACTTTGTTCAATTTCAATGATTGAAAGTTTAAGTAGTTACCGTCTTGAGAAGATACCAGAAGGTATTGGAAGGGGCCAGGACCATAATACAGAAATGAATGGCAAGTAAATGGTCTTTGGGAATTCATTATCCATGGCACCCATGATGGTCTACTTTTATCCAAGGGTAAAGTACCACGAATCTTCCATTTTGTCTAAAATATGTCGTCTGTCGACAGCCTAGCCTGATGTGTC
The DNA here is from genome assembly GCA_036345935.2 of Taenia hydatigena. NCBI lineage: Eukaryota > Metazoa > Platyhelminthes > Cestoda > Cyclophyllidea > Taeniidae > Taenia > Taenia hydatigena. Next base: position 4,318,415 of record JADWOT020000001.1, on the reverse strand, counting down.
TTTGCGCGACATACTCCGCTGTTATGCTGCCGACGAGGTTTACTCCCTGGGCTCGCTCTGCCTGGGCTCTTCTTTGTTTATCTCACCACATTACTTTTCAACAACTCCTCCGACTCCATCTTGGCTAATTTTACGCGACACCGACAGAGTTATAACCTTGGTGAGTGGTTTTGTCAGGGAGAGTGATTCCAACACCTGACCATTCGAATTTTTCAGCAGACATGTGTATCTTGATCACAGCATATTCCCTTAAGCAGATCAATGTGTGCACCTTGTACCAGACATTTCATTTGTCAATTGAGTCATTTTCATACAACACAGGCGGCAATGAAAGGGTTTCCTACTTTGATTTTCTTATTTGTGAGATGCTGTAGCCCAAATTCACAGCCATCGTAACAGAGGTAGAACGACGCAACAATTAACATCTACAAGCTCATTAGTGAGCTCTACATCTACTCCTCCCAAAGGCTAATAATAATGCAAAACTCTGTAAGATATGCTGCTACTTTATCATAATTAAGAAAAGTTGCTTTTTCGTCACTTGTAGGAATCTTCGATTGAACATTTTGTCTGCTTTAGGTCATTCAAGACCCACTAAATTAAACATTGTCGATGTCTTTGTTACAGCATTTACTTAGGGCCTTATAGCAATCGCTAAATTGTAAATCAAAGTGTATTGCATGAGGCATTGTTAATGAAGACGCTAGCATTAGCTGAAGTCCAGTGATTGTGGCATAGAAAATTTTCGTTTGCTGTGGATGTCTACAACATTATAAAGGCATTCGCACCCAATTCCTTTAAAAGATTCTGCTTTGGCGGCTACTAATGAGAACGTGCCAGATACAATCCTCTGATAGATCACTCACTATAAACTCAAGATGAACCTGTCACTAGCAGATGTGTCGACTGAAGCAACCGAGTGGCGAAGACGCGTTTTGGTCCACCCTCAACCACAATCTCATACTACGACAAATGGGAGTCTGTATCTCCAAATAGATCTCACTACAAGGTGCTATGGCAGTAGAGGCATTTTGAGACGCCAAATGAGGCTTCGGAAGGATGCGCTGGCAAACCAATCACACATGGATCACGCATGCTTCTTAAATGACCAGCCATCAAACCCACCTCGTGCTACTTGGGTATGTTCCGATTCAAGTCAATGACTAAACGACAAAGGTACGTAATTGGGAATTTTGTAGAAGGAGAGGATCAGGTGAACATTTGCAAAAGTAACGTGAATTCTCGCAACATCGGTTCCTGGAATTCTACTCCTAGTAGTATCCAACCACTGTCAATACATTTTGAGGGCTCCGACAAACCCAGACAATGCTTCTTTTCTAAATTTTAGGACCAACCACCTTCGCTGCTGTGCGTCTAGCATGATAGAACGAGACGATTTAGTTCCTTTCTCCTGAAAGCATTGGAAATTACCCCGTACAGCCTCTGACATCGCCGATTTGTCAGTCCGTCTTATCGTCCACAAACGCCGTATCACATGCCTTACCCGCCAGATGTCTGCATTGATGTCTCTAACTTATTGTCAGCCATTGCCTCTATGATTGAAAACTCAGCGCCCAATCACGAACACTACTTTCTTGTGTGTAAATTAAATGGAATAAGCCAGTCACATAAACACAAAGCGATAACTTGTATTGGGTATTTAAGAAGATATTGAGCGTAACATCTGGAAGACCCACCGTACTCGGATTCTAGCAGACTTCGCATTATAGAATCGTCATTGAACTCCTTCAATCTACAGGCCTGAAGTTGAACGGAGGAGGAGCACAGCCAACCTTTCAGATTGTCGCATTGAGCCCAAGATGGAGTGTGACGAAAATGGTTGAGCCATTGGATAGTTAAATGATAAGCGAATTCTACTGCCCGGTGCGGGTCAAGCAACAAGTTTACGATAACTTATCCTTTGAATGTGAGAACAGACCTGTTAAACAACCCTTTGATTTTAGGTGCCAAAATGCACCTTAACATGGCCTGTGAGGTGCATTGATGATAGATGCAAGCGGTATCCTTCCAAAAGTAGAAATTTGACAACAAAATGAGAGCATCTGCCGTGGAAGACTGACAATAAGGAGGTTTGCATATGAGGGCTTATAGAAGCCAACCAGCTTTAATAAGAGTTGCAAAGAGCCTACGTTGGGAAGATCAAATTAAGGGTTTACTTTCCACATTCTAAGCAACTGGTTTCTAGATTGGACTAAGAACAAGACAACATTCAAATGCTAACAAATTGAAATGATGGGACAACTGTGAGAAAGTAGTTTGTTGCGTAAGACTGACGAATGTCCACAATGCAGTTGCGTAAATAAAATCTGGTGAGAGCTTCATGATGCATCGCGCATATTTCCTCGTCTGAACAGAAAATCTTGCATAATTTATCCGCCTGTCCAAAATAAAAACGGGGCAGTAGAGGCACACGAAGAAAGGGAGTGTCTACTGCAGGAAGCCTAATAATTCCCCTACGCAAAGAACGTTGAAGACCATCCCGTGCTCCATGATCCGGTTACCATCCCATTTTTATGATGTAGGGATTATGTTAGCTGTGGACCTGGTGGCCTATGCCAAATAAATGAGGCTCGTTGTCTACTCACCCAACACTTTTATCAATATACTTTGCTCATTTGTTCTTCCATAAGGTATGGAGCATACGGATGCACAGGAAAACCGATAGATGGCGACTACTCATCAGGACGGAACAGTGCAGCTGTATCAATGAAATCGGAATCGAAACTGTATTAGAAAATGCCAAAGAACCTTGTCTCAATTAAATTACATCATACGCATTCGCCAAATGAGAGGAGAAGCAAGGGAGCAAGCAAAGTCCGGTCCTAGATACCAGTTGAATTTCGTTGGACATGACGCAACGTGGTTTTCTTCCCCTTTCTACATATTCCAATGGTGATTAATTTAATTGCACCCAAAAATCCACGAAATGCAACGACTTCAGTTACCTTCAATATTTTTTCGTGTTGTCGTTCTCCTCCACTCTCAGTTTATCCTCTGCTGTCAGCACTTTCAGTTGTCTTTTGATGCCGCGGGTTGAATTGTATGTTTCTCAGGCAGTCATTTCAACTCTGCTAAAGTTATGGGATTCTTTAAGTTAGTCGACGAAGGAGAACAATCTTAAGCTTATAAATTGTGGACTGAAGTTGTGATACTTGTGGGGTCTGGTTCATATGTTACACACGACCACAAAGTACGGAGGTGGAGACTTCAGCACCTGTGTCCATTATTGTGTGAGGAACGCGAGTAAGCACAGAGACAACACGAGCGAGTGCAAGCAAGAGAGTGAGCGAGCGGAAAATACGATAAATTGTCTGAGTCTACTGGGAGCGTTGCAAAGTATTGACAAGTCTCCATCTCATTTACCATTCTCGCAAGCACCTTATCAACTGTTTCTTACCCACGGTAGCTGCATCTCAGACACTCAAGTAGTCGCCTTATTGGCAAGTTCAACCAACCACTAGAAATGCACTCGTAAAAGACTCTTGAATATTAGGCTCAAACAGCAGCTCGAGCTTGGTTAGGACCAGAATTTGATTTCTGTGTTGCGCCAACAGTGATAGAAACCACCAGGAAGACTAGTGCTTGGGTAAAAGTAAAGTAAAGTAAGTTTTCTGTAATGAGTGACATATAAAATATTGGTAGAGCACAACAGACCTTGGAAGCACTGGGCAACTTCCCACTTATAACAGTTGACAGTAGGATTTTCCTTAATAACCATCATAGCCGGCGCTTCGTATTTGTACCAAAGGGACCGATGTGGCTTCAGTGTCCGGATGGATTGAGAAGGTGCCTCTTTCAAGATTCATTTAGGCCTAAGTGTTACGAGGAAACTCCGTTCTGTAAATCTACCCCTCACCACTTCTTGACGCGTGGTCAGTATGATTATCCATGTCCTTTCTCTTAAGTTAACTTCTGATGACACCTGTATTTCCATCTCTTTTTCTCATTTTGAATGTAATTTACCACTCTGTGGAACAGTGATAAGGAATTGGGAGTGGCTTAAGGAATATCACTGATCCGACAGCACCGAAGTTTATGAGAAGATTACATGGCGGTCAAACAGCTACTGCGAGAATGCTCGAAACCATTTATAAAGGATAAAGTTATATCATGTTACGAATATTTTGGATTTCCCAGGCGTCTAGCGATGCCAGTCTCAGTATTTGGAGCCGCATGCGTAATTTGGCCATATAGGTGAAAAATAAAGGCTTAGCGCTTCAAGCTAAAGGTACTGATTGACATTACCCACTTTTGAACCGCTTGATATTGACAGAAATTTCATTGCACGCACCAACAGCTATAGCTGAATATAAAAGATCTTGGGTTACACCGGTTGAATTACTCCATTCTACCCCTGAAGGGTTTTTACAAGTGGACCGAATTTGCCACAATTGGTCCTCAACCACTCACCAAGGGAGGATTCTCATTTATTCTATTAAAGGAAGTCTACTTCACGATTGTAGCTCAGACAGAACGTGTCCATGCACAGTATGTTCGAACATTTGCTTCCGTATTCGGTCAATAGAGAGTTTCCGCATGAGGGCCTGTAACTGCGAGCTTACGCTTGATGGATGCTTCGGTCGAGTTTTGGACTCACTATAAACTAACGACCACATACAATGCAGGTGTTGCCGAGTATGCCATTTGTATTGGTGATTAATGACAATTGAGGCACGTCTCAAAACAACAAGTCGCCTCCCTCAAGTCTCTAAAGCACCACTTCACGTAGAAAATTGAACAGTAAATGCTCAGATTGAAATCATTTAATGCCATTAAAGAAATTTGATTGTGGGAAGTAATAAAGAGAAGGGGAGCGAGAGAGAAATAACTACAAAGGTAGATACTGGCACCAAATAAGCCTCTACACAGCCTTGGTGAGTGCACTTAGAGATGTTTGAATGTACGAAAAGGAGTCATGCCTAGACCACACAGCAAAGGGGAAAGAACCTTGAATATTAGACAATGGCAGTTTTACTCAATCCTAAGAAAAGTTACTCATCAGAGCGAATATCCATCTTGAGATTGAAGTCAAATATCTACGTCAGAAGAGCAGAAGATGCAGTTTTGCTGCCGCTGATTATGATGATGTAGAGATCAAGAACCATATCAAGTAATCTTAGTGGACGTTGCATTTGAAATGAGTGATTTCAAACATGGAAGTGCCTCCTGCCAAGAAGGTGGTCAGATGTGTGCACTCACAAGGAAACTCGTCCGAGTTGAGAGATGGCACGGCCTTCGATACATGAATGGTACAAAAATACGCGCTGTTGTTCATTCCTTTATCTGACTCCGTATTTACTCCAAGCTTAATTACCACTAACATCTATGGGAGGTGTTGCCTCGGCACCACTGAACCGCGCAGCGTTCGGGGACATTGGTGGGCCTTGACTACCACTAGTTGCTGTCGCACCTGTCGTTGATGGTTTCAATTCAAGCACCGTTAGGCAGGATGGCAATAGGTAATTGCGATACCGCGTGCATGTGTATGGCTTAATGTGTGGCGAAGCACCACGTTTCTCGCGGCCAAATACGCCGCAACCTATCCTAAAATACTCGTGTTTGCAATTGACCTCAGATACAGCTCATACTGTGATGGCTTGCGTAGAAGGTCAGTAGGAGGCTGTCCCAGTTGCTGCTGTTAAGGCTCCGAAGACGTGGGTGAGGACCAAAACCCCGGCCGTGGTTATGCGACAGCTCATAGCTTAGGTAGTAATTCCTGTTGGCATCCGACTAGGCCACAGAATGCCTAACTTCGCACACCAGGTGGGCACATGGCCTACGGTGTGACGATGTTTGGCATATGATTGCTTATACCATAGTGACGGTGAGCATAATCACTCACATACTTTAACAGCTTCGAAAAGTTGTTGGACGCGAGGCACAGTAGGGAGATTTTGCATCTGAAGGCCTGTAGAGAAGTGGTTACCAAGGTCACTATGTGGATTGCAGAACTTTAATAAAGCAGGAAAAATACTTTATGACAAAATGCCCAAGCTTAATAAAGAGGTCTATCTAAGGATAAGGGCCCTCAGTGCTTCCCCTTTGAAGGTATCACCCATTCTGGGTAGGGTAAATAGACGAAAATTATGGTCAGATAACCACGGTGTTGAGGGATAGCCTCAATTACGACCACTCAAGAACATGCGTTCAAATGCACAGCTAAATAAACATTAAACTTTGACAATGGAAATTGAATACTCCAACAAAATACCCATTGGTCTTTATAAAGTCATAAATTGAGCTCCTACCTAGAGGATACATGAATTAGATAGCAAAACACCTCACAGAATGCCAAATCTCTACCCCGTTTCCGCTCCTCCGACCACGCTTGCCTTCTTAGCCTAAATGGAGCATAGAAACCATCTGTCAAGAGGCACCAACAATCTTTACTTTTTCATGTAGATAAGACTGCATCTGGTTTACTTGATTGAGCTGCGCTTTAATTCCCTTCGTGACCTGCGTCTCTAGATAGGTATCCACCACTCCTGTATTGCTCCAGACTACATAGCACCCTCCCATACCGCGACCCATGCTGTTCACCTAGAGGAGCAGATTGCGACCCCACCCCCTACATTTTCTGGCTCTGTGGTCCCTACCCGATGGTGGCTTTTAGTAGCAAACTAGAAGCACTTTTAATTTAATGTCACTGTGGCAATACGATTGAGGTATCACCTCGTATCGGTAAGTGGCCCCTTACAAAGCGTAGGGCTTAAAACATCTGTAGAAGAGCGCAATACTCCCCCGGCTCCTCTATACAGAGACTTCTTACCTACAGCTCTCCGCAGAAGGCCCCTATGCCTGTGGCATTAACGCTCAACTATCAGCCAAATGAATCCATCTCGATGCCTGCTCATTCCCTGCTTCTATTAAAGTACTGCACTCAGTCATTTCCAAAACGTAGCTGAGCACGCTCACACGAAAGCGATTTCTCCGCGGCACAAAGACTGAAAGGTCGGAACCCCATGGACCGGGGGATGCAACTGCACCCAGAAAGCCAAAACTGAAAGCACAAATGCAAATGGTGAACCACTGCGTCACCTAGCCTCAGTTGAGGTGCATTAACACTCCCCATAAAGGACCGCAATGCTCGATGCTCAGAGGCCATAGAGGCACATGACCTAAGCGAAAAGCAGTTTGCTTGAGAGGATACAACCCGAACCCATTCAAACTACACATGACAATGGCAATGGACTTAATCACAGTCGAGGTCGACTGAGGCGCAACAATCCCCACCGCACCTTCCAACCTGCCGTCTTTCAATACACTCTCTGCACCTCCTCTCCTGCTCAATTCCTCCTCGCAGTCGCTCCCCTCCTCCCCTTCAGCTCCCACTTTAGTCATGCTAACGACTCGGGCCCTGCAGGACATGCCGAGAACATCGACACCAAGCTAGCACTCGACCACCTCCTCGCATCCCCACGCGCTCCTCACTCCCTTTCAAATAAACAACTGGTCGCCGCCTATTGCGAAGGTTGAACTACTACCACTCACCTGCCCGTTGGAAGAAACTGCTTCGCAGAGCAGACTCATGGAGTCGGCGAGCTAAGCCACCACCAAGACCTCCCACGACGGAACCCCAGTACCGTATTCCCACCTACGTCCCCATTCTTCGCGCTCCTTTCAACGCAACCACAAGACCACGGAATGCGACAAACCCCCCGAAGTACAGCGACATGCCACGCCCCACCTGTCACCCATATCCCATCCCTGCTCACAATCAAGCATTCAGGCCGATTACTCCTTCATCTGATGTCTCAAATTAACTAACAATGAAACCAAGAATACTTCAATCTATCTCGCGGAAATGTAAGTAAGCAAGACCACTCAGCATCCTCAAAACGGAGGAGGCCACACCCACCCACTGCCCAGCCCCCAACCTCCGTAGACCTACCTACCTTATCGTCCATGTCGCCATATTTTATGCTTGTCTCCCCTGCAAACTGAAATGGACACCCATTTGTGAGAGAAGGAAGTCCCAACAATGGCAAAAAGACCCGAATCAAGAAGAAGAGAAGGAAGAGATAAATGGTGACAGCCTCGACAAGGCGACGCGGTAAAATGAGAAATCGGTGGAGACGGCTCAATGAAAGATAGAGATGTTTCATCGCTGGACTCGCCAAAGCCAGAAGAAACTCGCACGAACATTGGGTTAAGAATCCTATGAACACAGCCCTGAATGAAGAACAATTAGAATAAAGATGAGAGGTATAACGCTGAAACCGGCAAGACCCTAAATCACTGAAAAACGGAGAAGGCATATTTAGGATTACCACTTACTGACAAAAGTCTAATGAAAAATCCAAGGCGACGAGCCGCTAATCGCCAGGATCCCATGGCTTTCACGTCGAGAGGAAATCCGCTGTATTGCATTATGTGTGTTTCAATAAACCAACTTTGAAAGTGGAACCTCACATTTGACGGACCACGAGGGCGACGGACTAAAATAAAGGCGGAAAAAGGAAAGTGGAGGAGGTGCTTTTCACCAACTTGGTCCCTTTTAATGAGTCGTTTTGACTGCCTCGTCAAGCCAACATCAACCTATTAACATTTAGTATCAGTCTTCCATTATGGATCAAAAGGACATGCAGACCATAAAATTACGCCCAAAATGCTCGAGACACGTCCCTTAAGTCGCGTTTCAATTCTAACAAAGTGCAGTTTATGGATGTTTAAGAAGACTACGATCCATGCAAACCACCACTGCGCCTACACGAGAAACCATTTAAACGTCACGTCTCAACTGCTCTGTTATTTTAAATAAATTTTGCAAAAGGAACAGTAGCACCACAGCAAACTCATGGAGTGCAAAGCAAGAAAAACAGAAATATGGGTTCTAGCTATCATATCCGATTAGCTCAGATAGAATCTACGGAAGTTATTTCTATTCAGATTAAGAGCTTGCGCCGGTTAAGCTTCAAAAATCCAGCTGCACGTTTAGAAATGGAAAACCTCTTCCTCTCTTCAGAATCGAGCCGAGAATCGAGCCGAGATTCGTCTCCAATCGTTATCACCGGCTTCTGCGATAAGACTCATCCTGACATGCAGAGGAATCTACCCGCACCTATTTAAAATTACAAGGGTTGAAGCTTAGATGCCTGGTAAATCTAAAGTGTTTATATGTTCCCCACAAGTGATAAAGTTACACCCATCTCCATTCAAATATCAAGCAAAGAATGCGAAAAAAACTGCCTCCATAGTAGCCCTATGTCCCAAAATCCCACCCAGTGGTCAGCAATCGTTCAATGCACAGAACCACTAGGTTCCCAAACTCGCACCATAGTAAGGTCATCCCAAAAGGCAGACACTCAGGAAGACTTGACACTTCCTGCAGTCAACATTTAATACAACCTCTCCAGTCGTAATCAAGGAATGACCTTTTCCAAAAAGATGACAAACTGCCACAGATTCAGAAAAAATGACCACAAAAGCCTACCAATATTTGCAAAAAGTACAACTGCATGCAGCACTAGTGCCAGCCCAAATGACGTTCTTCAAGTTTATTAGGATAAGCCTTTCCAAAACTGGACATCGACAATAAATTCCATAAAACTGACTACGCACCACCTTGTAATGCCCGAAATGTGCGCCAAACACCTACATCAGCTTACACTTCTGTGTATAAAGCTACGGGTAAAAGGATGAGAGGATATCGCAGGTAAGAAACCCACGCACCTTACGAATTTAAACGAAGCAAACCGAGGAATTGAGCCTAAACCAAGCCAATGATAAGATGGGCTATATCAGTATACGACCTTCAGAGTGGTTTAAGCAGAGATAATTAAATGCTTAAAGTGTATTGCCTTTATGCACAATTAACAGGCCTAATTCCACTCGTGGATTAAATAAACACTTTTTTGACATATCGTGGTGCATTGTGAGTGCTAAAATGTGCACATTATTAGAAGTAAAAGTTTATTACCTGTACAAGTAACTTATAAGTCAAATCATTTTTCGGTTTGGTTTTACCTTATTTTCCTAAATAACTTGCGCTATTTATACAAGCATGTACCTCACATAGGAGGTGTAGTGGCCCGAGACTTCCTTGAAGGCAAATGAAGGCATACACTAGCGCAGAATGTGTATTCAATAAACAGAGGGAATGCGGCTGCTGGCATTTCCTCAAGGCCAGCCCAAGCGGCGAGGGTGACATGGCTACACAAGTGACCGCAACCAGGCAGTCAGAACAAACAAAGTGGTACAGTAAGCTTAGACTTTACTTACACTCATTTCGCATGCGACAGTTGTATGTTTTGGATTCGTGATCGCGTTCCATGCTCCAGCAAAACATTTTGTCTTGTGTGCTCAAAATTTGACCTTCCTGTTGATCCGTCTTATGTCGAAAGTGCCATGAAGCACAATGCAATCGCACGAGGAGTTCATTTTACTTTTATTCTTAGGTAATCTCGGGGAATTAATTGCCAGCATTACTCTCTTGGAGATGAAGTCCTGATGTTATTACTGCTTTTACACTAGTCGATGTACTGCTGAGACGCCACTTTAGTATGTATTCGTTACGCTATGTGTTACCTTGAGTTATTTGAGCATTACCACGTCTATAATTGGCATCTCAAGAGGCAGAAAGTGGTTTAACCGAATTGGGTTTTCCATTGCGAAAGGAATAAAATAAATTTGCTGGCTTACAAGCACTCTTGTTCAGTCGCATCGCTCTTGTGAATCTCGAAGCCTGGACATGTAACATCGCCAACTCTATTATGCACGTCTTCATTGTCCACCGCTTTTATCTAATTTCGACCATTCCTTCTTAGTCGTTTTGTGCTCACCTAACACATATCGTAAGCGTTAAGTGGAATACCAACAGCAAGAAAGAAGGAAGATTGAATGCGAGCAATATATATTTAGCTAGATACATGTGTCAGGGTAGTGGAGATGGAAAGGAGGTGTAACTTTGCAACACTCGATAGTTAACTTGAGTCATTTGTGTGGGGGAGGGGTGAAGAGTCGTTGACGTTGGATGAATTATCGGAGTCAACGTGCGTCCACAGTGCGTCCTGCATCAAGTCGGTTGTTGTTTTGGTGGTGGCGGCGGTGGTGGTGGTGGTGGTGGTTGTGCTGCAAATTCAACTCCATATGCAAGTATATGTAAGGCGACTGTGGAATCCCACGACGATGATGAATGAATGGAACCATATTTTGGAAAAACAGCAAGTAAATTTAATAATATCTAAGGTAGCGAAAGGAAAGTGTCACATCGACGGGACGTCAATGGAAAACATTTAAACGTGTTATCGGCAAATCATAGTGATCTCACTGCTCTCTAATGGAACCACCACCCCAGTGTGAGAGTTGCCACCACCCGAAATGACGAAATGCCAAAAACAAAGTAAGGGGTTCATTTCAGTAGGCTTGCGCGATCTGTTTTAAGATGATATGGCCTCCTCCGTTTTGAGGATGCTGAGTGGTCTTGCTTACTTACATTTCCGCGAGATAGATTGAAGTATTCTTAGTTTCATTGTTAGTTAATTTCAGACATCAGATGAAGGAGTAATCGGTGTGAATGCTTGAGTGTGAGCAGGGATGAGGTATGGGTGGCGGGACGTGCTCTGGGGAGGTTAGGTCGCCGTCCTTTTAAGGTATGAAGGGTGGGACGTAGCATGTCGCTGTGCTTCGAGGGGTTTGTTGCCTTCCGTGGTTTTGTGGTTGTGTCGAAAGGAGTGCGAAGAATGGGGGCGTAAGTGGGAATACGGTACTGGGGTTCCGTCGTGGGAGGTCTTGGTGGTGGCTTAGCTCGCCGACTCCATGAGTCTGCTCTGCGAAGCAGTTTCTTCCAACGGGCAGGTGAGTGGTAGTAGTTCAACCTTCGCAATAGGCGGCGACCAGTTGTTTATTTGAAAGGGAGTGAGGAGCGCGTGGGGATGCGAGGAGGTGGTCGAGTGCTAGCTCGGTGTCGATGTTCTCGGCATGTCCTGCAGGGCCCGAGTCGTTAGCATGACTAAAATGGGAGCTGAGGGGGAGGAGGGGAGCGACTGCGAGGAGGAATTGAGCAGGAGAGGAGGTGCAGAGAGTGTATTGAAAGACGGCAGGTTGGAAGGTGCGGTGGGGATTGTTGCGCCTCAGTCGACCTCGACTGTGATTAAGTCCATTGCCATTGTCATGTGTAGTTTGAATGGGTTCGGGTTGTATCCTCTCAAGCAAACTGCTTTTCGCTTAGGTCATGTGCCTCTATGGCCTCTGAGCATCGAGCATTGCGGTCCTTTATGGGGAGTGTTAATGCACCTCAACTGAGGCTAGGTGACGCAGTGGTTCACCATTTGCATTTGTGCTTTCAGTTTTGGCTTTCTGGGTGCAGTTGCATCCCCCGGTCCATGGGGTTCCGACCTTTCAGTCTTTGTGCCGCGGAGAAATCGCTTTCGTGTGAGCGTGCTCAGCTACGTTTTGGAAATGACTGAGTGCAGTACTTCGATAGAAGCAGGGAATGAGCAGGCATCGAGATGCATTCATTTGGCTGATAGTTGAGCGTTAATGCCACAGGCATAGGGGCCTTCTGCGGAGAGCTGTAGGTAAGAAGTCCCTGTATAGAGGAGCCGGGGGAGTATTGCGCTCTTCTACAGATGTTTTAAGCCCTACGCTTTGTAAGGGGCCACTTGCCGATACGAGGTGGTACCTCAATCGTATTGCCACAGTGACATTAAATTAAAAGTGCTTCTAGTTTGCTACTAAAAGCCACCATCGGGTAGGGACCACAGAGCCAGAAAATGTAGGGGGTGGGGTCTCAATCCGCTCTTCTAGGTGAACAGCATGGGTCGCGGTATGGGAGGGTGCTATGCAGTCTCGAGCAATACAGGAGTGGTGGATACCTATCTAGAGACGCAGGTCACGAAGGGAATTAAAGCGCAGCTCAATCAAGTAAACCAGATGCAGTCTTATCTACATGAAAAAGTAAAGATTGTTGGTGCCTCTTGACAGATGGTTTCTATGCTCCATTTAGGCTAAGAAGGCAAGCGTGGTCGGAGGAGCGGAAACGGGGTAGAGATTTGGCATTCTGTGAGGTGTTTTGCTATCTAATTCATGTATCCTCTAGGTAGGAGCTCAATTTATGACTTTATAAAGGCGAATGGGTATTTCGTTGGAGTATTCAATTTCCATTGTCAAAGATTAATGTTTATTTAGCTGTGCATTTGAACGCATGTTCTTGAGTGGTCGTAATTGAGGCTATCCCTCAACACCGTGGTTATCTGACCATAATTTTCGTCTATTTACCCTACCCAGAATGGGTGATACCTTCAAAGGGGAAGCACTGAGGGCCCTTATTTCTTAGCTAGGCCTCTTTATTGAGCTTGAGCATTTTGTCATAAAGTATTTTTCCTGCTTTATTAAAGTTCTGCAATCCACATAGTGGCCTTGGTCATCACTTCTCTACTGGCCTTCAGACGCAAAATTTCCCTACTGTGCCTCGCGTCCAACAACTTTCCGAAGCTGTTAAAGTATGTGAGTGATTATGCTCACCGTCACTATGGTATAAGCAATCATATGCCAAACATCGTCACACCGTAGGCCATGTGCCCACCTGGTGTGCGAAGTTAGGCATTCTGTGGCCTAGTCGGATGCCAACAGGAATTACTACCTAAGCTATGAGCTGTCGCATAACCACGGCCGGGGTTTTGGTCCTCACCCACGTCTTCGGAGCCTTAACAGCAGCAACTGGGACAGCCTCCTACTGACCTTCTACGCAAGTCACCACAGTATGAGCTGTATCTGAGGTCAATTGCAAACACGAGTAATTTAGGATAGGTTGCGGCGTATTTGGTCGCGAGAAACGTGGTGCATCGCCACACATTAAGCCATACACATGCACGCGGCATCGCAATTACCTATTGCCATCCTGCCTAACGGTGCTTGAATTGAAGCTATCAACGACAGGTGCGACAGCAACTAGTGGTAGTCAAGGCCCACCAATGTCCCCGAACGCTGCGCGGTTCAGTGGTGTCGAGGCAACACCTCTCATAGGTGTTAGTGGTAATTAAGCTTGGAGTAAATACGGAGTCAGATAAAGGAATGAACAACAGCGCGTATTTTTGTACCATTCATGTATCGAAGGCCGTGCCATCTCTCAACTCGGACGAGTTTCCTTGTGAGTGCACACATCTGACCACCTTCTTGGCAGGAGGCACTTCCATGTTTGAAATCACTCATTTCAAATGCAACGTCCACTAAGATTACTTGATATGGTTCTTGATCTCTACATCATCATAATCAGCGGCAGCAAAACTGCATCTTCTGCTCTTCTGACGTAGATATTTGACTTCAATCTCAAGATGGATATTCGCTCTGATGAGTAACTTTTCTTAGGATTGAGTAAAACTGCCATTGTCTAATATTCAAGGTTCTTTCCCCTTTGCTGTGTGGTCTAGGCATGACTCCTTTTCGTACATTCAAACATCTCTAAGTGCACTCACCAAGGCTGTGTAGAGGCTTATTTGGTGCCAGTATCTACCTTTGTAGTTATTTCTCTCGCGCTCCCCTTCTCTTTATTATTTCCCACAATCAAATTTCTTTAATGGCATTAAATGATTTCAATCTGAGCATTTACTGTTCAATTTTCTACGTGAAGTGGTGCTTTAGAGACTTGAGGGAGGCGACTTGTTGTTTTGAGACGTGCCTCAATTGTCATTAATCACCAATACAAATGGCATACTCGGCAACACCTGCATTGTATGTGGTCGTTAGTCTTTTGTGAGTCCAAAACTCGACCGAAGCATCCATCAAACGTAAGCTCGCAGTTACAGGCCCTCATGCGGAAACTCTCCATTGACCGAATACGGAAGCAACTGTTCGAACATACTGTGCATGGACACGTTCTGTCTGAGCCACAATCGTGAAGTAGACTCCCTTAATTAGAATGAATGAGAAGCCTTTCTTGGTGAGTGATTGAGGACCAATTTTAGCAAATTCGGCCCATTTGTAAAAACCCTTCAGGGGTAGAATGGAGTAATTCAATCGGTGTAACCCAAGATCTTTTATATTCAGCTATATCTGTTGGTACGAGCAACGAAATTTCTGTCAATATCAAGCGGTTCAGAAGTGGGTAACGTCAATCAGTACCTTTAGCTTGAAGCGCTAAGCCTTTATTTTTCACCTATATGGCCAAATTACACATGCGGCTCCAAATACTGAGACTGGCATCGCTAGACGCCTGGGAAATCCAAAATATTCGTAACATGATATAACTTTATCCTTTATAAATGGTTTCGAGCATTCTCGCAGTAGCTGTTTGACCGCCATGCGAACTTCTCATGAACTTCGGTGCTGTCGGATCAGTGATATTCCTTAAGCCACTCCCAATTCCTTATCACTGTTCCACTGATTGGTAAATTACATTCAAAATGAGAAAAAGAGATGGAAATACAGGTGTCATCAGAAGTTAACTTAAGAGAAAGGACATGGATAATCATACTGACCACGCGTCAAGAAGTGGTGAGGGGTAGATTTACAGAACGGAGTTTCCTCGTAACACTTAGGCCTAAATGAATCTTGAAAGAGGCACCTTCTCAATCCATCCGGACACTGAAGCCACATCGGTCCCTTTGGTACAAATACGAAGCGCCGGCTATGATGGTTGTTAAGGAAAATCCTACTGTCAACTGTTATAAGTGGGAAGTTGCCCAGTGCTTCCAAGGTCTGTTGTGCTCTACCAATATTTTATATGTCACTCATTACAGAAAACTTACTTTACTTTACTTTTACCCAAGCACTAGTCTTCCTGGTGGTTTCTATCACTGTTGGCGCAACACAGAAATCATATCCTGGTCCTAACCAAACTCGAGCTGCTGTTTGAGCCTAATATTCAAGAGTCTTTTACGAGTGCATTTCTAGTGGTTGGTTGAACTTGCCAATAAGGCGACTACATGAGTGTCTGAGATGCAGCTACCGTGGGTAAGAAACAGTTGATAGGGTGCTTGCGAGAATGGTAAATGAGATGGAGACTTGTCAATACTTTGCAACGCTCCCAGTAGACTCAGACAATTTATCGTATTTTCCGCTCGCTCACTCTCTTGCTTGCACTCGCTCGTGTTGTCTCTGTGCTTACTCGCGTTCCTCACACAATAATGGACACAGGTGCTGAAGTCTCCACCTCCGTACTTTGTGGTCGTGTGTAACATATGAACCAGACCCTACAAGTATCACAACTTCAGTCCACAATTTATAAGCTTAGGATTGCTCCCCTTCGTCGACTAACTCAAAGAATCCTATAACTTTAGCAGAGTTGAATTAACTGCCTAAGGAACGCACAGCTCAACTCGCAGCATCAAAAGACAATCGAAATTTGCTGGCAGGGGAGGATGAACTGAGAGTGGAGGAGAACGACAACACAAAGAAATCTTGAAGGTAACTGAAGTCGTTGCATTTTGTGGATTTTTGGGTGCAATTAAATTAATCACCATTGGAATATGTAGAAAGGGGAAGAAAACCACGTTGCGTCATGTCCAACAAAATTCAACTGGTATCTAGGATCGGACTTTGCTTGCTCCCTTGCTTCTCCTCTCATTTGGCGAATGCGTATGATGTAATTTAATTGAGACAAGGTTCTTTGGCATTTTCTAATACAGTTTCGATTCCGATTTCATCGATACAGCTGCACTGTTCCGTCCTGATGAGTAGTCGCCATCTATCGGTTTTCCTGTGCATCCGTATGCTCCATACCTTATGGAAGAACAAATGAGCAAAGTATATTGATAAAAGTGTTGGGTGAGTAGACAACGAGCCTCATTTATTTGGCATAGGCCACCAGGTCCACAGCTAACATAATCCCTACATCATAAAAATGGGATGGTAACCGGATCATGGAGCACGGGATGGTCTTCAACGTTCTTTGCGTAGGGGAATTATTAGGCTTCCTGCAGTAGACACTCCCTTTCTTCGTGTGCCTCTACTGCCCCGTTTTTATTTTGGACAGGCGGATAAATTATGCAAGATTTTCTGTTCAGACGAGGAAATATGCGCGATGCATCATGAAGCTCTCACCAGATTTTATTTACGCAACTGCATTGTGGACATTCGTCAGTCTTACGCAACAAACTACTTTCTCACAGTTGTCCCATCATTTCAATTTGTTAGCATTTGAATGTTGTCTTGTTCTTAGTCCAATCTAGAAACCAGTTGCTTAGAATGTGGAAAGTAAACCCTTAATTTGATCTTCCCAACGTAGGCTCTTTGCAACTCTTATTAAAGCTGGTTGGCTTCTATAAGCCCTCATATGCAAACCTCCTTATTGTCAGTCTTCCACGGCAGATGCTCTCATTTTGTTGTCAAATTTCTACTTTTGGAAGGATACCGCTTGCATCTATCATCAATGCACCTCACAGGCCATGTTAAGGTGCATTTTGGCACCTAAAATCAAAGGGTTGTTTAACAGGTCTGTTCTCACATTCAAAGGATAAGTTATCGTAAACTTGTTGCTTGACCCGCACCGGGCAGTAGAATTCGCTTATCATTTAACTATCCAATGGCTCAACCATTTTCGTCACACTCCATCTTGGGCTCAATGCGACAATCTGAAAGGTTGGCTGTGCTCCTCCTCCGTTCAACTTCAGGCCTGTAGATTGAAGGAGTTCAATGACGATTCTATAATGCGAAGTCTGCTAGAATCCGAGTACGGTGGGTCTTCCAGATGTTACGCTCAATATCTTCTTAAATACCCAATACAAGTTATCGCTTTGTGTTTATGTGACTGGCTTATTCCATTTAATTTACACACAAGAAAGTAGTGTTTGTGAATGGGCGCTGAGTTTTCAATCATAGAGGCAATGGCTGACAATAAGTTAGAGACATCAATGCAGACATCCGGCGGGTGGAGCATGTGATACGGCGTTTGTGGACGATAAGACGGACTGACAAATGGGCAATGTCAGAGGCTGTACGGGGTAATTTCCAATGCTTTCAGGAGAAAGGAACTAAATCGTCTCGTTCTATCATGTTAGACGCACAGCAGCGAAGGTGGTTGGTCCTAAAATTTAGAAAAGAAGCATTGTCTGGGTTTGTCGGAGCCCTCACAATGTATTGACAGTGGTTGGATACTACTAGGAGTAGAATTCCAGGAACCGATGTTGCGAGAATTCACGTTGCTTTTGCAAATGTTCACCTGATCCTCTCCTTCTACAAAATTCCCAATTACGTACCTTTGTCGTTTAGTCAGTGACTTGACCCGGAACATACCCAAGTAGCACGAGGTGGGTTTGATGGCTGGTCATTTAAGAAGCATGCATGAATCATGTGTGGTTGGTTTACCAGCGCATCTCTCCGAAGCCTCATTTGGCGTCTTCAAATGCCTCGACTGCCATATCATCCTGTGGTGAGATTAATTTGGAAATAGAGACTCCCATTTGTCGTAGTATGAGATTGTGCTTGAGGGTGGACCAAAACGCGTCTTCGCCGCTCGGTTGATTCAGTCGGCACATCTGCTAGTGACAGGTTCATCTTGAGTTCATAGTGAGTGATCTATCAGAGGATTGTATCTGGCACGTTCTCATTAGTAGCCGCCAAAGTAGAACCTTTTAAAGGAATTGGGTGCGAATGCCTTCATAATGTTGTAGACATCCACAGCAAACGAAAATTTTCTATGCCACAATCACTGGACTTCAGCTAATGCTAGCGTCTTCATTAACAATGCCTCATGCAATACACTTTGATTTACAATTTAGCGATTGCTATAAGGCCCTAAGTAAATGCTGTAACAAAGACATCGACAATGTTTAATTTAGTGGGTCTTGAATGACCTAAAGCATACAAAATGTTCAATCGAAGATTCCTACAAGTGACGAAAAAGCAACTTTTCTTAATTATGATAAAGTGGCAGCATATATTGCAGAGTTTTTGCATTATTATTATTAGCCTTTGGGAGGAGTAGATGTAGAGCTCACTAATGAGCTTGTAGATGTTAATTGTTGCGTCGTTCTACCTCTGTTACGATGGCTGTGAATTTGGGCTACAGCATCTCACAAATAAGAAAATCAAAGTAGGAAACCCTTTCATTGCCGCCTGTGTTGTATGAAAATGACTCAATTGACAAATGAAATGTCTGGTACAAGGTGCACACATTGATCTGCTTAAGGGAATATGCTGTGATCAAGATACACATGTCTGCTGAAAAATTCGAATGGTCAGGTGTTGGAATCACTCTCCCTGACAGAACCACTCACCAAGGTTATAACTCTGTCGGTGTCGCGTAAAATTAGCCAAGATGGAGTCGGAGGAGTTGTTGAAAAGTGATGTGGTGAGATAAACAAAGAAGAGCCCAACCAGAGCGAGCCCAGTGAGTAAACCTCGTCGGCAGCATAACAGCGGAGTATGTCGCGCAAAGACACATCAGGCTAGGCTGTCGACAGACGACATATTTTAGACAAAATGGAAGATTCGTGGTACTTTACCCTTGAAAACAAGTAAACCATCATGGGTGCCATGGATAATGAATTCCCAAAGACCATTTACTTGCCATTCATTTCTGTATTATGGTCCTGGCCCCTTCCAATACCTTCTGGTATCTTCTCAAGACGGTAACTACTTAAACTTTCAATCATTGAAATTGAACAAAGTCCGGTAGACTTCACTTCCACCTGACATTTTATGCCACACTTTCACCCTTAGAAGCCATCGTTTGCACAAAAGTTGGTGTCTTTATCCCATGGCCTTGACTCCATACCAGTTCCTACACGACGAAATTAAATGGGAATACCACATTTTGGGAAAACAGCAAGTAATTTAAACAATATTTAAGGTCGCGAAAGGAAAGTGTCACACCGACGGGACGTCAATGGAAAACATTTGAACGTGTTATCGGCAAATCATAGTGATCTCACTGCTCTCTAATGGAACCACCGCCCCAGCGTGAGAGTTGTCACCACTTGAAATGACGAAATGCCAAAAACAAAGTAGGCAATTCATATCAGTAGGTTTGCGCGATCTGTTTTAGGATGATGTCTTACTCTTGCTGTTACACCCAACAAGTGGATAAGGAAGTTTAAACTCAGTTGTACTTGCACTGAGGATAGGTAACGCAGCCGACGGATATAAATAAATAATCACAGAATTGATATGCGAGCAGAGAAAGAAAGGACTGAAAAACAATTAAGACAGAGATAAGGGATTTCATTGTGTCTTAATCTAAACCAGCTACAGGTATGTGACTCGTTTTGTGTGTGGCTCAGTAGCTACTGGCGAAGGAGGGAAAGTGCTGATTTTAAGTGTCCTTTCATTAACACTTGATTGCCAAAAGGAAGAATTCCACGTGCAGAAAAGACGAGAAGTCTGTGAGCCGTCAAAAATACTACACGGACTCAGAGAAATTCGGTTACGGCTTTTTAAGAAGCTTTGTTGGTATCAAGCGGAACCTGCCTATATGTAGCTACAAATATAGTGGGACGGCGTTCACCTGGAAGGAAACAGAGGAAGCGGAATTTCGGAAGAATTTATCATTCGGCAAAGTATAGGCTGTCATTAGTTCGCCATAGTGTAGGCAGCGATATAGTCGAATGTGAAACTTACAGCCCGACCTAAGACGCACTGTTTGCTCTTACGACTGCTACACACAGTGAGCCGTCCATTTAAGCTCGTGACTTTCTAGTCACCTTTGTTTGCTCACAGCCTCCCAAAAGTGCTTAGGGCAATCTCACAACTTAATAGGTTTTCAATGAATTCAATGTTACACCTAAACAGCACACTTTACAATCCATAATGCTCACTTATTTCTATATGAACTACATATCACTCTTATTATTCCGGTGTGCGTTTATGTCTACCAAGAATCCTACCCTTTTACCTCTCTCTACTGGTAAGAACTAAACGCATTCATGATGAGCGCATCACGTTTCGTATAATTCCACCATATTATAAAGTCAACATTACTTTGTTTAATATTCATATATCGTGAGGGAAGTTGATGCAAACCGAACCGGATAATCAAAAGAGACCAAATCGTTGAAGCGTATTCTACTGTAAGTGATTGACTTTGACATTCCAGTTGGTATTACCTAACTCAAAGAAAGTTTATGCCTCGCAGCATGGTGCATGCAAAAGAGCCATCAGGCAGCTTTGTAGCAAATTGAAGAAAAAACCATTTTTGGGGGATCCAGGCATTTGCAGCATCTCTCCATGCAGAGGAAGACGGTAGAGACGATTTGTAAAATTGACATGTGACCATCCTCTTTTGCGCTCTTCCTAAACAACCCGCACTAACGAATCCAGGGTGTCTCGGGGCTCATGGATGATGGTGGCATATGGAAGGCTGCCTAGTAGTTCATCTGCCGTCAAACTGCCGTAATCTGCTTCTAGGTCTTTAATGTATGGCAGACGCATTTATTTATGATGTCTCCTCCAGTTATCATTCCTCAACTTAATGAAAGTCAATTCTACCGCGTTTAGAAGATTTCGCCTCATCATTCCCACCTTCACAGGTATAGACGTCATCGTCACCTTTGAATCGCCTTTAGACTCTCGACTGTTGTTTTTCGCAGCCCTTGTGCGACTTTAGCACCATCATTGTATTGAATGGGCTAAGCTTGCTTTCTGAACGGAAAGTAGTCAGATGGTGGTTGACGGCTTTGTGCGGTACAATTCAACGCTGCCTTATATGCCACTATTAACTCTAATGGGAAATTGAAGGTTGCCTCTCCTTCCTCTCGGAGCTTCAGTAGTGCTCGCCTAAGCGTGACAAAATCATCCCCTTCTGCCTGATGGAATGTGAACGTAATGTCGGAATCGAATATGCATCGCATCACCTTGACAACAGGCGCCATGAAACTCTTACAAAGTAGAAATTTTGCCATTATCTGTGCTTGAAATCGCCGTTAGACTTCGGAGAATGAAGACCTGAAGACATTCACTCAAACGAGAAGGAGACGTAATCGATTTTGCAGGGATTTTCTAAAGGCTTACCTAATCAAGGCTTTCTTTTCCGTTAAAAGTTTGACTATTGAGCCAATGAAAGCACACTTGCTAAGAAAGGCCACCAAGAATGAGGGTTGGTAGGTCATTAGCATACTGTACCAAGTCATTAGCTAAGACGGAACCCATTCATCGTGCCGAATTGCCTGTGAATATACATCATGTTATCAAGTCACTTTAGGATCCTTGAACAGTAAGTTTGAGAGAAAGCGAACCTATTAGGTCTTATTATGCCTTAACGAAATAATAACTCAAAGATTTTAGAGCAGATACCCTCTCTTTCCGCCCTTTCACATTCCTTCCATTTTTTAACCATTAAGTGGAAGAAGCTGTAGGACATCACTACCAAGTGTGTGAGAACAGCTGCTCATCATTGTCTTGTCAGCAAGCGTGAACTGCTTAAACTACTGGAGCGCGCATTTACCAATCCTGCAGCGAAATTCAGATGTAGAGCACTTCTGTCATTCAGCCAATCTCCTGCCATCCAGCTTCTTTTAGACGTCTGCATCCTCATAGAAATGGCCTCTGTGCTGCGTGATGTGAACACAACTGCAATGGTTGAGATCGTCGCTGATGGACATGTGAAGGCCTCTTACTTGTGTGCGTCTCTTCAGTGGCTTAAGCACGCATCAAAGCACCTCTGTGCAGGAGAATTTGAGCGCTCTAACACTGTATCATGTTCTACAGCACTGAGCTTGTAATGTTTGTGGATGCAGGTGGATATCACCATTCTATGTGCTACGTAGCCGTTCTCGTTCACAATCACCATCGTCTAATGCTACACCCTTACAGCGTGTGCCGTTGTGGTTACGGTGTTTGAATTGAGCTATGCCACCATGTGTGCTGAAGCTGTTGACACTCATACGAGGTCACACTTGCCATAATTGTCGTTCTTGCCACTTTAAGTGGCGTACGGTGCCATCAAGGTGCCATGACATTAAAAACCTACAAATGTGACACAAGACAGACGGTAAACCACAGATTTAAATCGCACATTTATAATTGCTCTATTTTTTAAGTCTGTTTAAACCACCCTTTGCTAACATGGGGTTTTACTGACTTGAAGCAAACGAGGCAAAGAGGTAATTGCTTTTGCTAATGAGTGAAGGCAAAAAGTTGGGTATGACTATCTAAAATATGAAAACTATAGATTTGAACCCAACATTTTTAATTTATGTTTGAATTACCCTTAAATAAATCTGGTTTCAATGACCTAAAGCGAACGAGGCAAAGCGTGAATTCCAGAATGGTATATGTAAACATCCAAGAGGTAATTGCTTTTGCTAATGATAGACAGCGAAAATTGGGACTGACCATATAAAATATGCCTTAACTCACACAATACTGTAGTTATGAAGTCCTTTAGGCTGTAAACAATGCCACTAATGCTAAGCATAGCGTAGGGTTTGTTTCAAATTGACCTCCAAACGGCTGTGGGGCTGGGAGCTAATGCAGTAAATAGCAGTAATCCACCAAAATCCCATGCATAAAGGAGTGGTTGTGTGTTTTATCCTTCGTTTTGTTAGCACGCAGTGATGGATTTGTTGATTGAGAATGAGAATAACCACATAAAACACGGACTGGTAATACCTGAATTCGTCAACGGAAGACTTGAGGCGGGGTGGCCTGGCACAGAGAGGTAGAACTCATCATCTCAGGCGCTAAATCAATTCTTCAGGCAGCAGTGGGACATCGGTATGGTGCACACAACGGAGAAGCTATAACTTGCCTATCAGTGACTATATTTGGCTTTCAATGGTTACTCACAATAGTTAAAATATTTATAGCTTGGTTCGGGCGAATAATTATCAACCCGATCAGTGAAGAACTCAGTCGAGTTGGCAGTAGAACCATCCTTTAGGGAAGATGAAGACAATATATTCGTACAACAAGAAAACTATCCCTTTGGTCATGCAAAATCAGCATAAAATTCTACTTGTGGCTGTCATCTCGTCTATTCACCAATGCATGATTAAAAGACATCCCGATGGTGGATTGAAGAATCTGTTCATTACCTTGGTTTAACACTTTGTTAAGAAATCCAATAGAATTACTTTCCATCATCCATTCACCCATCTGTCAGTGCATTTCAAATCGGTCTCTTTATCTTTGGACAGTGCAGGACTGTGGAGCTGGATCAGTAAGAGTTGCCTTCATTCGTCTTGATCGTCATAGGCCACTACTTTCCCATTGCATGCCATTAGAGTTTACGCTTTAGAATGAGACATTGCCACCTAAAATAATGACAGATGCGGAAGTGGAGCGACGCATTCATTTCAGTAGACGTGCGTGTTTCGCATTAGAATGATGTTGAACTTCTCGCTGAGTCATCTAATAAGCATATAAAGGACTTCATACTCAACTGTACTTATTTTATCAATGCAGATTACCAATGACGTCCACTAACGTGCTCATGCAACCATCAAGAATAAATGGAAACAATAGAACCCTTTTGCAATCACGAAAAGAGGAAGGTGGGGCAAAATGAATGCACGTGGGCGATCCTCTCATGCCCTGATTCACAACAGCCTGATTCGTGTGGCCCAATTTGCTTGCGACCTCCAAACTACTGAAGCAAAAGTACAGACTCTTCAGTGGCATTTTTAAATTCCGATTCGCTTCATAAGGGACTACAAGCTACGCATTTGAATTCCTCGTACAGATAAAAATGAGGAGGCAGTAAGCTGTTACAATTGTTCACAGATTTAGCTGCATTCGACTCCCACATTTTACGGCATTGAAGGATGCTCTTCTGATGCTCCACCACAATGTACACACTTGCAGCCACAAATTTTTTGGTGAGCAACTTCGGTCGAAAGGAAACCAAGGAAGCAAACGACACTGCTTGAGACGTTATCGAGGCTTAACACAATTGGACCCATCTTTCTGGATAAAATGGTTCGTTGCTGGCCGAAGGATTAATGTGAGGCTTGTAAATTGACTAAAGAGACCAAACTTTCAATCAAGCGTAAATCTGTTGAAAGTTTTGATGGACCCACTTAAAGGGTAATCCTTCTCCTGAAGTCTCAAATAGCCTGTATGTGACCCAAACCATGGGGCTGCATACTGTACAGTTGACACTTTCGACTCTTAGGTAAAAATGACCACCTACACATTGCGGTGGACTCTACACTTCATATAATGCAGAGGGGCACAGCTAAGAACGCACCTTGTTTGTTGTTTGCCTCGGAATGGAGTACCAACCAATGAATATCTCGAGCTACTCATAAAAGCTACTATGAATCAACAATAAAACGTTGTCAATTAATATCGTGGAAAAGCTATGCGAACAGCAAATGCTCTAGCAAGCGAAACACAGGCATCTTGACGAATCAAACTGTAAACATTAATAAGAAGACTAGGTGTAAGCACTGATATAACTAATGCAATTGCAAATAGTAGCCAGGTGTCTAGGTTACTAATTTGCATTGCTCCTAATTTAACTTCCAATGCGTCCAATAATAGCCAGCCAATGATGCTGCAGCTCACACGTCTATATAACGACAGTGATTGCAGTTTGCCGCAACCAATAACCACAGGTGCTTACCGAGGTTGGTTGCATTCCTTTCATCATCATCGGCGTGGGAGTCCACAGTCACCTTATACATACTCAGCGCATGGAGTTGCATTTCCACCAAAACGGCTACCATCACCACCACCACCACCACCACCACAGGGCTCCACTTTGCATTCTACATTTCACGTTATTTGCACTGCCATAACTCTATCGCTATTTTCGCACAGTCAGATTGTTGTACCGAGTTGGGATTGTTTGATGTATTGAATGTGATCTGTGGATTTACTTTCTGTAGGTGGGTGAGTGTACCTCAACACAACCAAACAATGGACAGCTCGACTTCACAGGACGAACCCTCGTCACCACAGCAATCGTACACGCCGGTGTACGTTGACGCCGACTATCCCGACTTGATGCAGGACGCACTGTGGACGCACGTTGACTGTGACAATTCATCCAACGTCAACGACTCTTCACCCCTCCCCCACACAATTGACTCAAGTTAACCATCGAACGTTGCGATGTTACACCTCCTTTCCATCGCCACTACCATGACACATGTCTCTAGTGTAAATATAATTTGCTCGCATTCAATCTCCCTTCTTTCTTGCTGTTAGCGTTTGTGCACCTGCATCACAAACCATGATCCCAGTGTTGACGTTCCACACAACTGCTATC
Organism: Taenia hydatigena; assembly: GCA_036345935.2. Taxonomy (NCBI): domain Eukaryota; kingdom Metazoa; phylum Platyhelminthes; class Cestoda; order Cyclophyllidea; family Taeniidae; genus Taenia; species Taenia hydatigena. The sequence goes on along the minus strand of JADWOT020000001.1, from coordinate 4,292,305 downwards.
ACATGGGATGTGTGGGCACAGAACGCACACAAACCAACAATGTCACTAGTGCCTCCATCATACAAGCTCCACCACATATTCAGGACAATGGAATAGATAATGAAGAGAGGGAACATGAAGTGACGATGGGGTTAAGTGGGGCGAATGAGAGAAGGGTGCGGAACTTGAACCACATTAGCATGGGTCTGTCTGTTTGTGCAGCCACACACACAGGATTAATTAGGCGAATGTGTGTCCAAATGGTTGGAGAGGTATCAGAGTGTTTATTTGCTAAACGCCGAGCCATGTTGTTTGAAGTGGACTTACTTGTCCAACTTACGCAGCGTTTCGTCAATTATTGCATAAATCTCCTAATACTTAAGGAGTAATGCTTCCCGCCACCTCCCAAGAACAATTGCTTTGACACAACCACCAGTAGCCAATTCAGTAGGTCAAAACTGGTATTAGTAGCAAGTTGATCGTTTCGTTGACTTATGCCTTTTCAAATTTATTGACTGATTGGCTGACTGACTGACTGACTTACTGACTGCCAGGATCCACCGGTTACCCGATGGAGCAACATGAACCTGATCTCTCTAACCCCATTAATGTCCACCTCTTCACCCACATACCCACTAACCCACCCACCCATCCATCCATCCATCCATCGCATGTTTCGTGGTGCTTTTCTATCAATCTTGTCACCTTCGCAGCTGAGCGTATTCATGTGCCTAACCAATGACTTCAACATCTCATTCCCTGCTTTACCGGTGACGCCGAGTATGATGCTGACGCAGGTTGTCCCAGTCATTTGCGGGCGTAGTTAACACTATTAAAATATGCCATTGTTTTCATAGGTTAGGTGAGCACACAACGCACACTACGTGGCTGTTCCCATGGTGGCACCGACAATTTAAGTTTCATAATTTATTTGTCGCCGAAGACAGTGTAATTTGCCTCCTTTTCTTCCTATCCGACAGGGCACATAATGACGCACTCTCATGAGCTTCATGGTATTTCCCAACCCACACTTTGTCCATCATTGCATAAACACTCCAGAACATGAAAACCACTAACCGCACCACCTGCAGAGATGAACTGTGTTGCCTCGCAGATGGCTATATTTAGGCGCGTGAGCTTGCGTATCACTGGTCGGCTATGAATAGACCTTCCGAAGTTAAATTGGAAGCAGTGAAATATGGCAACCAATGTGCATGACTGCTGCATACATTTGTGTGAGTTGTGTCAGTGCACTTACTCATGGCCCTTACTTGGCTCCTCAAAGCAATGCGCTGAATGATGAAATGGATAGAAACTAATTCTTCGAAATATAATGTCTTTTATTCACACTTTTCAAAACGTTGTTTTTTTAAGAATAGTTTTAGATCTGAGATCGTCTACAATTTACTGATGTCTGAGCGTTTCCATTTCGAAAGCAAATGAGATGATTGGGAGAGATTTCGTTGGGTTATGAAATGTAGCCTAAACACTCATGAAATTTACATCACAATTTGCCGTTACTCTTACCAACTTAACAAGACTTGAGGGTTTCTCTTTCACAATCTGTAGGAATCCACAATATCACTTCCGACGTACTCACACGAAGCGCAAGATTTCGTTCTCTAAGTGACATTGAGCTAATGGAGGGTAAGGGATCATGTCACCTACCAAGGTGTAGAATAACTACGAGAACACTAAACTGCCCCCAAAATTCTAGAACCGTTTTGTCTACATCGCTTTGCATCGAGCAGAATGCAATCTTAAATTCTCACACAGCAGAAATAGATGCAATACTTAGGAGTGAGGACGCATTGCCAGCTATTGCGAGGCCCTGCATTCTACGCTTTGTGACAGCAATTCCTGAGTGATGAATAAACATCAAAATGCCGAAGACTTGTCAAACAACGACTTCTAAGTGCCTCTAATCTGTGCGCTCATTGATCAACACTTATTAAAAGAAGAGTGATGTTTGGAACGTGCGTGATTGGGAGGCGACAACGGTCGACACGATTTGCTAGAACGCCAATCAACCGAGTCAACTTAGCCGAAAGAATGAATGCCTCGCACAGAATGCAACTTGATTAATGAAGACAAGATATCAGAGAAACGAAACCATGATTAATACACAAATGCGTATGTTATGCCATCTTCCCCCTTATTGCATTAAAGCCATCACGACCGACTTTGGTCTCCCTCACCTCACAATTTTTATTCTTACACAATTTTCGCATTTCACATGCAATTTAGGGCATGAAGAAGGTGTTTTTAGGATTTGCGCTTTATGCGTCAAATACGCTTTGACTTAGTCTGGTCTGGTGATACTAATGGCAATCAATTCACCGTATTTTGGTACATTCATTCATTTGATGCATCAATTTAATGGTTGTGGCTTCGAGAAACGTGAGCAACGTCTGTTTGCAGTGCGGACATACTCAAGACGAGACAGTGCGATTGTCAGCTCTTATGTTGCATTGAGTTCACAAAGGTGCGACGCTTATAGGCAATGATTTTTCTTCCATCTATAATGAGAGAAGCACTGCCTTGCAACTCTTGGGTTAACTCACTCAAAATCGTCAAGAAATCTATGCCTAAGCAAATGCGTATTTTGAAAATAAATAAGCTGCTTATCAAAGGTATTGTTCATTGTTGTGCTCGCCCAACATATGCTGTAAGAGTTAAGTGGAATACCAACAGCAAGAAAGAAGGAAGATTGAATGCGAGCAAATTATATTTACACTAGAGACATGTGTCATGGTAGTGGGGATGGAAATGAGGTGTAACATCGCAACGCTCGATGGTTAACTTGAGTCAATTGTGTGGGGGAGGGGTGAAGAGTCGTTGACGTTGGATGAATTGTCACAGTCAACGTGCGTCCACAGTGCGTCCTGCATCAAGTCTGGATAGTCGGCGTCAACGTACACCGGCGTGTACGATTGCTGTGGTGACGAGGGTTCGTCCTGTGAAGTCGAGCTGTCCATTGTTTGGTTGTGTTGAGGTACACTCACCCACCTACAGAAAGTAAATCCACAGATCACATTCAATACATCAAACAATCCCAACTCGGTACAACAATCTGACTGTGCGAAAATAGTGATGGAGTTATGGCAGTGCAAATAACGTGAAATGTGGAATGTAAAGTGGAGCCCTGTGGTGGTGGTGGTGATGGTAGCCGTTTTGGTGGAAATGCAACTCCATGCGCTGAGTATGTATAAGGTGACTGCGGACTCCCACGCCGATGATGATGAAAGGAATGCAACCAACCTCAGTTAGCACCTGTGGTTATTGGTTGCGGCAAACTGGAACCGCTCTCGTTATATAGACGTGTGAGCTGCAGCATCATTGGCTGGCTATTATTGGACGCATTGGAAGTTAAATTAGGAGCAATGCAAATTAGTAACCTAGACACCTGTCTACTATTTGCAATTGCATTAGTTATATCAGTGCTTACACCTAGTCTTCTTAATAATGTTTACAGTTTGATTCGTCAAGAGCATCTGCAGTTCGTCTAGCTTATCTTCAATCTTCAATGACAGCCTTTCGTTGCTGATTCATAGTAACTTTTCTGGGGGGCTGGTAATATTCTTGGGTAGTACTCCATTCCGAGGAAAACAATAAACAAGGTGCGTTCATCATTCGGCGCATTGTTTAGGCCATGGGCAAGTGCACGTATGCAACTGACACAATTGTATACGGAAGCCAGGCACCTCGGTTACCATATTTCACTGCGTCTAATTTAACTTCTGAAGGTCTATTCATAGCCGATTACCAATGCGAAACTGTACGTATTTCAAATATAGCCATTTAGTCAAGGTCAGCATCGAAGTATGCATTTGATTAATTCTGGTCTGCCTGCTTGGCGCCATCAAGTTCCGCAACTATATTTTGTCCATTTTATTTGAACGAAGCAAAGTGATGATACAAGACGACACCGCCAAGCAGGATGTGTGCTTTGTTAAGCCGAAGTCAAATCTCAAGGAGAATGATCTGCAACCAAGTATGTATTGCATAATGAGGAAGTTTACACGCTCGCATGATTGTCTAAGCGCACAACTTTCATCCATTGGCTCTTTCTTCCTCCACCTATTCTCCTTCGCCCCATTTCATCTAGCACTGTTCACGAGCCAGCATCGCAGAGAGTTGTTTATGGTTATGACTTCCCATTTCTGCTCCAACAGCATTTCGTCGCACTCATACACCATTCTAATCAGATCAGACATTAAGAGTGTTGAGGTCCGACAATTGCACCATGTGCATAGAGCTGTGGCATAAAATGGAAAGGAGTCATTTCCACGCTAAGTAACGTACGTTTAAGAAAAGCAAACTTGCTTTTGATTCGGTGTTGCTAGCTTTGATCTGATAGCAATTTCGTTTAGTTCTCGATGCACATTCCAACACCCAAAAGTGGATTTGTTTTGCCGACATAATATCCACTTAAGCCATCCAAAGTAGTGTATGAGGAAGAGAGGTGCTTCGCACATGCAGCAGCTTCTTGAATTTCTTCAAGCGATTAATTGTAGAATCTTTTCACATTGCTATTCGGTACTGGCAGTTTTTAAATTACTTCCAAATTAGCACTCTTGACTCAGTCAGTTACGATGGGGTTTAGTATGCCAATAGTAGCTTGAATATGGCCACATCGTTGCAAGGCATTTCGGAAATTCTGAGGCAGACGGCAGTTGACATTCAGGATGTACTGGTCTGCGTTTAGCTATTTACGGTCTTAGTATTGTCAAATTGGTATCACTGTGCCACTACGCACGTTGCAGTCATTTTGCTATTGGCAAAGCAGCCAAAACGTGGTTGTTCATCTGACAATATTTAGCACAGTTTCCATGGTTACAAAAAACAGATATTGTGGAGAGAGGCGGCTGGATGTTTAGAAGCGTTTCTTGTATCAAAAGTCACCAGCATTGCAGGTGTCGGCGCTCCCCTGTGCGTGGGCTCATGTCAGCATGAAGGTGACGAAAGCATGATTGCATCCTTAATTAAACAAACAAGTGTGCTATACACACACATCCTCATTTCCGTCTTGGTCATTGCAAAAATTCATACTTGTCTCTTTTGAGATGAATTTTATTCCTTCTGTAAAGCACATCATGAATGACCTTGATTGTGTTCATGCCATTCCACCAGATGTAGACAAACAAGTTTAAGAGTCCCACCATGAATGTGGTGAACAATCATTCGAAAGAGGTGATGTGCAGTACTGTCAGCAGGTATGCCTCCTAATAATTCAGAACACACTAAACACATAATGACGCAACATTGTACATAATTCCATTGTGATGTTTGATTACGAAATTCATGGTGAGCATCGTATTCTCGGTTGGCAACAATTAGCCGAATAATAGGCACACAATCGAGGTTATCCATGGTGTGCTCTACAGAAGGGAATAAAGGTCCTCAAAGGGGACTAATTTAGGTTTGTTGCAATGGCTAACATGGAAGCGAGGCGGCGTTTGAATATCGCACTTGTTTGCTTAAGTTAGAAGGCATTAATGATTTCATCACCCTGCTGTTGACATGAACCCAAGAACAGCATATCATCAACGTCCACGATGCTAAAGACTTTCGTTTGTTTTAAGACATGTATCCCTGATTCCTTCCAAGTTGTGTTAACTTTGGCATAGCCAGACGGATTCGCGATTAGCTTACATAAATTCCTCTAGATTGGTTTGATTGATACCTTCGAACATTTTGTCCGTTTTCAAAGGCCACGAGCAAAGTAGTTGAAAAGCACCCTTCAAATGAATAAATGTGCAAGCACACGTACTTGTATGCAAATAAAAGAGATACTGTTGTCCCTCACTTTAGCTCTTCTCACGACATCTGCTTATTTGGTAGAGGAAACACTGTACGTAGTTGCTAGATCACCTCAAATTATATGAGCTTCTTCTTAGTGAGGTTGGGGAGAATTGTGGCTTTTAGAATCATACGCCTAGTTTGTCTTGTGTGGTGGGTGCACCAATATCATTTCAATGACAATGAGAATGTCAACGGACGAACAAATGCATGTAGACGTTCGCTGCTGACTCCAGCCTACCTCGGAACCATTCTTCGTGTCCTGCAAAGATGAGACTATCACCTTTGAGCTAATGGCTTAAAAGATACCCGAGTAATCAGTTAGGAGTTGAAGATCAACAAGTTGAAGTATTAAACACACAATCACGTGAGTATCAAATAGCAAGTTAATGAAATGCAAAAGTCGCCTCCTAAGGGAATCTGGGACAATGCAGCTGAAGTGTTGATCTCAATGTTGCTCCTCAATTTCTGGACAAATTTTACAAAGAGCAAGGCAGAGGTGATTTATTACTTGCGGGTATACAATGGAAAATGGGCAGATTTCACATTGTCAGGAGCGTCAAAGCACCGAATTAAATCTTGGCAATTCGCCATTTGTCTTCAAATAGACCTTGCCTAATTTCTCACCACCCTTCAATTGGCGTGCTCTCCCCTACGTGTCACACCATTTTCCTGCCTCTTCTTTGCAATTCTATTCATTCAGTGTATGTTGAGGACGGATAAAGCACTTCCATGTGGAATCCTGCACTAATAACCTCGTCACTTTCCAACAGCCACCAATTGCTTGAATTGTAAAAGTTCTCTCACGCATACGCATAGCGACTTTGTCACAGCCTTATGTTGGGTGCCTCCGAGGTGGCTGTGTAACCGATGGTGGCCCATGAAGCCAAACAAGTGTTGAAAGAGTGAGTATGAGTTAGTGCTCGAATAGATGCCTGCATAGTCTAAGTGCTATTTTGCTTTTTCCTGTTAGCACGTTATTGCGTTTATGCTTGACAACATTTATTTTATCGAATCAAGACGGCAGCGGACCAAGTTAGGCAGTGGACGCATTGATCGAGGATAAGACTGAATAGGCCGAAAGACGTTAAAATGAATAAACACTATTTCGTGTGGTGTGATGGATTGATCACCCTAGTTGGAGAGAAGAGCAGATCTGAATTAGCATAGGTTTAATAAAGTTCAACATCCAGGAAGGCCGCAGCAGCAAAACTGAGGCATCAAAGCATAGCTTGTTATCTTCAGTCTGCTTTACACCGTTTAAATGCCGCAACAAATCATGATATTTAAGCTTGTGTTGAGGAAACTCAACAGGCTGGTTAGTAAAACTGTCTCATATTTACAATGTGCAAAGCAGAAATAAAGCAGTAAAACGGTTTTGAAAGCGTAAATCGGTCAAAACAAAAGTGGGTGGAGGGGATCTATTAAGACGTTCACTCATTCATATTCGGCGGGGAAAATGCACATTCATCATGAATGCCGACTAACCTACAGCACATTTGTCATGCATTCTTTGTTCCTTCACTGATGTTTGCAATAGCGATTTTGCGTTAAATGGGTTTAGGGTGTAGTGACACTGGGTATTCGCCTTAATCAGTTAGTCGGGGATTGCGTCAGAAATGTGCGTGAAGTCGCTGTCATCCAGAAAATTTGGTCTACCCTCGTCTGCAGCGGCGTCTATTTCGCTGAGCAAAGTGAGGGCATTGGAAGACCATCCTTACTAAAGAACTAAATACAAAACCCTCTTTAGCCATCGAAATGGGCGAATCTATCTCATGGTTGACATCACATCGGGGACGCAGATGATGAATACTGTGTCAAATAAACAAGTAAGGGAGTATTGAGCGAAAGGATGGACCAGATAGCGCAGACCGTAAGCGGAAGTTTGGTAGTTCCGATGCCTGCGGCGTGACGTGGTGAGCCTCGATGAGATTGCGTTTGAACATCAGATGGCTTTAGCGGATTGAGATGCCAACTAACTTATAGGCAAAATGGTTGTGACAATACTAAGACCGTAAATGGCTAACCGCAGACCAGTACATTCTCGATATCAACTGCCGTCTGCCTTAGAACATCCGAAATGCCTTGCAACGATGCGGCCATATTCAATCTACTATTGGCAGACTAGACCCCACCGTAACTGACTGAGTCAAGAATGCAAGAGCAACAGATCGCTCAAACCTACTGAAATGAATTGCCTACTTTGTTTTTGGCATTTCGTCATGTTGGGTGGTGACAACTCTCACACTGGGGCGGTGGTTCCATTAGAGAGCAGTGAGATCACTATGATTTGCCGATAACACGTTTAAATGTTTTCCATTGACGTCCCGTCGGTGTGACAATTTCCTTTTCCGACCTTAAATATTGTTAAAATTACTTGCTGTCTTTCCAAAATCTGGTTATGTCGATTTAATTTTGCCGAGTAGGAACTGGTATGGAGTCAAGGCCACAAGATGAAGACACCGACTTTTGTGAAAACGATGGCTTCTAAGGGTGAAAGAGTGGCATAAAATATCAGATGGAAGTCAAGCCTACCGGACTTTGTTCAATTTCAATGGTTGAAAGTTTAAGTAGCTACCGTCTTGAGAAGATACCAGAAGGTATTGGAAGGGGCCAGGACCATAATACAGAAATGAATGGCAAGTAAATGGTCTTTGGGAATTCATTATCCATGGCACCCATGATGGTCTACTTTTATCCAAGGGTAAAGTACCACGAATCTTCCATTTTGTCTAAAATATGTCGTCTGTCGACAGCCTAGCCTGATGTGTCTTTGTGCGACATACTCCACCGTTATGCTGCCGACGAGGTTTACTCCCCGGGCTCGCTCTGGTTGGGCTCTCCTTTGTTTATCTCACCACATCACTTTTCAACAACTCCTCCGACTCCATCTTGGCTAATTTTACGCGACACTGACAGAGTTATAACCTTGGTGAGTGGTTCTGTCAGGGAGAGTGATTCCAACACCTGACCATTCGAATTTTTCAGCAGACAGGTGTATCTTGACCACAGCATACTCTCTTAAGCAGATCAATGTGTGCACCTTGTACCAGACATTACATATGTCAGTTGAGTCATTTTCATACAACACAGGCGGCAATGAAAGGGTTTCCTACTTTGATTTTCTTATTTGTGAGATGCTGTAGCCCAAATTCACAGCCATCGTAACAGAGGTAGAACGACGCAACAATTACCATCTACAAGCTCATTAGTGAGCTCTACATCTACTCCTCCCAAAGGCTAATAATAATAATGCAAAAACTCTGCAATATATGCTGCCACTTTATCATAATTAAGAAAAGTGCCTTTTTCGTCACTTGTAGGAATCTTTGATTGACCACTTTGTCTGCTTTAGGTCATTCAAGACCCACTAAATTAAGTATTGTCGATGTCTATGTTACAGCATTTACTTAGGGCTTTACGGCAATCACTAAATTGTAAATCAAAGTGTATTGCATGAGGCATTGTTAATGAAGACGCTTGCATTAGCTGAAGTCCAGTGACTGTGGCGCAGAAAATTCCCGTTTGCTGTGGATGTGTACAACATTATAAAGGCATTCGCACCCAATTCCTTTAAAAGGTTCTACTTTGGCGGCTACTAATGAGAACTTGCCAGAAACAATCCTCTGATAGGTCGCTCACTATAAACTCAAGATGAACCTGACACTAGCAGGTGTGCCGACTGAATCAACCGAGTGGCGAAGACGCGTTTTGGTCCGCCCTCAAGCACAATCTCATACTACGACAAATGGGAGTTTCTATCTTTAAATAAATCTCACCACAAGGTGATATGGCAGTCGAGGCATTTGAAGACGCCAAATGAGGCTTCGGAGAGATGCGCTGGTAAACCAACCACACATGATTCATGCATGCTTCTTAAATGACCAGCCATCAAACCCACCTCGTGCTACTTGGGTATGTTCCGAGTCAAGTCAATGACTAAACGACGATGGTATGCAATTGGGAATTTTGTAGAAGGAGGGGATCAGGTGAGCGTTTGCAAGAGCAACGTGATTTCTCGCAACATCGGTTCCTGGAATTCTACTTCTAGTAGTATCCAACCACTGTCATTGCATTGTGAGGGCTCCGACAAACCCAGACAATGCTTCTTTTATAAATTTTAGGACCAACCACCTTCGCTGCTGTGCGTCTAACATGATAGAACGAGACAATTTAGTTCCTTTCTCCTGAAAGCATTGGAAATTACCCCGTACAGCCTCTGACATTGCCCATTTGTCAGTCCGTCTTATCGTCCACAAACGCCGTATCACATGCTCCACCCGCCGGATGTCTGCATTGATGTCTCTACCTCATTGTCAGCCATTGCCTCTATGATTGGAAACTCAGCGCCCATTCACAAACACTACTTTCTTGTGTGTAAATTAAATGGAATAAGCCAGTCACATAAACACAAAGCGATAACTTGTATTGGGTATTTAAGAAAATCTTGAGCGTAACATTGGTAGACCCACCGTAATCGGGTTTTGGCAGACTTTGCATTATAGAATAGTCATTGAACTCCTTCAATCTACAGGTCTAGAGTTGAACGGAGGAGGAGCACAGCCAACCTTTCAGATTGTCGCATTGAGCCCGTGGTGGAGTGTGACGAAGATAGTTGAGCCATTGGACAGTTAAATGATAAGCAAATTCTACTGCCTGGTGCGGGTCATGCAACAAGTGTTCAATAACTCATCCTTTGAATGTGAGAACAGACTTGCTAAGCTATTCTTTGATTTTGGATGCTAAAATGCACCTTAAAACGGTCTGTGAGGTGCATTTATGATAGATGCAAGCGGTATCCGTCCAAATGAACAACGCTACCAACTTTGCTGTCCTAAAAGAAGAAATTCGACAACAAAAAGAGAGTATCTGCCGTAGACGACTAACAATAAGGAGGTTTGCATATGAGGGCTTATGGAAGCCAACCAGCTCTAATAAGAGTTGCAAAGAGCCTACGTTGGGAAGATTAAAATAAAGGTTTACTTTCCACATTCTATGCATGTGAGTTTAAATTGGACTGAGAACAAGACAACATTAAAGTGCCAACAAATTGAAAAGTGTTGCGTAAGACCGACGAATGTCCACAATGCAGTTGTGTAAATGAATCTGTTGAAAGCTTCATGATGCATCATGTATATTTCCCGTCTGAATAGCGAAATCTTGCATAATTTATCCGCCTGTCCACTAGCTACTCATGCATTAGTCGACTACCTCGTGACAAATAAAATGAAAACGGGACAGTGGAGGCACACGAAGAAAGGGAGTGTCTACTGCAGGAAGCCTAATAATTCCCCTACGCAAAGAACGTTGTAGACCATCCCGTGCCCCATGGCCCGTTTGGCATCCCATTTTTATGATGTAGGGATTATGCTAGCTGTGGACCTGGTGGCCTATGCCAAATAAATGAGGCTCGTTGTCTACTCACCCAACACTTCTATCAATATACTTTGCTCATTTGTTCTTCCATAAGGTATGGAGCATACGGATGCACAGGAAGACCAATAGATGGCGACTACTCATCAGGACGGAACAGTGCAGCTGTATCAATGAAATCGGAATCAAAACTGCAAAAAAAATGCCAAAGAACCTTGTCTCAATTAGATTGCATCATACGCATTCGCCAAATGAGAGGAGAAGCAAGGGAGCAAGCAAAGTCCGATCCTAGATACCAGTTGAATTTTGTTGGACATGACGCAACGTGGTTTTCTTCCCCTTTCTACATATTCCAATGGTGATTAATTTAATTGCACCCAAAAATCCACAAAATGCAACGACTTCAGTTACCTTCAAGATTTCTTTGTGTTGTCGTTCTTCTCCACTCTCGGTTCATCCTCCGCTGCCAGCAAATTTCGATTGTCTTTTGATGCCGCGAGCTGAGCTCTGCGTTTCTCAGGCAGTTAATTCAACTCTGCTAAAGTTATAGGATTCTTTGAGTTAGTCGACGAAGGGGAGCAATCCTAAGCTTATAAATTGTGGACTGAAGTTGTGATACTTGTAGGGTCTGGTTCATATGTTACACACGACCACAAAGTACGGAGGTGGAGACTTCGGCACCTGTGTCCACTGTTGTGTGAGGAACGCGAGTAAGCACAGAGACAACATGAGCGAGCGCAAGCAAGAGAGTGAGCGAGCGGAAAATACGATAAACTGTCTGAGTCTACTGGGAGCGTTGCAAAGTATTGACAAGTCTCCATCTCATTTACCATTCTCGCAAGCACCTTATCAACTGTTTCTTACCCACGGTAGCTGCATCTCAGACACTCAAGTAGTCGCCTTATTGGCAAATTCAACCAACCACTAGAAATGCACTCGTAAAAGACTCTTGAACATTAGGCTCAAACAGCAGCCCGAGCTTGGTTAGGACCAGAATTTGATTTCTGTGTTGCGCCAACAGTGATAGGAACCACCAGGAAGACTGGTGCTTGGATAAAAGTAAAGTAAAATAAGTTTCCTGAAATGAGAGACACAAACAATGTTAGTAGGGCACAACAGACCTTGGAAGCACTGGACAAATTCCCACTTATAACAGCTGACAGTAGGATTTTCCTTAATAACCATCATAGCCGGCGCTTCGTATTTGTACCAAAGGGACCGATGTGGCTTCAGTGTCCGGATGGATTGAGAAGGTGCCTCTTTCAAGATTCATTTAGGCCTAAGTGTTACGAGGAAACTCCGTTCTGTAAATCTACCCCTCACCACTTCTTGACGCGTGGTCAATATGATTATCCATGTCCTTTCTCTTAAGCTCACTTCTGTTGACACCTGTGTTTCCATCTCTTTTTCTCATTTTGAATGTAATTTACCAATCAGTGGAACAGTGATAAGGAATTGGGAGTGGCTTAAGGGATACCACAGAACCGACAGCACCGAAGTTCATGAGAAGTTCGCATGGCGGTCAAACGACTACTGTGAGAATGCTCAAAGCCATTTATAAAGGAAAAAGTTATATCATGTTACGAATATTTTGGATCTCCCAGGCGTCTAGCGATGCCAGTCTCAGTATTAGGAGCCGCATGCGTAATTTGTCCATATAGGTGAAAAATAAAGACTTAGCGCTTCAAGCTAAAGGTACTGATTGACGTTACCCACTTCTGAACCGCTTGATACTGACAGAAAATTCGCTGCTCGCACCAACAGCTATAGCTGAATATAAAAGATCTTGGGTTACACCGATTGAATTACTCCATTCTACCCCTGAAGGGTTTTTACAAGTGGACCGAATTTGCCACAATTGGTCCTCAACCACTCACCAAGGGAGGATTTTTCATTTATTTTAATTAAGGAAGTCTACTTCACGATTGTAGCCCAGACAGAACGTGTACATGCACAGTATGTTCGAACAGTTGCTTCCGTATTCGGTCAATAGGGAGTGTCCGCATGAGGGCCTGTAACTGCGAGCTTACGTTTGATGGATGCTTCAGTCGAGTTTTGGACTCACAATAGACTAACGACCACATACAATGCAGGTGTTGCCGAGTATGCCATTTGTATTGGTGATTAATGACAATTGAGGCACGTCTCAAAACAACAAGTCACCTCTCTCAAGTCTCCAAGGCACCCCTTCACGTAGAAAATTGAATAGTAAATGCTCATGTGGAAATCAGTTAATGCCATTAAAGAAATTTGATTGTGGGAAGTAATAAAGAGAAGGGGAGCGAGAGAGAAATAACTACAAAGGTAGATAAAGGCACTAAAAAAGCCTCTACGCAGCCTTGGTGAGTGCACTTAGAGATGTTTGAATGTACGAAAAGGAGTCATGCCTAGACCATACAGCAAAGGGGAAAGAACCTTGAATATTAGACAATGGCAGTTTTACTCAATCCTAAGAAAAGTTACTCATCAGAGCGAATATCTATCTTGAGATTGAAGTCAAATATCTACGTCAGAAGAGCAGAAGATGTAGTTTTGCTGCCGCTGATTATGATGATGCAGAGATCAAGAGCCATGGCAAGTAATCTTGGTGGACGTTGCATTTGAAATGAGTGATTTCAAACATGGAAGTGCCTCCTGCCAAGAAGGTGGTCAGATGTGTGCACTCACAAGGAAACTTGTCCGAGTTGAGAGATGGCACGACCTTCGATACATGAATGGTACAAAAATTGCGCTGTTGTTCATTCCTTTATCTGACTCCGTATTTATTCCAAGCTTAATTACCACTAACACCTATGAGAGGTGTTGCCTCGACACCACTAAACCGCGCAGCGGTCGGGGACATTGGTGGGCCTTGACTACCACTAGTTGCTGTCGCACCTGCCGTTGATGGTTTCAATTTAAGCACCGTTAGGCAGGATGGCAATAGGTAATTGCGATGCCGCGTGCATGTGTGTGGCTTAATGTGTGGCGAAGCACCACGTTTCTCGCGGCCAAATACGCAGCAACCTATCCTAACATACTCGTGTTTGCAATTAACCTCAGATACAGCTCATACTGTGATGGCTTGCGTAGAAGGTCAGCAGGAGGCTGTCCCAGTTGCTGCTGTTAAGGCTCCGAAGACGTGCGTGAGGACCAAAACCCCGGCCGTGGTTATGTGACAACTCATAGCCCAGGTAGTAATTTCTGTTGGCATCCGACTAGGCCACAGAATGCCTAACTCAGCACACCAGGTGGGCACATGGCCTACGGTGTGACGATGTTTGGCATATGATTGCTTATACCATAGTGACGGTGAGCACAATCACTCACATACTTTAACAGCTTCGGAAAGTTGTTGGACGCGAGGCATAGTAGGGTAATTCTGCATCTGAAGGCCTGTAGAGAAGTGATTACCAAGGTCACTACGTGGATTGCAGAACTTGAATAAAGCAGGAAAATGCTTTATGACAAAATGCTCGAGCTCAATAAAGAGGCCTAGCTAAGAAATAAGGGCCCTCAGTGCTTCCCTTTTGAAGGCATTACCTAATCTAGGTAGGGTGAATAGACGAAAATTATGGTCAGATAACCACGGTGTTGAGGGATAGCCTCAATTACGACCACTCAAGAACATGCGTTCAAATGCACAGCTAAATAAACATTAAACTTTGACAATGGAAATTGAATACTCCAACGAAATACCCATTCGCCTTTATAAAGTCATAAATTGAGCTCCTACCTAGAAGATACATGAATTAGATAGCAAAACACCTCACAGAATGCCAAATCTCTACCCTGTACCCGCTCCTCCGACCACGCTTGCCTTCTTAACCTGGTTGGAGCATAGAAACCATCTGCTAACAGGCACCAACAATCTTTACTTTTGCATGTAGATAAGACTGCATCTGGTTTACTTGATTGGGCTGCGCCTTAATTTCCCTTTGTGACCTGCGTCTCTAGATAGGTATCCACCACTCCTGTATTGCTCGAGACTGCATAGCACCCTCCCATACCGCGACCCATGCTGTTCACCTAGAAGAGCGGATTGCAACCACACCCCCTGATTCTTGTGGCTCTGTGCTCCCTACCCGATGGTAGCTTTTTGTAGCAAACTAGAAGCACTTTTAATTTAATGTCACTGTGGCAATACGATTGAGGTATCACCTCGTATCGGTAAGTGGCTCCTTACAACGCGTAGGGTTTTAAACATCTGTAGAAGAGCGCAATACTCCTCCGGCTCCTCTATACAGGGACTTCTTACCTACAGCTCTCCGCAGAAGGCCCCTATGCCTGTGGCATTAACGCTCATCTATCAGCCAAACGAATGCATCTCGCCACCCGCTCATTCCCCTCTTTTATTTAAGTACTGCGTCAGTCACTTTCAAAACGTAGCCGAGTACGTTAATACGGAAGCGACTTCCCCACGGCACAAAGACTGAGAGGTCAGAACCCTATGGACCGGAGGATGCAACTGCACCCAGAAAGCCAAAACCGAAAGCACAAATGCAAACGTCAAACCACTGCGCCACCTAGACCTCCCACGACGGAACCGAGCACCGTATTCCCACTTACGTCCCCATTCTTCGCACTCCTTTCAACGCAACCACAAAACCACGGAAGGCAACAAACTCCCTGAAGCACAGCGACATGCTACATCCCACCCTTCGTACCTTAAAAGGATGGCGACCTAACCACCTCTGAGCACGTCCCGCCACCCATACCCCATCCCCGCTCACACTCAAGCACTCAGACCGATTACTCCTTCATCTCATGTCTGAAATCAACTAACAATGAAACCAAGAATACTTCAATCTATCTCGCGGAAATGTAAGTAAGCAAGACCACTCAGCGTCCTCAAAACGGAGGAGGCCGCACCTACCCACTGCCCAGCCCCCAACCTCCCTAGGCCTGCCTACCTTATCGTCCATGTCGCCATATTTTATGCTTGTCTCCCCTGCAAACTGAAATGGACACCCATTTGTGAGAGAAGGAAGTCCCAACAATGGCAAAAAGACCCGAATCAAGAAGAAGAGAAGGAAGGGATAAATGGTGACAGCCTCGACAAGGCGACGCGGTAGGATGAGAAATTGGTGGAGACGGCTCAATGAACGATAGAGATGTTCCATCGCTGGATTCGCCAAAGCCAGAAGAAACTCGCACGGACATTGGGTTAAGAACCCTATGAAAAAAGCCCTGAATGAAGAACAATTAGAATAAGGATGAGAAGTATAACGCTGAAACCGGCAAGACCCTAAATCACAGAAAAACGGAGAAGGCAGAGTTAGGATTACCACTTACTGACAAAAGTCTAACGAAAAATCCAAGGCGACGAGCCGCTAATCGCCAGGATCCCATGGCTTTCACGTCGAGAGCAGATCCGTTGTATTGCATTTTGTGTGTTTCAACAAACCAACTTTGAAAGTGGAACCTCACATTTGACGGACCACGAGGGCGACGGACTAAAATAAAGACGGAAAAAAGGAAAGTGGAGGAGGTGCTTTTCACCAACTTGGTCCTTTTTAATGCGTCCTTTTGACTGCCTCGTCAAGCCAACATCAACCTATTAACATTTAGTATCAGTCCTCCAT
>JADWOT020000001.1:4024085-4275487 GCA_036345935.2 Taenia hydatigena | reverse complement strand
TCTCCAATTATTTTCATTTTCTTCTTGATTTGAAACAATTTACAAACAAATTTTAAAAAAAGGTGCTTTGCGTTTGTGACTACACAGTCTTCGATCAAATAGGATGTCATCACACTCACAACCATTCTACTAAGACCTTACATGAAGAACGTAAAATGAAGCTCAGATCTAATTTGGCTTACCAAGCTTTTCGTTTCCTTTGTGCTATAATGAGCCAACAGCGTTTCGCGGCACGGTATTCGCAACATGTTTGAAAGCAGTGGCATGAAATGGAAATGGGTCGGCTGCATGGTGCCAAAAGCTTCAGTCTAATGACAAATTTGTTCAATTTCCTATCCACATTTCAATATCTAAATGCAAAATTGTTTTATTAACTCAATCCACACAATTTGAGCTTACTCTCTCAAGTGGTGAATTTTGAATTCTTTTTACGAAATCATCTGATACTCAAAGATTTTTAAACGCCTGTTGCTAAGGTGGTTGTCTAAACTCTGTAACTACGGTGGATTAACACACCATATTAACATGAATACGGCCTCACCATTGCATGACATGAAGGATGTTTCCAAACTGAGCCCTATATGACATCGAGGATCTACTAGACTTCGTTTACTCAGTTACAGTCTTGCTGACGTCAAGTCGCTACTAGTGTATCCACTACGCACGTCGCGCTTTGTTATTCTCGAAGTCGACATCTTTCCTTATTCGTTAAAGACTGAAATTATTTCGCCTACCTCATAACCTTCTACTTATTTTACATGGTTTGAACCAACAGGTGTCGTATGGAGAGCTAGAATGGGAGACAACGGCAACTCTTGTGCCAAACCAATACAATTAAAAGCTGCTGAGGATCACCTCAATGCTAACTGTTACACCGCTTGGCAACATTTTTAACGGCCCAACTCGTGACACAAAAGGAGCAGTCCAAATTCCCAAAGCAGTTAATCCTTCCATCCCTAGATAACTTAAAATTAATTGAACCTGGTTCAGCCTGGCGGAGACCGGAACAAAGCAAGAAAGATAAAATTGAGTGTGCAGATGTTGGCGCAACGCAATGCGTGGGCTCATATCAAGATAACTAAAGCGTAAATGCTCTGTGACCTGAACAATCAAGTGTGATATGTAAACACCTCCTTATGTTTCATTAGACCATTTCAACCAACTCAGGTTTATCTCTTCTCTAAGGCACAACATTGGCGACTTTGATTTTGTGCGTCCGAGTCTGAGTCAGAACTTGATGCCCTTCTCGGGCAGAGCGTGGGCGACACACTTAATCGGTTCAGCCGCGATTATAGACTGACGACTGTTTGATCTGCAGGTCTGAAGAATCACTAGCGCACAAGTGCACATAACGTGGGCGAAGATGACAATCAACTGAGGAAATGGTTAATAAGCGGGTCAGTTTTGTGGGTCTTTCATGAGACTTCGCTCTAAAATGACAGATTCAATGGATTTTTAAGACCATAAATGCGTATAAGTTTTTTTTTGCGCAGCAAGATTGATCTGTTCCCTTACCCACCAACAAAGAAGCTTAAGTGCACAATTTACAGAGCACTTTCTTAATTTTCTGCCTCGCTTCTCACAGAAACGCATGTCACCCGTTTTGATTTTTTGCAGAAGTTTAGATGAGGACTTAATAAGCTATCAAACCTATGCACGAATTCAGCAGCATTTAATTCTTACATTTTACGGCTTTCCAAAGTGCTTCGCTGATGTTCCAAAGACAATAATACGCATGTAGCCACGAAATCAGTGGAGCTACGCGGAGATGAGAGGGAGCCGAGAGACCAGAATCATGAAGAAATTTAACACGCGACACAGCTAAGGTCGGCATTAGCGTGCATTAAGGTTTTAAAAATTATGAATGATTGACTTCAGCACGATACATGATGAATGCATGCTTCTATAGGAAAACAGGATTCATGACACTTCGAATGTGCTCTATCGGAACCAAATGCCACAAGGTTTTGTTCATTTCCCTTACCGTGCAAGATTAATATCTTAAGCAAGCTCACCAGAACACATCGTAACACTCGTTCCACGACATTTGAAGGGAGACCGACATAAAGACCTACACTGAACGCGTTGACGAAATCGAGTCTGCATGGAGTACAATACGCTGCAGACACTACTATTCTTAACGAATACATATCAATTGCGCCTAATTATCGTTACCACTGCATGGCTGGAAGAAGTAAAAGCTGGTCATTTTTATCATAAAATAGCTTCCTATTCTACTTTTCTGCGATTCTTCTATACTCAGACTCCTCTATGTGATTGACGTATTTTTGTAGCAACGGGCGGGCACTGCACTCTTAGTTAACTTCAGTTAGTCCGATGAGAGACACAATCAATGAAAAAAATTTCTTAAAAGGCATAACTGTGATTTTTTTGCAGTGACCGAACAAAAACGAGTAGGCGTTTGCGTATCATATTTTTTTGTTTAAGTCCGAATGTATTTATGGTTTTGTCACCTTGATGCTGACATGTGCCCACGCACAACGTAGCGCCGACACCTGCAGTACTAGACACTTTCAGGTATTTTAAGACAGGCATTCCTGACTCTATCCAAGTTGCGTTAGGATCGGTTAGATTAAGCAGATCTGGGCTTGATCCATTTTACTTCTATCTAAGTCTGATAAATTAATACCTTTGCAGACTAAGACCGCTTTGTTAGAGCCCCGGGCAGAACAAATGAGAAAAATTTTGCTTGCTGAAATGTTTAAACTTGTACATGAATTAAAGCGATACCGTTATTCCTCTACTTTAGCTCTCCTTGCCAAATCTGCTCGTTTTAAACACGGGAACAGCGCAGAGTTACCAGATCACCACAAATAATGCAAGCCCCTTTCCGAAAAAAGGAAAAAAAGATTACGGTTTTTTGTATGTGATGCGTATACGGTCAATGAACTAACAAAAGTACGTAGATCCTTGCTGCTGAATGCAGTCTGCCTCATTACCATGCTTCATGTTCTGCAGCGATGAGGCTATAATTAAGCTAATGTTTTAAATAAAGCTTTATTAATTAATGCAATTTTAAAGGCCACCAAATTTGGTGAGTGAAGTACACAACCTTAAGAGTGTATTAAATGGTACCTAAAATCAAACATAATGTTAGTCACTCGGGACATTACAAGAAAAAGCAGTGAGGAAAATGTGTCTTTTTCATGGAGGAATATTGTTAAAAATGAGCGGGATGTGCATTGCCAGGAGTGTCTGAGCGTCGATTTGAGTCACATCACCGCATCACTTTCCTGCTTCTTCTTAACGATGTTTTTAAATCACTGCATAGTAAATCATGAAGGAGTTAGCACATTCTGGTGAAGTACAAGTGTTCTTTTCTACGCATCACTTCGAGGAGTCCATTTTTGCTAAAACATGGTTTTAGACTGGTAAAGTGGCCGATACCAAAAGGAGGGTAGATCGTTGTTCTGATACATTCAGCAAAAAATGCTCAGTTGAAACAAATACGTAGTGCCACAGAAACTAAAATACGTTCACTGTGGCATTTTCTAGTGCAAACGTCAGTAAAGGAAAAAGAAGGCACTGCAAACATACTGCAGATAACCCATCATTTATGACAAAAACGAATTGGTTTTATCGAACATAAAGGGGTGAGTATCTTAACATACCACCATCGTCCATTTATTTTTTTGACTAATTTACGCTTCAAATAGCATTTTAATGCTGCATTTCTACCTAAAATCTCTTAGATCTAAGGCTGCTTCTAATTATTTTACCCTTGCGATGCTGCAACATAAGCTGATGTAACATAATCAATTGCTGCATTTAAACAGTGTAAAGCAGGCAGAGAAGGATAAATGAAAAACAAGACGCTTCGTTTTTACTACTTTAGCACTCTTGGATGCAAAGGTTAATAAATTTGTTATAGTTTGGGCCTAATTTTCCCTGTAACATTCATGCTAGTAGCAAAGGAATCATTCAGGCAACTTGATGTCCGAGTGCAACAACCCATTCGTCCTCACTCGACGTCAACATGACTGCACTGTGAAGCGCTCCACCAGCACCTTGGTTCACCAAAGCTTTGAAAATCGAATAAATTTTCTTCATCGTGCTTAAAAGGATGGTTCTACTGCCAACTCGACTGAGTTCTTCACTGATCGGGTTGATAATTATTCGCAAGAACCAAGCTATGAATATTTTAACTATTGTGAGTAAACAATGAAAGCCAAATATAGTCACTGATAGGCAAGTTATAGCTTCTCCGTTGTGTGCACCATACCGATGTCCCACTGCTGCCTGAAGAATTGATTTAGCGCCTGAGCTGATGAGTTCCACCTCTCTGTGCCAGGCTACCCCGCCTCAAGTCTTCCGTTGACAAATTCAGGTATTACCAGTCCCTGTTTTATGTGGTTATTCTCATTCTCAATCAACAAATCCATCACTGCGTGCTAACGAAACGAAGGATAAAACACACAACCACTCCTTTATGCATGGGATTTAGTGGATTACTGCTATTTGCTGCATTAGCTCCCAGCCCCACAACCGTTTGGAGGTCAATTTTAAAACAAACCCTACGTTATGCTTAGCATTAGTGGCATTGTTTACAGCCTAAAGGACTTCATAACTACAGTATTGTGTGAGTTAAGGCATATTTTATATCGTCAGTCCCAATTTTCGCTGTCTATCATTAGCAAAAGCAAGTACCTCTTGGATGTTTACATATACCATTCTGGAATTCCCACTTTGCCTCGATCGCTTCAAGTCATTAAAACCAGATGTTAGCAAAGTGTGATTCAAACAGACTTAAAGATGGAGCAATCAAAAATGTGGGATTTAAATCTATGGTTTACCGTCCCTCTTGTGTCAAATTTGTACGTTTTTAATGCACTGACACCTTGATGGCACTGTACGCCATTAAAAGTGGCAGGAGGGACAGTTATGGCATGTGTGACCTCATATGAGCATCAACAGCTTCAGTACACATGGTGGCATAGCTCAATTCAAACACCGTAACCACAATGCCACACGCTGTTAGGGTGTAGCATTAGGCGATGGTTATTGTGAACTAGAACGGCTATGTAGCACATAGAATGGTGATATCCACCTGCATCCGCAAACATTACAAGCTCAGTACAGTGGGACAAGATACAGTGTTAGAGAGCTCAAATCCTCCTACACAGAGGTGCTTTGATGCGTGCTTAAGCCACTGAAGAGACGCACAAAAGTAAGAGGCCTTCACATGTCCATCAGTGACGATCTCAACCATTGCAGTTGTTTCCACACCACGCAGCACATTGGCCATTTCCATGAGGGTCCAGACATGTAAAAGAAGCTGGATGGCAGGAGATTGGCTGAATGACAGAAGTGCTCCACATCTAAAATTCGCTGCTGTATCGAATTGAAAATTGCGCTCACCGTTCCATTTGGACGGAAAAAATTGCGAAGGCCTGATATCACCTGATTTAGATACATTAAAATGAGTCAACCAAAACCTACTTTGAGACACCGAGCCTGAAGCAAATTAAACCAATCATAGGTGCACGCATTCATTTTGTAACCTTAAAAGCAACTGTATTGGTCAAATTGTTAGTCATTGTCGTTTAGAGGAAGGGATGAAGATCGAACTGACTTAGTAGCAAAACGAGTAATTCTCTTCTAATTCGTAGTTAAATTCTGCATTCTCTGAATGACTGAATGGCAAGGATTGCTATCCAGAAAAGAGCAATGGAATACACCTGCTCTGGTCTCCACTGATCTCTTTTCAACCAGCCAGCACACCAGTCTCAACGAAGGGCTGAATTCCACACATTAGGTAGTTTTGGCTCCTTCCAAATCGAAGTGGGTTTTAATTTGGGGTGGAAAAATGCAGCTAAGAACACACCGCACCCATTGATTACCTCAAAATAAGGTATTAACAAACAAATATCCCAAGCCGCTCAATTGCATCACTGCAAAGACAATACGCAAACGTACTCACTTATTTCTCAACACTGACTATATTGCATAAATTCGAAAAACTACAAACATTCTAGTAAATCAAACAAGCATCTCGGTGGAGCCGAACGCAGCCACCTGTAACAGACCGTGAGGAGAAGTACGTTAAATGGTTCCCTCATAGCTTTCGATTCGCGACTGTATGATGCATTATTTTCCACTTCTCAATTTACTTTCTGCAGATGAGTAGGTGTATCTCAACTCGATAAAGCAACTGACAGCTGGACTTCACAACAGGAGACTGCAATAACTGCGCAGAAATACACTCCTGTGTACGTTGATGTCGACTATCTCGAGTTGATGCGAAACGAACTGTGGATGCACGTTGACTGCAATAATTCATCCCCAGTGAATGACTCCGCTACTGACGCACATGACTGATTTTATCTCCGAAGGCTTTGACTGCTGCACCACTTTTCATCCCCGAATCCATGACACCCTCCACCACTGAAGATATAATTCACTTGTATTCTTTCTTCTTAGCTGCTCTTGGCATTCGTGGATATGCACCACCAGTCTAACTTCCTGTGATGGCATGCCACACAACTGTTATCACATGAGTTAAGTGAGCACAGAACGCACAATAAGTGACAACTCCGAACATGCCTTGACAATTTAAGTTTCATCAATCATTTGTCGCCAAACTAGGTGTAGTCTGTCTTCTCTTCCTTCTTACCTTGCAAGGCTTTGATGCTACTTCCTGGTGCGCACTTCGCCAATCATTGCCTATGCCTCCTAATACTTAGGGAATAATTTTTCACACCACCTGCCAAGAGTAACTGTGCTGCCTACGCAGATGGCTAAGTAAGCTGTGGCAAGTGATACTATTGTGGAATACTTGCAGCACAAACGTGTTCAGAGTTAACGGAGCACTGGTACTTTTCTTTTGGATAGGTTCAGAAAGAACGGACGTATGAGTTCGCACGACTACTATCATCTCTTACGAAGCCCAACTGTACACTTTCGGTGGTGTGTACCCTACTTGCCTACGAAGAGTACTGCAACTAGTGTTAATGCTTTAAGCAGGCATTTGTTTGATATTGCAGGTTGCTTTTGTGAATATGCAAATTATTGCTGCGCAATCGCATCGGCAAACACATCAGCAAAATCGTAATCTCCAGATTGCCAGTTCTTCCATGTTGGGTTTATATTTGGCCTAACGAATCACGAGTCCTGCTCGGGAGTGCTGTCTTGAACCACCGGTTCGCTTTGGTACCTGAGTCTTAAGTAATTGACACTCTAATTCAAATCGAACTGGCAATAACAGTTGTGCAACTTGATGGTGTATGAACAAGCCGTGAGATCATGAATTCGGAGGAAATTTCGTTTGATTGAGAGATGACCAATCGCAGCAACAGAGTCGTCTGCGCAGTTCACTACGCTGTGCTCACACCTATTTGCCAAAATAGCTTACTTTTATTTTATTTTGCTATTATTCATTCTGTCGTGGTCGAATTGCACCAACTATCGCGTCACTATTCATGGTGTTTGATATGTGAATACGCGTCATAACCACCCACCTCATGCCCACTCGATCCTGTCTTGGCAACCGATCGCAGATGCCGATTAGAACGACTTGGCAAGATGCCAAGTCCTGTTTACCAATATATTCGTGTTTGTGTCTTGCCGTGCTCAGCGCAAGTCTGCATGGATAACGCCATTCTGGGATCACCGTTGGGCAGACATCCTTGATATGATGTATCGGCGAGTTGTTCTCGAACACCTTTTTTATTATTAGGAACAAGATGACCAAATGTGGCTTGGACGCTGGTAGAACTATGCAGACCCTAGCTCTGCAAACCATTTCGCTTTTAAATTGCATCATTGTCCGCAACTAGGTAAAGTTAAATTTAAATTGTGGTTGATTAATAAATTTCTCACCTGCGGTCTAGAGAGTATAGCTTAGACTCGAGTAAATTAGAATTTCCGCTAAGTTACCAATTGCGATGACCTATTGCTCGACACAATTTGAAGCATTGTGAGGCCTCACCACACCTCACCTCTCCCTTTCCCTCGTTTCGATTTGCGAGCAGATCTCATTCATTTGTGATAACCCTTGTCCAACTGCAAGGACATCCGTTTCACCTCCCTTTCTTCTCCGTCAGCAAGGTGTTTTGTGAAAAGCAGTGTCCTTAGAATCCTTCAGTAGACCGTTGCAAATGTTGAGCGAACAGACCAGTCACGATTTACAGTAGAAGACAAGAAGGAAGATGTCAACAAGTCCAGATGACTTATTACCCTTAGTCCTTATATCCCACTAATCACATTTTAATTGCTGCAGAAGGCGCCTCCTTCACTTACCGACATACAAAAGTCACGGTACTCCCATGATTATATCTTTCGCCTTCCATTTTATTAGTCTTCAAGTTTCATTACCTATTTTAGCATTATCTAGAGCATTGGATTGCTTGTGATTTCATCATTATAAGACAGGGAGAATAAATATAGCGTAGACTTCATTAAGTAGCAAGGATCTACGTACTTTTTGTCCACTGACAGTGCACCCACCAAACGCTACATAATCGTCGTATTATTCTAAAAGATGTCGCATTCCTTGGTCGCATGAGGGAGACTCTGACTATTTACGGTGATCCGGTAACTGCGCCTAGTGTTCCCATGTTTCAAACAATCAGATTCTGCAAGGAGAGCTAAAGTGAGGGGTGATGGCATCTGCTTTATTCATTCGCAAGTAATTACAATTGCGTGTTTTGTACATTTTAAGTAAGTAGCCGATTTCCCGATGGCTTTGCTCTTAGCCATAACAAGGTGGCCAACATCTCTAGAGGCATTAGTCCAACCGATCAACATAAGTTTAATTAGTGCAACCCCGGATCTACCTAACTAGACCAAGCAACTTGCACAATATCTTGGAGTACGCTTTAAAACATAAAGAGTCTCCAGCATCGCGGGTGTTGGCGTTACGATGTGCGTGGGCTCGTGCCAACATCGAGATGACGAAATCACAAACGCCTTCTGGCTTAAACAGACAAACATTCATTGCGAACACCTCCGCATTTCCATTTCAGGCATTGTGCCATTTAGTTCCCTTTTGTAAACCACATCAGGAATGACCTTTGCTTGTGTGCCTTTTATTCCACCCGATGCTGCCAAACAACAAATATGAGTACTACCATGAAATTGGGATGCAAACATCCCAAAGAGGTAATGTAAAACTTCACGCCATTTTATGTTAAGTATGCTCAGAATTTAGTTGAATAGATGCCTAGTTACAGCATCGCTCCTCACCCGAGAGATTGCGAGTGCAGGAGAGGGAGCAAGTTACCATTGCAAACCACCCAGGATGCCTGCACGACGCTGAGCTCAGAATGCCGATATTTATGCACACAAATTGTGAGCACAACATAACACCGACAAGAAAGCGTTGCGTAAGAAGAACTTGAAGTTATGTAGAGCCGCAGCAGTCAGCAACGGCATCAATCATGTTAAAAATTATTCGAAGATTCATTTGATATAGACAAGCAAAGTTAAGGAGGCACCGTGCCAATTACTTCACTCAGAATGAAATACCAACATAACAACATTGGAAACTATTCAGCCAATCTTTTATGAAATCGCAAACAAATGCGAGCCGATGGCGTTAAATCCTATTCCCTAAGCATTGGAGACTTGCGCCATCATTGACAAAGTGTGGACTGAGAAATGGCATTGAGACTTCCGGAAGTCAATCGTTTGCTGTCTTCTTAGTTTAGACAGAAATGAAACCAATCGCACGTAATCTGGCCACAAGTTAATGATGAAACATTAATTGTGGAGGCACGTTTGGAATTAGTGATCTGAGTTCTGTGGCACGTCAACACAGGAAGCCTGATAGGTGGTGCCGATCCACAAACGCCAAGATTAACCAAGAAGGAAATAATGCAGGTAAAATATATTTACAATGCTGGAGGATGTCATGGATATGATGACTGGAATGTGTTAAAGCAGTCTAAACCTGGACGGTTAAATTGGGTCATGCGCGTGAGGTGCGGATTCGTTCACCTCGAATCAACTGTCGCAGTCGACGTGCGTCCACAGTTCATCCTGCATCAACTCGGGATAGTCGGCGTCAACGTACACAGGAGTGTAATTCTGCACACTTGTTGTCTTCTCCTGCTGTGAAGTCCAGCTGTCCATTGTTTTATGGCGTTAAGATACACCCACCCAACCACCTACAGAAAATAAGGCGCCAAATGAAATTTGATGCATCGTACAATCGCAACTCAGCATATTGCACCCCCAAAAATCAGCTCAAATTCATGAAACTCTTTTCTAAAATGTGTCTGACAACCTAACTCTACGCCAATTGTGATGTAGTTATGCATGTACGAAAGAACATGGAATGTGGAGGGCAAAATGCAGCTCTATTGTGTTGGAAATGCTAATCCTTACGCAGAACATGCACAAGGTAAGTGTGGAATCCCACGATGTAAAATGAATGAAACCAACCTTGGATAGCACCTGTAGTTATGAGTGTAGGACACCGTGTTCGCGGTCGTTATATAGACGCGTGAGCTTCAGCGTCATTGGCCGGCTATTGTTGGAACCCTCAGGAGGTAAATTAAGAGCGGTGGAAATTAGTAGCCAAGATGCACGCCCACTCAATCCAGTTGTAGCAGTCATTTCAGTGCACTTACCCGTGGCCCTAATGCAAGTGTTTGCAAATTGGCTCCATCGAGATATCTGTGTTTTGTTTACTAAAGCGTTTGCAGTTTTCGGTTGTTAGTTTTGAGGAATTCATTACCACGTTGGTTTGCTATTTCACAGTAACTTGACTGAGCGGTTCAAGATATTCGTTTATTGACACTACATTTTGAGGCCACCAATGGGAAAGGTGCATTCGTAACCTCACTTTTCTGCCCCAAATTAAACTTCAAATCATTTGCAACGTGCTTGTCGTCGTTTTCATTCAAAATTGTCTAGTGTGCAGGATTCCGCCCTTTGTTGTGAGATTAATGCAGCTTGCTTGAGGAGGAGCCAGTGAAGTTCAAACCAAATGTTTTGCTTCCATTTTGCAGGGAGCAATCCTGGGCAGTCGATCATTCGAAGAATGCTGAATGTAGCCATGAGTTCGTGTTTGCTTTCAAGAGAAGACTGCATTCAATCAACTGCTTGGGCAAAGAGGAACGTACAATTATCACATCTGTGTCAATCTGTACTAATGAAGGAGAACGCGTCACTGGCATTTTAATTACTTGCCTAAGTGCACAACTCTCATTCATTGACTTTACTTCCTCCACCTATTTTTCTTTGCTATATTTGATTTGACACCACTTACAAGGCAGTATCAGGGTCTAGTTAGCAATGCTATCGCATTGATGAGAAGACATTTTGAATGTCATGTTTTATGCTGCATTGAGTGTAGGAAGGGAAGGGGTTTATGATGATGACGATACTGCACATTATTCTGATACATTCTACAAAAATGTTTAATTAAAACAAATACGCAGTGCCACAGAAACTAAAATTCTTTCAATTTGGCATTCCTAATTGCAAACTCCAGTAAAGGAGAAGGCATCGCAAACGCGCTGTAGATATCCCAGCATCTATGACAAAATAAGTGAGTGAATATCTTAACAAACTGCCTGCATCAATTTATTTGGTATTTGACTAATTTACGCATCAAATAGCATTTAAATGCCGCATTAGTTTTATCAGTCGCTTACACTTGGTCCCGTTAGTGATGTTTACATTTTGATCCGACAAGATGCCAGTGTTTCTTTTGCCAGAGCATTCGCAGTTCGTCTAGCTTATCCACAACCTTCAATGACAACAGTTCGTTGTTGGTTCATAGTAGCTTTTCTGAGTGGCCCGTGATATCTTTTGGTTAGTACTCCATTTTGAGGCAAACAATGGGCAAGGTGAGTTCTTAGCTGTGTCTGTCTGCCTTCTAGTGCTGTAAATATGTTTCACTTTTATTCTCCCCTCTTGGTTAATTGTGGCATTCGCAAACCTACGTCACCAATCAGATTTGCCGTAATGCCATTTCACACAAGTGTCATTATTTGGATTAATTAAGCGCAGGACACACGCTAAGTAGGAATTCCAAACCTGCCATGGCAATTTTTTAGCGACTAATCTAAGTGTGACTTGCCCCTCATCTTTCTTACCTGACAAGGCACAAAATGACCGACTTCTGGAAGCTTCGATGGCATTTCCTAGTCATCATTTTGTCTACCATTGCGCATGCATCCCAATTCGTAAGGAATAATTTTAACACTACCTGCTAAGATTGGCAGTGCTGTCACGCAGACGTTTAGCAAGTTGTGACAAATGACACTTTTATAGAATGCTTGCAATACAAGTGTGCCCAGGGTCAATCGGGCAATGATTCTGAATAGATGGGTTTGGGAAGAACGGAATCATGATTTTGCACTATCGCTATCACCTGTTATGAAGCCCAGCTAAACACTTTTGGTGGGATGCATCCTACTTGTTCACGGAAAGTACCAAAAGTGATGCTAGTACTATTAGCAAACATTTGTTCCGCAAAGCGATTTGGCTTCGCGTATTGGCGTGTCACTGTTACGCCCTTACACCCGCAAACATATATGCGACATCACGAATTCCCTCATAATGTAAAATAATGCCTGGTTGTCAGATTTTCCTCGATGAGGCCTAACCTTGGCTTAACGAATCACGCAACCTACTCGAAAGTGCTGTCCAAGCTCTAAATAATTGCTGACCGTTCAAAAGCAGAATAACCGAAGCAGTTGTGGAATTCAATGGCGATAAAAAGGCAGAAGGAAAATCATGAAATAAGAAGACACCATTTCTGCCGTTGGTGCAGTTTCTGATGCAGATATTCATCAAACGTGTAGACATCTGGACCTATTCTTCCCTTCACAAACCCATAAGTGTAGCTAGGACGACCATTCTAGCAATGTCGGGTTCGAATGCGCCACGTGAGAAAAGTATTTACTCATTGCAATGTCTTTAAGCATATTCATTCACTTCATTTTATTTATTTATTGGTTCTGGTTTCGAGACACTTGGGCGGGGTCTGGTTAGCAATACGGTCGTTTTTAAGTCGAGAGATGTCTACACCTCTCAATCTAATTCATTCAACTAGTCAAATAAGCTGTGTTTAGGTGTGTTTATTTGACGAGTGCATAACTGGTATGTCAATGATTAGCGATGCCAAATGAAAAATGAACAATCAAAATCTACCGCGAACA
This sequence comes from Taenia hydatigena, assembly GCA_036345935.2. NCBI lineage: Eukaryota > Metazoa > Platyhelminthes > Cestoda > Cyclophyllidea > Taeniidae > Taenia > Taenia hydatigena. The sequence goes on along the minus strand of JADWOT020000001.1, from coordinate 4,262,354 downwards.
GCTATTACGGCATTGTTATAAAAATGTTTTGATTTTCGCACAATGGCAATCACATGCTTAGGTGAACATTTTGCTACATTTCATTGCGTTTTCCATTTTTATAATTTAACCGAAGACATTTCTGCCAAGTTTCTTTTTGCGATGACATATTGCCAGACACAAATTGAAGTGCTGTGGGGCCTCACCTCACCTCACCTCACCTCGCCTCCCCTCCGCTCTCGTTTGGCTTGCGAGCTGACCTCATTTACCTATGGATTTCTTTGACCAATTACAAGGTTGTCCTTCTCATTTCCCTTAATCTTGGATGGACAAGGCCAATTGTCAGAAGCAGTGTCCTCAAGACCCTTCACTCAGCCATTGCAATTGTTACGTGAACAGACCAGCCACGGTTGATAGAAGAAGAAGCACTGACAGGAGGCATGACAGATAATGCCCACAAGTGCAGACATCAGCCTGCGTGATGACTCATCACCCTGAATCTTAACATTTCACTAATAGTGCCTTAATCTCTGCAGGATTCACCTCCTCCACTTACCAATATGCAGAGGTCACGGCAGCATTTCCTTCAGCAAAGATGTATTTTGACAACGTCAACGACATCTACTAATGGCTTAGACAACCTTCGCTAACAGCATACTCTGCGTCGCAGTTAAGGCAAAGAAGGAAATGATGAAGTTGCTGATAAAGCGCATAAATGCATTTTGCTGAGAGGGTGTCGAGATGGAAAGAAGAGCAGCTTGAAACATGGCATGCGTGGATGGGTGGATGTACATTAAGGAGGCCAGAGAGGTAGGGTTTATGCTACTCCATCGGGTAGGCCGTAAGTTCTGGCAGCCAGTCAGCCTGTCAGTTAGAGAAGGCTGAACTCAGCTGCGAAGTAAAAGAGAATAGATAAATTTGCTGCTAAAACAAGCTGGTGTTCTGCCCTCTTGATTAGTGATTTTTGTGACAACGCAATCATTCCTGGCAGGTAACGGGAACAATTATTCCCTAAGAATTAGATGATTTATGCAATACTTAACAAATTTTCGCATAAATCAGACGAATCCCTCTTACGTAACATGGCTCGACAAGTGACAAACAAAGGATTTAATTTCTCTCGCCACTCATTCCTACAGGCATTTGCCTTTTATATCCTGAGTATATGGCTACAAAGTGAGACTTGTGTTAATTTGGTTGAAGGTTTCCACCCTTTTCTCGTTCGCGCTACTATTCCCAATCGTTACTTCATGCTCCCACTCTTTATAACATATTTAATAGCCATAAGTAATTGATGAGGCCTATATTGTCGAGACACGTTTCCTGTGCGTTCTGTGCTTACCTAACGCATGCGAATTGCCGACGCGGGAAATTAGATTGGTAGTGCAGATCCACGAGTGCCAAGAACAAGCAAGAAGAAAGAATACGAAACATATTTACAGTACTAAAGGGGTCATGGAAATGGGGCTGGATGTGGTATAATAGTCGAAGCCTCCAAAATAAACATTGGTCATGTGTGTGAGGTGCAGGATCATCAGTCCTGCATCAAGTCGGGATAGTCGGCGTCAACGGAGTGCACTTTTGCACCGATTTTTAAATCGAGAATTAGAAATTAATGTATCATACAATGGCAGCTTAGCATAGTCTACTTTTGAAGCTATAAGAGAACGCATAGATCTGCATTGTTCCGTAAGCATGCCTAGCAGCTCATTTCTGATACAATTGAACAAATGCAAATTTGAGTGCAAAATGTAGCTCCGTTGTGGTGAGAATCTAAGTCCTTACATGGAACATCCATGAGGTCACTGTGTAAATCCGTATTGGTAAATGAAACCCGCTTCAATTAGACCCTGTAGACCGCTGTCATATAGAGACACTTTGAGTCTTAGTATCATTGACTGGCTACTAACAGACCTCTTAGAAGTTGAATAAAGAACGGTGAAAATTAGTAACCAAGGTGCATAACTACTTTATGTGCACATGTCATTTTTTTTGTCATATTCAAGGCTACCACTTTTATGCATCCAATAATCTTCTTCACGATTTCCATGCTTAGAACCGGGCGTTTTATGTAGGAATAGAGTGGTAGATGACGGTGTATTTTGTGTTTAAACACTATTCCCGAAGGCCACACAGAAGCATCTCAATGTGCACCGTAAAGTGCTTAACAAATTCTTTTATGTTCTTAGAATAAAAGGAATTTTTAATGATGCCACTTTAGTCACTAAAAGAATAGTCAAAATACCCAAGACGCTTGATTAATCCGCCCTACATAAATGATTTCCAATCTAAATTAACTCATTGGAATCCAGCTTAACGCAACTGAAACACACTAAAAGTTCCTAGTTGCGCAGGATTTGACGCCACACTATGCGTGGGCTCATGTCAGCATCCAGATAACTAAAATGTAAGTGGCCCTTTACTAAACCAGTTGCCCATGTCGTGCCAACGCCTCCTGATGTTCCATCAAGCAGTTTCAATTAACTCATGCTTGCAAATTTTAAGAAGTATTGTTCCTTTTGTAAAGCACAGCATTAACGACTTCGATTATGTACGCCTAGTGCCCAGCCTGACCCTTAGACCCGACCCTACCAGAGCGTGGATGGCACGCTCCATCGACTTGGCTACGAATATGCATCGTCGACTGTTTGATTCTCAGTCTTGATTCACCAGAGGCGCACTTGAGGTGCCAATGACGTAATCACAGGCGGTAAAAGTAGGGTTGTGATCAAGAATTGGATTAGTTTTTTGGATCTATCGCGGCAACCATCAATAAAGAGAAGGACCCTATAATTCTGAGCATGAATATCTGCACGTAGATAGTGATGTCCAGAGAGTGTGGCTCGTCCTCCTAACTACTAACGAAGAAGCGGAAGCACAGAAGTTGTAGTGCTATTTGCTAACTTCTGATTTGCTTTTGAAATAGACACAAGCCATACATTTTGGTTTCTCGTTTAAATAAGACTGAGTAGCTATCAGGCTGTTAAACTGACGCCCAGATTGAGTTGCATTTATCTCCTGCATTTTACTGCCCTTAAAAATGTCTTTCTAACATTGCACAAGAGATAACACAGAAGTAGCTACAAATTCAGTGAAGGCATATGCGGTTAAAAGGGAGCTGGAAAGCAGAATCATTAAGAAATTTGTACACAGTGCGGCTTAATTCGCCATAGAGCCGCGCTGATGTGAGCGCAAACAAACATTGCAATACAGACATGATGCAATCGACGAACTTCAACGTTCTTAATGCCAAGTCTGAGTAGAATGGTGCGTGAGTGTAATGAAATGCTGTTAGGGTAGAAATTTGGCAGTAGCAAAAGTAAACCACTCTCTGCGATACTGGAGCAAAGGAGAATAGGTGGAGGAAGTAAAGTCAATGAATGAGAGTTGTGCACTTAGGCAAGTAATTAAAATGCCAGTGACGCGTTCTCCTTCATTAGTACAGATTGACACAGATGTGATAATTGTACGTTCCTCTTTGCCCAAGCAGTTGATTGAATGCAAACAGTCTTCTCTTGAAAGCAAACACGAACTCATGGCTACATTCAGCATTCTTCGAATGATCGACTGCCCAGGATTGCTCCCTGCAAAATGGAAGCAAAACATTTGGTTTGAACTTCACTGGCTCCTCCTCAAGCAAGCTGCATTAATCTCACAACAAAGGGCGGAATCCTGCACACTAGACAATTTTGAATGAAGACGACGACAAGCACGCTGCAAATGATTTGAAGTTTAATTTGGGGCAGAAAAGTGAGGTTACGAATGCACCTTTCCCATTGGTGGCCTCAAAATGTAGTGTCAATAAACGAATATCTTGAACCGCTCAGTCAAGTTACTGTGAAATAGCAAACCAACGTGGTAATGAATTCCTCAAAACTAACAACCGAAAACTGCGAACGCTTTAGTAAACAAAACACAGATATCTCGATGGAGCCAATTTGCAAACACTTGCATTAGGGCCACGGGTAAGTGCACTGAAATGACTGCTACAACCGGATCGAGTGGGCGTGCATCTTGGCTACTAATTTCCACCGCTCTTAATTTACCTCCTGAGGGTTCCAACAATAGCCGGCCAATGACGCTGAAGCTCACGCGTCTATATAACGACCGCGAACACGGTGTCCTACACTCATAACTACAGGTGCTATCCAAGGTTGGTTCCATTCATTTTACATCGTGGGATTCCACACTTACCTTGTGCATGTTCTGCGTAAGGATTAGCATTTCCAACACAATAGAGCTGCATTTTGCCCTCCACATTCCATGTTCTTTCGTACATGCATAACTACATTACAATTGGCGTAGAGTTAGGTTGTCAGACACATTTTAGAAAGGAGTTTCATGAATTTGAGCTGATTTTTGGGGGTGCAATATGCTGAGTTGCGATTGTACGATGCATCAAATTTCATTTGGCGCCTTATTTTCTGTAGGTGGTTGGGTGGGTGTATCTTAACGCCATAAAACAATGGACAGCTGGACTTCACAGCAGGAGAAGACAACAAGTGTGCAGAATTACACTCCTGTGTACGTTGACGCCGACTATCCCGAGTTGATGCAGGATGAACTGTGGACGCACGTCGACTGCGACAGTTGATTCGAGGCGAACGAATCCGCACCTCACGCGCATGACCCAATTTAACCGTCCAGGTTTAGACTGCTTTAACACATTCCAGTCATCATATCCATGACATCCTCCAGCATTGTAAATATATTTTACCTGCATTATTTCCTTCTTGGTTAATCTTGGCGTTTGTGGATCGGCACCACCTATCAGGCTTCCTGTGTTGACGTGCCACAGAACTCAGATCACTAATTCCAAACGTGCCTCCACAATTAATGTTTCATCATTAACTTGTGGCCAGATTACGTGCGATTGGTTTCATTTCTGTCTAAACTAAGAAGACAGCAAACGATTGACTTCCGGAAGTCTCAATGCCATTTCTCAGTCCACACTTTGTCAATGATGGCGCAAGTCTCCAATGCTTAGGGAATAGGATTTAACGCCATCGGCTCGCATTTGTTTGCGATTTCGTAAAAGATTGGCTGAATAGTTTCCAATGTTGTTATGTTGGTATTTCATTCTGAGTGAAGTAATTGGCACGGTGCCTCCTTAACTTTGCTTGTCTATATCAAATGAATCTTCGAATAATTTTTAACATGATTGATGCCGTTGCTGACTGCTGCGGCTCTACATAACTTCAAGTTCTTCTTACGCAACGCTTTCTTGTCGGTGTTATGTTGTGCTCACAATTTGCGTGCATAAATATCGGCATTCTGAGCTCAGCGTCGTGCAGGCATCCTGGGTGGTTTGCAATGGTAACTTGCTCCCTCTCCTGCACTCGCAATCTCTCGGGTGAGGAGCGATGCTGTAACTAGGCATCTATTCAACTAAATTCTGAGCATACTTAACATAAAATGGCGTGAAGTTTTACATTACCTCTTTGGGATGTTTGTATCCCAATTTCATGGTAGTACTCATATTTGTTGTTTGACAGCATCGGCACACAAGCAAAGGTCATTCCTGATGTGGTTTACAAAAGGGAACTAAATGGCACAATGCCTGAAATGGAAATGCGGAGGTGTTCGCAATGAATGTTTGTCTGTTTAAGCCAGAAGGCGTTTGTGATTTCGTCATCTCGATGTTGGCACGAGCCCACGCACATCGTAACGCCAACACCCGCGATGCTGGAGACTCTTTATGTTTTAAAGCGTACTCCAAGATATTGTGCAAGTTGCTTGGTCTAGTTAGGTAGATCCGGGGTTGCACTAATTAAACTTATGTTGATCGGTTGGACTAATGCCTCTAGAGATGTTGGCCACCTTGTTATGGCTAAGAGCAAAGCCATCGGGAAATCGGCTACTTACTTAAAATGTACAAAACACGCAATTGTAATTACTTGCGAATGAATAAAGCAGATGCCATCACCCCTCACTTTAGCTCTCCTTGCAGAATCTGATTGTTTGAAACATGGGAACACTAGGCGCAGTTACCGGATCACCGTAAATAGTCAGAGTCTCTCTCATGCGACCAAGGAATGCGACATCTTTTAGAATAATACGACGATTATGTAGCGTTTGGTGGGTGCACTGTCAGTGGACAAAAAGTACGTAGATCCTTGCTACTTAATGAAGTCCACGTTATATTTATTCTTCCTGTCTTATAATGATGAAATCACAAGCAATCCAATGCTCTAGATAATGCTAAAATAGGTAATGAAACTTGAAGACTAATAAAATGGAAGGCGAAAGATATAATCATGGGAGTACCGTGACTTTTGTATGTCGGTAAGTGAAGGAGGCGCCTTCTGCAGCAATTAAAATGTGATTAGTGGGATATAAGGACTAAGGGTAATAAGTCATCTGGACTTGTTGACATCTTCCTTCTTGTCCTCTACTGTAAATCGTGACTGGTCTGTTCGCTCAACATTTGCAACGGTCTACTGAAGGATTCTAAGGACACTGCTTTTCACAAAACACCTTGCTGACGGAGAAGAAAGGGAGGTAAAACGGATGTCCTTGCAGTTGGACAAGGGTTATCACAAATGAATGAGATCTGCTCGCAAATCGAAACGAGGGAAAGGGAGAGGTGAGGTGTGGTGAGGCCTCACAATGCTTCAAATTGTGTCGAGCAATAGGTCATCGCAATTGGTAACTTAGCGGAAATTCTAATTTACTCGAGTCTAAGCTATACTCTCTAGACCGCAGGTGAGAAATTTATTAATCAACCACAATTTAAATTTAACTTTACCTAGTTGCGGACAATGATGCAATTTAAAGGCGAAATGGTTTGCAGAGCTAGGGTCTGCAAAGTTCTACCAGCGCCCAAGCCACATTTGGTCATCTTGTTCCTAATAATAAAAAAGGTGTTCGAGAACAACTCGCCGATACATCATATCAAGGATGTCTGCCCAACGGTGATCCCAGAATGGCGTTATCCATGCAGACTTGCGCTGAGCACGGCAAGACACAAACACGAATATATTGGTAAACAGGACTTGGCATCTTGCCAAGTCGTTCTAATCGGCATCTGCGATCGGTTGCCAAGACAGGATCGAGTGGGCATGAGGTGGGTGGTTATGACGCGTATTCACATATCAAACACCATGAATAGTGACGCGATAGTTGGTGCAATTCGACCACGACAGAATGAATAATAGCAAAATAAAATAAAAGTAAGCTATTTTGGCAAATAGGTGTGAGCACAGCGTAGTGAACTGCGCAGACGACTCTGTTGCTGCGATTGGTCATCTCTCAATCAAACGAAATTTCCTCCGAATTCATGATCTCACGGCTTGTTCATACACCATCAAGTTGCACAACTGTTATTGCCAGTTCGATTTGAATTAGAGTGTCAATTACTTAAGACTCAGGTACCAAAGCGAACCGGTGGTTCAAGACAGCACTCCCGAGCAGGACTCGTGATTCGTTAGGCCAAATATAAACCCAACATGGAAGAACTGGCAATCTGGAGATTACGATTTTGCTGATGTGTTTGCCGATGCGATTGCGCAGCAATAATTTGCATATTCACAAAAGCAACCTGCAATATCAAACAAATGCCTGCTTAAAGCATTAACACTAGTTGCAGTACTCTTCGTAGGCAAGTAGGGTACACACCACCGAAAGTGTACAGTTGGGCTTCGTAAGAGATGATAGTAGTCGTGCGAACTCATACGTCCGTTCTTTCTGAACCTATCCAAAAGAAAAGTACCAGTGCTCCGTTAACTCTGAACACGTTTGTGCTGCAAGTATTCCACAATAGTATCACTTGCCACAGCTTACTTAGCCATCTGCGTAGGCAGCACAGTTACTCTTGGCAGGTGGTGTGAAAAATTATTCCCTAAGTATTAGGAGGCATAGGCAATGATTGGCGAAGTGCGCACCAGGAAGTAGCATCAAAGCCTTGCAAGGTAAGAAGGAAGAGAAGACAGACTACACCTAGTTTGGCGACAAATGATTGATGAAACTTAAATTGTCAAGGCATGTTCGGAGTTGTCACTTATTGTGCGTTCTGTGCTCACTTAACTCATGTGATAACAGTTGTGTGGCATGCCATCACAGGAAGTTAGACTGGTGGTGCATATCCACGAATGCCAAGAGCAGCTAAGAAGAAAGAATGCAAGTGAATTATATCTTCAGTGGTGGAGGGTGTCATGGATTCGGGGATGAAAAGTGGTGCAGCAGTCAAAGCCTTCGGAGATAAAATCAGTCATGTGCGTCAGTAGCGGAGTCATTCACTGGGGATGAATTATTGCAGTCAACGTGCATCCACAGTTCGTTTCGCATCAACTCGAGATAGTCGACATCAACGTACACAGGAGTGTATTTCTGCGCAGTTATTGCAGTCTCCTGTTGTGAAGTCCAGCTGTCAGTTGCTTTATCGAGTTGAGATACACCTACCCATCTGCAGAAAGTAAATTGAGAAGTGGAAAACAATGCATCATACAGTCGCGAATCGAAAGCTATGAGGGAACCATTTAACGTACTTCTCCTCACGGTCTGTTACAGGTGGCTGCGTTCGGCTCCACCGAGATGCTTGTTTGATTTACTAGAATGTTTGTAGTTTTTCGAATTTATGCAATATAGTCAGTGTTGAGAAATAAGTGAGTACGTTTGCGTATTGTCTTTGCAGTGATGCAATTGAGCGGCTTGGGATATTTGTTTGTTAATACCTTATTTTGAGGTGATCAATGGGTGAGGTTTGTTCTTAGCTGCATTTTTCCACCCCAAATTAAAACCCACTTCGATTTGGAAGGAGCCAAAACTACCTAATGTGTGGAATTCAGCCCTTCGTTGAGACTGGTGTGCTGGCTGGTTGAAAAGAGATCAGTGGAGACCAGAGCAGGTGTATTCCATTGCTCTTTTCTGGATAGCAATCCTTGCCATTCAGTCATTCAGAGAATGCAGAATTTAACTACGAATTAGAAGAGAATTACTCATTTTGCTACTAAGTCAGTTCGATCTTCATCCCTTCCTCTAAACGGCAATGACTAACAATTTGACCAATACAGTTGCTTTTAAGGTTACAAAATGAAGGCGTGCACCTATGATTGGTTTAATTTGCTTCAGGCTCGGTGTCTCAAAGTAGGTTTTGGTTGACTCATTTTAATGTATCTAAATCAGGTGATATCAGGCCTTCGCAATTTTTTCCGTCCAAATGGAACGGTGAGCGCAATTTTCAATTCGATACAGCAGCGAATTTTAGATGTGGAGCACTTCTGTCATTCAGCCAATCTCCTGCCATCCGGCTTCTTTTACATGTCTGGACTTTCATGGAAATGGCCAATGTGCTGCGTGGTGTGGAAACAACTGCAATGGTTGAGATCGTCACTGATGGACATGTGAAGGCCTCTTACTTTTGTGCGTCTCTTCAGTGGCTTAAGCACGCATCAAAGCACCTCTGTGTAGGAGGATTTGAGCTCTCTAACACTGTATCTTGTCCCACTGTACTGAGCTTGTAATGTTTGCGGATGCAGGTGGATATCACCATTCTATGTGCTACATAGCCGTTCTAGTTCACAATAACCATCGCCTAATGCTACACCCTAACAGCGTGTGGCATTGTGGTTACGGTGTTTGAATTGAGCTATGCCACCATGTGTACTGAAGCTGTTGATGCTCATATGAGGTCACACATGCCATAACTGTCCCTCCTGCCACTTTTAATGGCGTACGGTGCCATCAAGGTGTCAGTGCATTAAAAACGTGCAAATTTGACACAAGAGGGACGGTAAACCATAGATTTAAATCCCACATTTTTGATTGCTCCATCTTTAAGTCTGTTTAAATCACACTTTGCTAACATCTGGTTTTAATGACTTGAAGCGATCGAGGCAAAGTGGGAATTCCAGAATGGTATATGCAAACATCCAAGAGGTAATTGCTTTTGCTAATGATAGACAGCGAAAATTGGGACTGACCATATAAAATATGCCTTAACTCACACAATACTGTAGTTATGAAGTCCTTTAGGCTGTAAACAATGCCACTAATGCTAAGCATAACGTAGGGTTTGTTTTGAATTGACCTCCAAACGGCTGTGGGGCTGGGAGCTAATGCAGTAAATAGCAGTAATCCACTAAGTCCAATGCATAAAAGAGTGGTTGTGCGTTTTATCCTTCGTTTCGTTAGCACGCAGTGATGGATTTGTTGATTGAGAATGAGAATAACCACATAAAACACGGACTGGTAATGCCTGAATTCGTCAACGGAAGACTTGAGGCGGGGTAGCCTGGCACAGAGAGGTAGAACTCATCATCTCAGGCGCTAAATCAATTCTTCAGGCAGCAGTGGGACATCGGTATGGTGCACACAACGGAGAAGCTATAACTTGCCTATCAGTGACTATATTTGGCTTTCAATGGTTACTCACAATAGTTAAAATATTCATAGCTTGGTTCGGGCGAATAATTATCAACCCGATCAGTGAAGAACTCAGTCGTGTAGGCAGTAGAACCATCCCTTTAAGCACGATGAAGAAAATTTATTCGTACAACAAGAGAACCACCCCTTTGGTCATGCAAAATCAGCATAAAATTCTACTTGTGGCTGTCACCTCGTCTATTCACCAATGCATGATTAAAAGACATCCCGATGGTGGATTGAATAATCTGTTCATTACCTTGGTTTAACACTTTGTTAAGAAATCCAATCGAATTACATTCCATCATCCATTCACTCATCTGTCAGTGCATTTCGAATCGGTCTCTTCATCTTTGGACAGTCCAGGCCTGTGGAGCTGGATCAGTAAGAGTTGCCTTCATTCGTCTTGATCGTCATAGGCCACTACTTTTCCATTGCATGCCATTAGAGTTCACGCTTTAGAATGAGACATCACCACCTAAAATAATGACAGATGCGGAAGTGGAGCGACGCATTCATTTCAGTAGACATGCGTGTTTTGCATTAGAATGATGTTGAACTTCTCGCTGAGTCTTCTAATAAGCATATAAAGAACTTCATACTCAACTGTACTTATTTTATCAATGCAGATTACCAATGACGTCCACTAACGTGCTCATGCAACCACTAAGAATAAGTAGAAAACAATGGAACCCTTTTGCAATCACGGAAAGAGGAAGGTGGGACAAAATGAATGCACGTGGGCGATCCCCTCATGCCATGATTCACGACAGCCTGATTCGTGTGGTCCACTTTGCCTGCGACCTCCCAGCTACTAAAGCAAAAGTACAGACTCTTCAGTGACATTTTTAAATTCCGATTCGCTTCATTAGGGACTGCAAGCTACGCATTTGAATTCCTCGTACAGTTAAAAATGAGGATGCAGTAAGCTGTTACAATTGTTCACAGATTTAGCTGCGTTCGACTCCCACATTTCACGACATTGCGAACTGCTTTTCTGATGCTCCATCACAATCTACACATAGGCAGCCACAAATTTTTTGGTGAGCAACTTTGGTCGAAAGGAAACCGAGGAAGCAAGGTCATGAAAAAATGCGCCAAACGATTTCATCGAGGTTCTCTATGATCGGACTCATCTTCCTGAATAAAATATTTCGTTGCTGGCCGAAGGATTAATGTGAGGCTTGTAAATTGACTAATAAGACCAAACTTTCAATCAAGCGTAAATCTGTTGAACGATTTGATGGACCCACTTAAATGGTAATCCTTCTCCTGATTGCATGGATCACAATCAACCTTAGACAACAGCAGATGTTTTTGGGAATATTGTGACAACATTGCGTATCAATTGATCCACTAAGAAGATTCTAAAGTAAACAGCGCCTAAAAGTAAGTTGTGGATTCTGAGACTCAAATTTTTTGAAACAAATGCAGAGGCAGGAAATCAAATGACTAATTTACACCTGCAGATAATCCTGGGATTGGCACAAAATCCACCAAAGCATTAGATAGGTGACTGCTATAGAAAATTCCACTCTTAATTAATGTTTACTAAAACTAGTCAACTCTAACGAATGTTATTATCCTGTAAGCAATTGTTCTGCCTATTAGTACGCAAAACTAGGATTATTGTTATTTCAAGCTGGAATCGCCTGTAATTTGCCATCGATGGGCCACTCGGTTTAAAATGAAGAAATAATCTGGCTTACTACTTAGAAAACAGATGAATTGTTGGCGTATGGATAAGCTGAGAGGTTATGGAGACGGACAAAATGCTGTGCCATTGAGAGGTGGCTGGTCACGAAAACCAAGGCGTCTGTGCAGTTTACTGCACTGTGCTCGCGCTTTTTTGTCCAATCAGCCGGTTTTAATTTTGTTTTAGAAATCTCCATTAGTTTTATCACGAGCAGGATGCGCAAACATGCCATTATTCACTACGTTTGATTTGTGAAAACCTACAACAACTACCGAACTTAAAGCTAAATTAATCCTACCTCGACACTAAAAGTCATGAAAATCGGTTGCGGACGCCGAACAATGTGACTTGGCAGGATGCCAACTATTCGTACGCAACACCGCTCTGTTCGTACCTTGTCGTGTTTGCTACATGTCTGTATGGATATCTCTGTTCCGAGCTCAAACCTAGACAGACAACCTGGACGGTGTACGTTGGGTAAGTCGTTGCTTCTGCTGCACTCGGACTTTTCCTTTTTTCCAGAGTAAGATGAGAAAATACTATTTGGGCACTCGCTGAACCATTTAGATTCCAGCTTTTACCAAAGACAGTCACGGAATTTACCTATCTGGCAAACTAATGGCTGACCACTTTAAGATTGGTTTATGTCTGGCCTTGAATGGAAAAGAAATTCCGTAAAAGCAGATGCGACCGACCCACTGAGGGTAGAGCTGCATTTCCTACTAGAACAAGTTCTTTAGCAGTCATGCTTATTATACTAATGATGCCGCATTTTTGGCGGGAACAAAATACAATTGTGCTGGCTTTAAACAGATCGCATCCATCACTTAATTCGTTTAGATTTATTATATAAGAGAGCATAAAATGGCAGGAGAGACCTCGGCACTTCCAATGTGTCCCACCAAAACCATTTGCTGCAATCCGATTTTTTCAAGCATTCTGTTATACTAAGCTAGTATTGAATACAAAACTAGCAAAGCACTTCGTGACCCACGCTCCACGGCGTTTGAAGAGACCGCGTTTGCATGGAGTGCAACGCGATGTAGACACAATCATTCTCTACGAATGCATATCGTTCGCACCTGCAGTGTGCAACAACTGCAGAACTCGAAAAAGCAGAAACTTACCATTTTTGATCAAAAGTCAGCCAAGATCTATTGTCTGGTGGAATGCCTTCCCATTCCAACATGCTGTGATTTTGCCAAGCTCAAGCTATTACATGCAGTTGACGCATTATCTTGGCGTTCACAACAGCCATTTCCTTGAGAGGCGAAATAGACGACAGGATGCGAATACGGCAGAGAACTGGAAGCGGTTGATTAAAGACCCTCTTCCCAGTTTGTATCCTGCTAGGAAAGGACTGAAATTTATATCGCATAGTTGAGTATTCTGGACATTACTCAATGCCAGCCCTTTTATTCTGCGAAACAGCCAGACTCTGACTGGAAGATGTAGACTCACAAATGCCTTTGTTGATGTGAAAATCTGTTTTGATCAGTTACTTCACCGATTTGCCTGATCAATAAACAACTTCCTTTTTAAGTTGCAACTACTCCTTCATTTGGAGTGTTAAAGTTGTGTAAAGATTTGATAATTTTTTTCATTTTGTGCATTATCACGTGCTCCACCCACTCTTCAGGCTTTTGAGGGCAGCCATTGCTCCTTAGCTCTTCCGAAGCTTGACGTCAGCGCGAGGAAGACACCTGGCCTTATAATTAAGCTTCTTAGAAGTAGAATCAAGTAATCACGTACATTATGGGTGAGAGAGAATGCCTAAAATTTTATAAAACTGTGTTTTATTTGTGAATTGAATTTCCTTGATCACCCAAGCCTCTTCCAGCTTTCCCATTTGACATCTCATTCATCCCTACCTTTAGTGAGGCTGCGCTGGATATGACGTAGCTGAAGGTGGGTTTTTTCTCTTTTAATTATTATTGGGAGCCACTGAAAGCATCGCAATAAGTTGATTACTTAATTTACACCTTCTAAGTGCATACATACATTCATTTGCTAGAAAAAATAGAGCAGAATTTCTGTCCAAATCATTTTCTGCCACGTTTTCGGATCACCCCAAATAATACGCCGAACATGGTATTGTACGGTGCTGGAGTCAAAAACAAGACAAACAAACTGGTATGCATAATTTGTTCCTGCGATTGCTTTCCAGTGTCTATTTCCCTCATATTTTTCACGTTTTGCTAAAAGCGATCTGGCAGGAGTAGTCTAATCTTGGCAAGGAATAGCAAAATGTGTTAATCCCGGTGGCAATCGTGTAGAGGGATGCAGCTTCTTTAAAAATGGACGGTCTATTGAAGAGGACTGAATCAGTCATTGTACTATGCATTGGTTGGCCACGGTGACAGTGAAAGGCGAACCCGGGTTCAAAGCAGTATTGTGAGCAGACATGTCTCCTCCAACTAATTCAGAGCATAATTAACACAAAATGACGCTCCTTTCCATACAGTTCTTTTGAGCTATTTATTTACCAAATCCATGTCGGACAGGGTATTCTTCGAGGGCTATAATTAGCCGTATCAGAGGCACGCAATCGAGGTCACCCATATTGCGCTCTACAGAGGGGAATAAACATTCTCAAAAGGGACAAGTGCGAGTTTGCTGCAATGACTGAAATGAAGGCAAGAAGGTGTTTGAAAGCACATTTATTTGTTTAAGGGGAAGGCATTTATGATTTCGTCGTCTTGATGTTGACATGAGCCCACGCACAGCGTAGCACCAACACCCACGATGACGGAGACTTTCGTTTAGTTTAAGGCGTGCATTCATGATTTTATACAATTTGCGTTAAATTTGGTTCCGCTGGGCAGGTCTGCGGTCGATTTACTTAAAATTTCCAAGATTGGTTAGATTAGTACCTTTGAAAATAATGCCTGCTTTTGGGGTCACGGTGTCAGAACAGGGGTTTAAGTTGCAACAGTTTCAGCTTTACCAGGCTTACGGCATAAATAAAGCAATGGAATAGTGTTAAAAGCGTAAACTTGTCGAAGTAAAAAGTGAATAGAGAAGGGTCTGTTTATTTTCGTCAATTTATATTCGGCATGCCTTCTGCATTCCTTCACTGATGATCACCGTAACAGCATCGCTTTTTACGAGTTTTAGATGCGATGGCATTAAGCATTCGTTCCTGTCAAGTATTTGGTGATTGTGTCAGAAGTGCATGTGGTGTCGTCATTAGTCAGAAAACTTGGTCCATCCTCCTCTGTAGCATCGTCCATTTCACCAAGATAACAGTAAGGCATTGTAAAACCGCCCTCACTATAGAAATAAATGCAGAAGCACCCACGTGCTATCAAAATGCGCAAGTGTCCCTCATGGTATGCACCACACCGGAGTACATCGGGTGAGCTAGCAGCAATTATGTCAGATAGGCAAGTAAGGAAGCTAAGGATGAAGGAATAAAACCAATTGGGGAAACTGAAGGGGAGCGTTTGGCACCACAAATGTCAGAGAAGTGAAATGGTGAGCCTTGATGGGTGCAACTGGCTGTGGCGGGTTGAGATGCAAGTCAACTTTTGGACAAAATCAGTGGCCCCCACACACATTTTACGAAGCATATGAACGGTTTGTGCTGCCGACAATCCACTTTGATTTGAGCATGCAGAAAGTTTATTTTTCACAGGAGCGATGAAAATTATGCAAAATGTTGCAGACCATACTGCAAGTCATTGTTTGCTTACAAGATAGCTATTATTTTTAAGTCTCTATATCAACAAATGAAGCAAAGCTCTCTTCTCAAAAACGTGCGACTTTTATGAGAACATTCCTCAATAATTTGCTGCCTTTCCATAATGGAACCACTCGCTCACCACATCATTTGCCATTGCACTTAAAATGGACACTAGACTTTTGCATGTGCTATGCGCCTTTCTTCCATTAATTACCGGCTTAAGAAAAGTCCAATGTAAGTAGTAGCGGCACATAGAGGCAGCGAATGCTCGTACAAGTCCTTTACGGTAATAAAGAAATGTATCTGGATTCGTCGGACCTGGAGGGTCGTGAATGCCTTTACTCTTATCCCAATAATTTTAATTAATACTCGCTTCGACAATTACACACTTCCTCATCGCAATTACTTTCACACATTGTTTCCTTTTTTTCACGCAAAGTACCTGTTCAAGATCTACGATTTTGTGCGTTACGAATACATCCACGCCTCCTGTGTTTGCGCACAAGCATAGGCCGTTGCAAAATGTTATCGCGAGGAGCGACTATGCTTTTGCCTGTACCGATATACGTACTATTGAGATGGAACTGCAGGATTGGGGTAGAAAGTCTAAATCAGTCTAAGAGCGCTTGTTCAGTGTACGTCTGAAGTGATGATCACGATGCATAGGAAGCAAATGCGGAAGCCGCACAGGACACGCAGGTGTTTGCGAGTGTTCCGCCTTCCCAATGCCATGTCCTCGCCCACAAGGGGCACATCCTTGATACAAGATTGGATCACAAAGAACATGTTAAGGATTAAAACAGTACCAAGTGAATCACCCTTGCTTGTGTTTGCATTTAGTTCAACAAGATTATGTAATTACTAATGCATCTTTGCATTGCAGCGAACTCCGTGGAGTTATAGTATGCTTGGCAGCATTTGTTCGCATTTTAAGAGTAAAAGACTATTAATGGTCATGCTCGTGGCACTGAAGGAGCAGTCGAAGTTCCCAAAACCGTTAATTCACCCAAACTAAATAAACCAAATTTGCTCAAACCGAGAACGCCCAAGCAAAATCGAACAGAAAGCGACATTGGCAGAATCAGGGATGCATGCCTTTAAACAGAGGAAAGTCTCCAGTATTGCCGGTGTTGGCCCTACGATGTGCGTGGGCTCATGTCAACATCAAGGTGGCAAGATCATAAATCTCCTCCCAATTAAACAACCAAGTGTGTTGTGCAAACGCCCTCTTACTGTTCTTTAAGTCATTGCAAATATTCACATTGTTCCCATGTGAGAACACTTCTTTCCCCATGGATGACCTTGTTTATGTGACTCTTATTCGACTAATTGTAGTCCATCAAGAATACGATTTCAGGCATTAATTTGGTTAATAAGCAATTCAAAGGAGTTCAGCGAAACGGGCCGTTATTTACTGTAAATTACGCTCTGAATTAGTTGGATAGATGACTGCTGACAGTACTGCTCTTCACTCGATTCTTCCATAGGCTGCCACCGCAGTGAGCTAATGTATTGCACAATAACAAGTTCAGTCCTCTTCTGCAGACACGTCTGTTGGAAGGAAACCGCACACTTTCGCACATGTGGCTTAGGTTTAATGTTCTTTGTAACCCACCACCACGATCACACTACTCCTTCCTGCTTGTTTTAGCACAACGCAATATGTATATGGGAACTGCGCGTTAGATGACACAGGACTAACAAATTAAAGACCAATGATTCGGATGTAGTTTTAGAGTCGTGTCTTTATCAAGATCGCCAAAATTGACTTGACATCTTGCTTGTGCCTAATATTCCGTTCGTCTCGCTTTGGGATTTTCTAATGCATTTCCAGCGTTCATGTCCTTCGTTTGATCCGAACTCTCACAGCGTGAAATGCCGAAGCCGATGCATAATTATTTGCGGTGACTCCACACCGCGGCAGAATATGGGTGGAAGGAGAAAATCGGACGTTGTTAGGGACAAAACTTCTATTCTGCGACCATTTTTCGAATAAGTGTCCAAGATGGAATTGATCCAATGCCCCCATTTTAGCAGCTGAGTTCAGCCTTCCCTAATCTACTAACTGTGAGGGTCTAGTCTCCACTAGATGTGAGCGGAAAGCACCTCATTCAAGTAAATACCAGATTGCTTTAGCCTCTTCGATCCAATTCTCTCCATCCCACGTTGCATAATGCCTTGTCCTTCCAGCTCTACATATTTGCATGAAAATGTATCTCTGTGCCGAAACAGTGTATTCAGCATTTGCGAAAATGTCGTCGGGGTTATTCACAGACATCGCTGACTTCATCAAAAGTTGTCTTTGTTGGAGGGGCTGCCGCCGTGCTCTTGGTGTCGTGATAAGGGAAAGGGACGGTTCTCACAAAATTCAGCCCAACAGCACATCTGCTAGCCGAATTCTGCACAAGCGATGACTTATACTGGCCACGTTTTTCCTTCTCTGTGAAGTCGCAAATGATGCCGCCTTATCTACTATCACCTCTTTTCATGCTGATTTAGCCTGCTAATTTAAGCAGATTCTGTATCATCACTTCAATTATAAGAAAAGCTTTGATATTCGTCATTGACTGGGTTGGGCTGTAAGGAAAGTAATGTAAAAACAGGCCTAGTTAAAATGGTGGTATTTAGTACTTGCAGCATAATTACCTGTGGCACCATCTTTGTCCTAGCAAACTTGGCAAGCTCTCCTTTGTGGCATTGCGTATTTCTCTAAATTGACACCGCATTGCCATAAAACCGAGGTCTCAATGCAGATCTCTGAAGCTCCAAAATGAGACTAATCGATTCCGACGTGTTGACAACAACCGTTCGAATTTCTCCAAAAGAGCGCGAACTTTGTACATCGTAATGACAGCACTCAAATAACGTTTTGGTTTCAATAAACAAGCTCACAAATTGTGCCCAATGGAAGCTTGTGTAGGGGAAGAAACGCATGATCTTGCTGCATACAGTAGCACAAATTACAAGAACGCGCATTGTCTGGACTTAAAAGTAGGAAATTACCTACAACAATATTATCTACTTGTATTCAGGTGACTATATCTTTCAGTTACGATTGAATACTACATTGGATAAAGCCTTTAATTCTTGCAAAGAGACAAGAAGTTGCGGCGCATTGCAGCAATTCTCGAAGTTGTGCGAGATGCGGGGTGACAAAATTTAACGTTCAGTGAAAATGCAAGTGAGATTCGCCACAACAACTAAGGCCACAGAATTGAGCGTCGAGGACTAGGTGCTACAAAACAGAAGGTGAGATGCATGCTCAGCTCTCTGGAGACATGCGGAATATTTTTAATGGCCTTAAGCAAGATACGGGAAATGCAGTGTTCTTTCTGACAATGTCCTGTGGTCCGCATCCGATAGCCAAATCGCCAAAAAAACCTTCAAATTCTTTCATTCTTTGCATCTGTAGTTTCTATAGGCTATGCAGAGAATAACCACTACACCAACTCTAATAAACACCCTCGCTAACTTACTCCTAACTGTGCTGAATACGATTTGCAACAAAGTAATAAAAATTCAACACATTAGAGGATATTGACTCTCTTTAATTTATCACTTCTGCCAATGTGTTGTACTGCGATTGGACGTCTACTTGTGGACGCAAAAATGCAGCTGAGACCGCAACAACCAACTAAGCCGTTAAAAGTGAACTTCAAGTAGAAATAACCCGAGCCACTTAATCACATCAACACAAACTGACACACGAGAATGCTCATTTATTTCTCATCACTGAGTATCAAACACCTTCTGCGATGCTGGCCTGTAAATACTTAGAAATCAACTGGAGCGAAGGAGAAAAGGTGGAGGAAGGAAAAGCCAATGATTGAGAGTTGAACACTTAGGCAAGTAATTCAAACACCGGTGACGTGTTACCTATCATTAGTACAGGTCGACATGAACGAGCTAACTGTACGTTTCTCATCACCCACACAGGTAACAGCCTATAGACAGGCTTATTCTAAAAGAAAATACAAACTCGTTGCTGAGTACAGCATTCTCTGAACGACTGCTTGCATAAGATTGTTGTGCACGAAATGAGAATGAAATGCATTTGATCTGATCTTCGCTGACCTCTTTTCAACCGAGCCCCATGTAGCTCACAACAAAAGGCTGATTTCTGCACACTCGACAATTTTGAATCCCTTCCAATCAAAATGGCGACCATCACGCTGCAATTGATCCGAAGTTTAATTTGGGGCAGATCAACTAAGTTAATAATGCACCTTGCCTATTGATTGCCTCAAAATTGAGCGTCAACAAACGAATGTCTTAAACCACTTAGCCAAGTTACTGTGAAATAGCAAACCAACGTAGTAATGATATTCCTCAACACCGACAATCGTACATAGGCTTCAAAACCTGCAAATGCTCCGGCAAACAAAACAGAGACATCTCAATGCAGCCAACCGTAAACACTTGCATTAGGGCCGAGGATAAGTGCACTGAAGTTACTGCTACAACTGGGTTGAGTGGGCGTGCATCTTGGCTACTAATTTCCACCTCTCTTAATTTAGCTCCTGAGGGTTCCAACAACAGCCGACCAATGATGCTGAAGCTCACGCGTCTATAAAACGACCACGAACATGGTGTCCCACACCCATAACTACAGGTGCTATCTAAGGTTGGTTCCATTCATTTTACATCGTGGGATTCCACACTTACCTTGTGCATGTTCTGCGTAAGGGTTATAATTTCCAACAAAATAGAGCTACATTTTGCACTCCACATCCCATGTTCTTTCGTACATGCATAACTACATGCCGCAACTGTCGTAGAGTTAGGTTGTCAGTCACATTTTAGAAAAGAGGTTTATGAATTTAAGCCGATTATTAGGAGCAGAATATGCTGAGTTGCGATTGCATGATACATCTAATTTCATTTGGCGCCTCATTTTCTGTAGGTGGTTGGGTGGGTGTATCTTAACGCCATAAAACAATGGACAGTTGGACTTCACAGCAGGAGAAGACAACAAGTGTGCAGACTTACACTCCTGTGTACGTTGACGCCGACTATCCCGAGTTGATGCAGGATGAACTGTGGACGCACGTCGACTGCGACAGTTGATTCGAGCTGAACGAATGCACCTCACGCACACACCCCAATTCAATTATCGGGAGTTAGACTGCTCTGACACATTCCAGTCATCATTCCCATGACATCCTCCAGCATTGTAAATAAATATACTATTTCTTTTTGGTTGATCTTGGCATTTGTGAATCGGAACCACCAATTGGATATCCCAAGTTGACATGCCGCACAACTCTTATCACACTAATTAAGCGACCCAAGCGTGTCTCCACAATTCAAGCTCCAGCATTTACTTATGGTCAATTTAAGTGTGATTTGCATCCCTTCTATTTTACACTAAAAGGCAGCAAGTGACTGGCTTCCTGAAGTCTCGATGCTATTTCCTATCCACACTTTGCCAATTATTACCTTAGTCTCTCAATGCTTAAGGAATGAGACTTATCGTCAGCCATCCATATTTGTTTGCTACTTCGCAGTAGCTTGGCTGAACAGTTCAGATTGCTGTATTGTTAGTACTTTATTTAGAGGTGATTGTTGCACGAGGTGCTTTCTTAATTGTGTTTATCTGCACCAAGAAATTGCCGATCCATTTGCAGCTTGTTGGTTGCTGTCCTGATTTGAAAGAGGTTAGAATTGTCTGGTGTGCAGAATCCGATCCTTTGTAGTGAGTTATGTGTAGCTTGGATGAGAAAAAGTCAGCGAAGATCCGATCAGGTATGTTCCGCCTGCCTTTCGTAGATAGAAATCTGCGACAGCCATTCGTTCAGGGAATGCTCAATTTAGTCACCAAGCAAAAGGCAGCTTCACGTTTTGCTGATGTGCCAGACTGATGGTCATTTGCTCTTACAAACAACAAACTAAAACGAAACATTGCCTATCATGTTTCCGATTTCAAAGGCGTGCGCTGATTCAGTGCTATTGATCTAGATCAAGTGGTATCAAATCGTTGAAAATTTATGCTCAATGTCCTTCACTCCTGAATGCCTTTCAACGATGCGGCCATGTTCAAGCTACTATTGGCATACCAAACCCCACCGTAACTGACTGAGCGAAGGAAACTGCATTAGAAGTAATTTCTATCCTAAACTTGTGAAACTGTAAGTACGAAATAGCAATGTGAGGAGAATTTACAGTTAATTGCTCAAAGGAATTCAAGAAGCTGTTGCATGTGCAAAGCACCTCTCTTCCTCTTACACCACTTTGGATGGCTTCAAGTGGATAGTAAGTCGACAAAACAAAATCCACTTTTGGGTGCTGGAATGCGCATCGAGAACTAAACGAATTTATTATTAGATCAAAGCTAGCAACACCGAATAAAAACAAGTTTGCCATTCCTAAACGTCCGTTACTTAGTGTGGAAATGACTCGTTTTCATTTTATGCCACAGCTCTATGCACATGGTGCAATTGACGGACCTCAGCATTCTTAATGCCTGATCTGTTTAGAATGGTGTATGAGTGCGACGAAATGCTATTGGAACAGAAATGAGAAGTCACAACCATAAACAACTCTCTGCAATGCTGGTTCGTAAACAGTGCTAGATGAAATGGGGGAAGGAGAATAGGCGGAGGAAGGAAGAGCCAATGGATGAAAGCTGTGCACTTAGACAATCATGCAAGCGTGTAAACTTCCTCATTATGCAATGCATACTCGATTGCAGATCATGCTCCTTGAGATTTGACTTCGACTTAACAAACCACACATCCTGCTCAGCGGTGCCATCTCACATCATCACTTTGCTTCGTTTAAACAGAATGGACAAAATAATGTTGTGGAATTCGAAGGCGTGAAGCAGGCAGACGACAATTAATCAAATGCATACTTCGATGCTGACCCTGACTAAATGGCTATATTTGAAATACGTAAAGTTTCGCATCATTAATCGGCTATGAATAGACCTTCAGAAGTTAAATTAAGCGCAGTGAAATATGGCAACCAATGTGCATGGCTTCCGTATACATTTGTGTCAGTTGCATACGTGCACTTGCCCATGGTCTAAACAATGCGCCGAATGATAAAATGGACAAAAGCACGAATGGTTTTAGAACTTGAATGTTTCATTTCTTGTCACGTAGGTTGTCGATGGCTGTTCAACAGCGCTGTTTGTTGAAGAGTAGGGGCAGATCTGAGATCGCCCACATTTTACCCATGTCTGAGCGTTTCCATTTCAAAAGCAAATAAAATGATTAAGAGAGATTTCAGTAAGTCATAAAATGTAGATCCAACACTAATCAAATTAACATCACAATTTCCTGTCACTTTTACCAACACAATAAGCCTTAAGGGTTTCCCTTTCAAAATCTGTAGGAATCCACAATATCACTTCCGACGAGATCACACGAAGCGCAAGATTTCGTCCTCGAGATGACATTGAGCTAATGGAGGGTAAGAGGACATGTCACCTACCAAGGTAGAGATTAACTACTAGGACACTAAATTGCCCCTAATTTTTGGAACCGTATTGTGTCCATCGCTTTGCACCGAGCGGAACAGAATTGGGCGCAATAATCAGAATTGAGGACGCATTGGCGAGCTTTTGCGAGCCTCTGCGTTCTGCGATTTGAGGCAGCAATTCCTGAGTGATGGATTAACATCGAAATGCCGAAGCCCTGTCATACCACGTCTTTAAAGTGCTTCTGATCAGTGCGCACTTTCAACGGCACTTATTTGAAGAAGAGTAAGGTTTGGAACTTGCGTCATTGGGAGGCGAATATGGTCGACACGACTTGTGAGGACGCTAATCAACCGAGTCAACGTAGCCGAACGAATGAATGCCTCGCGCAGTATGCAACTTGATTAATAAAGGCAAATTTTCGGATAAGCGAAACCACTACTTTCGCAGGTGTTAGTGGTGCGCAGTGCTGGACCTGTGTGGACACCATGATTAATACACAGATGCCTATGTTACGCCATCGTCCCCCTTTGTGCTTTGAAATCATCACAACCGACTTCGGCTTCCCTCATCTCACAAGTTCTATTCTTGCTAGCCTTTGCAATTCACAGACAATTTAGGGCATGAAGCATGTGCTTTCAGGACTCGCGTATTTTGCGTCAAATACGCTTTGACTTAGTCACACCAACATCGGTCTGGCGATACTGGTGGCATTCAATTCACCGACTTATCGTACATTTATTCATTTGATGCATCGATTTAATGGTTCTGGTTTCGAGAAATTGTGAGCCGCGTCTGTTTAGCAATGCGGTCTTATTCAAGACGAGACAGTGCGATTGTCAGCTCTTATGTTGCATTGCTTTCACAAAGATAACAAAGCCTTGGAGTAGAACATCAAGTTGTCTTAGTAGCCAGTTCGCCTACTTTTTCACTTTGCAGTTGAGTAGCCTCCTCAACTGACGAGCTGACTGACTGCCAGAATCTATCGCCATCTCTGGGGATCAACATGAACCTCACCTCTCCAGCCACCCATCCACGCATGCCATGTTTCAAGTTGCTCTTCCTTCCATCTCGACACCCTCTCAGCAAAAAGGCATTTATGCGCTTTATCAGCAGCTTTATAATTCCCTTCTATGCCTTAACTATGACGCAGTTCATGTTGTCAGTAAAGGTTGTCAGAGCCACTTGTAGGTGTCGTTGACGTTGTCAGAGCATGTCTTTGCTGTAGTAAATGCTGATTTGCATTTCCCGAAGCGCTAAAATATCTCCCAATCATCCCATTTGCTTTCGAAATGGAAACGCTCAGACATCAGTAAACTGTGTGAGATCACAAATCTACTCCTATTTCGTAAATGGAAGGCGCCCTTCAACAGCGGTGAACGACCTACGTGGATAGAAAACAGACATTCAATTTCTAAACATGCATATTTCTCTCAATTTCATCATTCGATGCACTGCTTTGAGGAGCCAAGTAAGGGCCATGAGTAAGTGCACTGGCACATCTGACACAAATGTAGGCAGCAGTCATGCACATTGGTTGCCATATTTCACTGCTTCCAATTTAAATTCTCAAGGTCTATTCATAGCCGTCCAGTGATACGCAAGCTCACTTGTCTAAATATAGCCATCTGCGTGACAACACAGTTCATCTCTGCAGGTGGTGCGGTTAGTGTTCTTTAAGTGCTGGAGTGTGTATGCAATGATGGGCAAAGTGTGGATTGGGAAAAACCATGGGAGCTCATGAGAGTGCGTCATTATCTGCCTTGTCGGATAAGAAGGAAAGGGAACAAATCACACTCTCTTTGGCGACAACTAAAGATGGGACTTAAATTGTCGGAACACCATTAGAATGGCCTCGTAGTGTGCGTTGTGTGCTCACCTGACCATCTGATAACAGTTGTGAGGAATGCCACGGCAGCATTTCCATCAACAAAGGCATATTTTAATAATGTTAGCCACACCTACAAATGACTGGGACAACCTGCGTCAGCATCATACTCGGCGTCACCGGTAAGGTAGTGAAGGAGGTGCTGAAGTTACTGGTTAGGCACATGAATGCATTCAGCAGCGAAGGTGACAAGATGGATAGAAAAGCACCACGAAACATGCGATGGATGGATGGGTGGGTGGGTTAGTGTGTGGGTGGGTGAAGAGTTGGACATTAATGGGATTAGAGAGATCGGGTTCATGTTGTTCAATAAATTGGAAACTGCTGAAGTCAAGTGCGAAGCAAGACAGAAACGATCAACTTGCTACTACAACCAGTGTTTGATCCACTCCATTGTCTGGTGATCATTGTGTCAACACACTTCATCTTGGCAGGTAGCGGGATCCATTATTCCTTAAGTATTATGCGATTTATGCCATAATAGACAAAACGCTGCGTATGTTGGACAAGTAAGTCCCCTTCACACAACATGGCTCGGCGTTTAGCAAATAAACACTCCGATACCTCTCCAATCATTTGGACACACATTCGTCCAATTAATCCTGTGTGTATGGCTGCACAAACAGACAGACCCATGCTAATGTGGTTCAAGTTCCGCACCCTTCTCTCATTCGCCCCACTTAACCCCAACGTCACTTCATGTTCCCTCTCTTCATTATCTATTCCATTGTCCTGAATATGTAGTGGAGCTTATATGATGGAGTCACTAGTGACATTGTTGGTTTGTGTGCGTTCTGTGCCCACACATCCCATGTGATAGCAGTTGTGTGGAACGTCAACACTGGGATCATGGTTTGTGATGCAGGTGCACAAACGCTAACAGCAAGAAAGAAGGAAGATTGAATACGAGTAAAATATATTTACACTAGAGACATGTGTTATGGTGGTGGGGATGGAAATGAGGTGTAACACTGTCCATTGTTTGCTTCGGAATGGAGTACTAACCAAAGAATATCTCGAGCTACTCTGAAAAGTCACTGCGAAGGAGCAACGAAACAATGCCATTGAAGACCGTGGATAAGCTAAACGAACTGCAAATGCTCTAGCAAACAAAACACAGGCATCTTGATGGATCAAACTGTAAACATCATTAAGGGGACCAAGTGTGAGCGACTGACATAGCTAATGCAATTGCATATGGTAGCCAGGTGTCTAGGTTACTAATTTGCATTGCTCCTAATTTAACTTCCAATGCGTCCAATAATAGCCAGCCAATGATGCTGCTGCTCACACGTCTATATAGCAACAGCGATTGCAGTTTGCCATAACCAATAACCACAGGTGCCAACTGAGGTTGGTTGCATTCATTCATCGTCATCGACGTGGGATTCCACAGTCACCATATACATACTCTGCGCATGGAGTTGAATTTCCACGACCATTACCACAGGGCCGCACTTTGCACCACGCATTCCATGTTCTTTTGTACTGGCACAACTCTATCGTTATTTTCGCACAGTCAGATTGCTGTACCGAGTTGAGATTGCTTGATGTATTGAATGTGATCTGTGGATTTACTTTCTGTAGGTGGGTGAGTGTACCTCAACACAACCAAACAATGGGCAGCTCGACTTCACAGGACGAATCCACGTCACCACAGCAATCGTACACGCCGGTGTACGTTGACGCCGACTATCCCGACTTGATGCAGGACGAACTGTGGATGCACATTGACCCCGATACTTCATCCAACGTCAACTACTCTTCACCCCTCCCCCAAACAAATGACTCAAGTTAACTATCGAGCGTTGCAATGTTACACCTCGTTTCCATCGCCACTACCATGACACATGTCTCTAGTGTAAATATATTTTACTCGTATTCAATCTTCCTTCTTTCTTGCTGTTAGCGTTTGTGCACCTGCATCACCAACCATGTTCCCAGTGTTGACGTTCCACACAACTGCTATCACATGGGATGTGTGAGCACAGAACGCGCACAAACCAACAATGTCACTAGTAACTCCATCATATAAGCTCCACTACATATTCAGGACAATGGAATAGATAATGAAGAGAGGGAACATGAAGTGACGTTGGGGTTAAGTGGGGCGAATGAGAGAAGGGTGCGGAACTTGAACCACATTAGCATGGGTCTGTCTGTTTGTGCAGCCACACACACAGGATTAATTGGTTCCCGCCACCTCCCAAGAACAATTGCTTTGACACAACCACTCGTAGCCAATTTAGTGGGTCAAAACTGGTTTTAGTAGCAAGTTGATCGTTACGTTGGCTTTAGCCTTTTCTAATTTATTGACTGACTGACTGACTGCCAGGATCTACCGGCTATCCGATGGAGCAGCATGCACCTGATCTATCTAAGCCCATTTATGTCCACCTCTTCACCCACCCACTCACTAATCCACCCACCCACCCACCTATCCATCCATCCTTCGCATGTTTCGTGGTGTTTTTCTATCCATCTGGACACCTTTGCAGCTGAGCGTATTCATGTGCCTAACCAATGACTTCAACACCTTCTTCCCTACCTTACCGGCTACGCAGAGTATGATGCTGACGTAGGTTGCCTTTGTTGGTGGAAATGCTGCCGTAGTATTCCACTCAACTGTTATCAAATGGTCACGTGAGTACACAACGCACACTACGTGGCTATTCCCATAATGCGCCGACAATTTAAGTCCCATCTTTTGGTGGTCGCTAAGGAGAGTGTGATTTGCCTCCTTTCCTTCCTTTCCGACAAGGCATATAATGACGCACTCTCATGAGCTTCCATGGTATTTCCCAATCCACACTTTGTCCATCAGTGCTTAAACATTCCAGAACATGAAGAACACTAACCGCACCACCTGCAGAGATTAACTGTGTTGTCAAGCAGATGGCTATATTTAGGCACGTGAGCTTGCGCATCTCTGGTCGGCTATGAATAGACCTTGAGAAGTTAAATTAGGAGCAGTGAAATATGGCAACCAATGTGCATGACTGCTGCCTTCATCTGTGTCAGTTGTGTCATTGCACTTACTCATGGCCCTTACTTGGCTCCTCAAAGCAATGCGCTGAATGATGAAATGGATAGAAATATAATTCTTCGAAATATAATGTCTTTTATTCACACTTTTCAAAACGTTGTATTTAAGAATAGTTTTAGATCTGAGATCGTCTACAATTTACTGTTGCCTGAGCGTTTCCCTTTCGAAACAAATAAGATGTTTAGGAGGGGTTTCGGTGGTACATGAAATGTAGCCTAAACACTCCTGAAATTTACATCACAATTTGCCGTTACTCTTACCAATTTAACAAGACTTGAGGGTTTCTCTTTCACAATCTCTAGGAATGGACAAATTACACTTCCGACGTAATGACACGAAGCGCAAGATTTCGTCCTCGAGGTGACATTGAGCCAATGGAGGGTAAGAGAACATGTCACCTACCAAGATATGGATTGAATAGGAGAACATTACTTTGTACTTTGGATTGAGGACGTATTGGCGACCTTTGTCGAGCTCCTGCATTCTGCGATTTGTGAGAGCATTTCCTGAGTGACAAAGAAACATGGAAATGCCAACGTCCTGTCAAACCAAGCCTTCTAAGTGCTCCTGATCAGTGCGCTCCTTAGTCAGCCCTTATCAAACAAGATCAAAGATCCGAATGTTCATGCTTGGGAGTCGAAAATCGTCGATGCGACTTCCGAGAATGCCTAACTACCGAGTCAACGTAGCCCAATGAATGAGCGCCTCGCACAGTATGCAACTTGATTAATAAAGGCAAACTTTCAGATAAACGAAACCACTACTTTTGCAGACGTTGGTGGTGCGCAGTGAGTGGACCAGTATAGACACCATGATTAATGCGCAGATGCCTATGTTATGCCATCGTCTCCCTTTATGCATTGAAGCCATCACGACCGACTTTGGTCTCCCTCATCTCACAATTTCTATTCTTGCTAGCTTTTGCATTTCACAGGCAACTTAGGGCATGAAGAATGTGCTTTCAGGACTTGTGCCTTTTGCGTCAAATATGCTGCAATTTCGTCACACCATCATTGGTCTGGTGATACCGGTGGCATTCGATTCATCGTCTTTTGCTACATTCATTCATTTGATGCATCGTTTTAATGGTTCTGATTTCGAGAAACGTGAGCAGCGTCTGTTTAGCAATGCGGACTAAGTCAAGACGAGACAGTGCAATTGTCAGCTCTTATGTTGCATTGATTTCACAAAGATCACTAAGCCTTGGAGTAGAACATCAAGTTGTCTTAGCAGCGAATTAGCCTAGTTTTTCACTTTGCAGCTGAGTAGCCTCCTCTAACTGACTGTTAGAATCTATCGCCATCCCTTGGGATCAACATGAACCTCACCTCTCCAGCCATCCACCCACTCACCCATGTTTCGAGCTGCTCTTCTTTCCATCTCAACACCCTCTCAGCAAAAAGGCATTTATGCGCTTTATCAGTAGCTTTATAGTTTTCTTCTTTGCCTTAACTGGGACGCAGATTATGTTGTTAGTGAAGGATGTCAGAGCCATTTGCAGGTGTCGCTAACGTTGCCAAGGCATGTCTTTGCTGTAGTAGATGCTGATTTGCATTAATCGAAGCATTAAAATCGCTCCCAATCATCTCATTTGCTTTCTGTAGGTGGGTGAGTGTACCTCATCACAACCAAACAATGGACAGCTCCACTTCACAGGACGAACCCTCGTCACCACAGCAATCGTACACGCCGGTGTACGTTGACGCCGACTATCCCGACTTGATGCAGGTCGCACTGTGGACGCACGTTCACTCCGATAATTCATCCAACGTCAACGACTCTTCACCCCTCCCCCACACAAATGACTCAAGTTAACTATCGAGCGTTGCGATGTTACACCTCATTTCCATCGCCACTACCATAACACATGTCTCTAGTGTAAATATAATTTGCTCGCATTCAATCTTCCTTCTTTCTTGCTGTTGGTATTCCACTTAACTCTTACAACATATGTTGGGCGAGCACAACAATGGACAATACCGTTGATAAGCAGCTTATTTACTTTCAAAATACGCATTTGCTTAGGCATAGATTTCTTGACAGTTTTGAATGAGTTAACCCAGGAGTTGCAAGGCAATGCTTCTTTCATTATAAATGGAAGTTAAAATCATTGCCTATATGCGTCACGCCTTTGTGAACTCAATGCAAAATAAGAGCTGACAATCGCACTGTCTCGTCTTGAATAAGACCGCATTGCTAAACAGACGCTGCTCACTTTTCTGGAAACCAGGACCATTAGGTAGATGCATCAAATGAATGAATGTGCCAAAAGACGGTGAAGTGAATGCCACCAGTATCACCAGACCGACGTTGGTGTGACGAAATCACAGCGTATTTGACGCAAAAGGCGCAAGTTCTGAAACCACATGATTAACGTGACCTCTCACTAGGTCTGCTTCATGCATCGCATTGCCTGTCAAATGCGAAAGGTGGGTAAGAGTAAAAATTGTGAAATGAGGGAGACCGAGGTGGGTTGTGATGTTCTCAAAGCACAAAGGGAGACGTTGGCGTAAAATATGCATCTGTACATAAATCTTGGTGTCCACACTGGTCCACGCACAGCGCACCACCAACGCCTGCGAAAGTAGAAATTTTGTTTATTAATAAAGATTGCCTTTATTAATTAAGTTTCATACTGTGCGAGGCATTTATTCGTTGCGCTACGTTGACTCGGTTGATAGGCGTCCTCGCAAGTCGTGTCGACCACTTTCGCCTCCCTATCACTTATGCTCCATACCTTACTCTTCCCTAAATAAGTACAGATCAATGAGCGCACAGATTAAAAGCACTTAGAAGGTGATGTTTGACAAGGCTTTGGCGATGCGTCCTCACTCCTGAGTATTGCGCCTACTTCTGCTGTGTGGGAATTTAAGATTGTGTTCTGCTCGGTGCAAAGCGATGTAGACAAAACGGTCCTGGGATTTTCAGGGCAAAATGATGTTCTTGTAGTTAATCTATTCCTTGGTAGGTGACATGTTCTCTTACCCTCCATTAGCTTGAGGTCTTTTCGAAGGAAAAAATCTTGCGCTTCGTGTAAGCTTGTCGGAAGTAGAACTTGTCATTCCTACGGATTGGGAGAAAGACTCTCTTGAGTCATGTTGAACTGGAAGGAGTAATAGCGAATTGTGATGTAAATTTGATTAATGTTTGAGCTGCGTTTCATGACCCACCGAAATCTCTCCCAATCATCTCATTTGCTTTCGAAATGGAAACGCTCAGACATGAGTAAATTGTGGGCGATCTCAGATCTGCCCCTACTCTTCAACAAACAGCGCTGTTGAACAGCCATCGACAACCTACGTGACAAGAAATGAAACATTCAAGTTCTAAAACCATTCGTGCTTTTGTCCATTTCATCATTCGGTGCATTGTTTAGACCATGGGAAAGTGCACTGAGGCTACTGACACAAATGTATGCAGGAGCCATGCACCTCGGTTACCATATTTCACCGCTCCTAATTTAACTTTTAAAGGCCTATTCATAGTCAATTTATAATGCGGAACTTTACGTATTTCAAATATAGCCATTTAGTCAAGGTCAGCATCGAAGTATGCATTTGATTAATTGTCGTCTGCCTGCTTCACGCCTTCGAATTCCACAACATTATTTTGTCCATTCTGTTTAAACGAAGCAAAGTGATGATGTGAGATGGCACCGCTGAGCAGGATGTGTGGTTTGTTAAGTCGAAGTCAAATCTCAAGGAGCATGATCTGCAATCGAGTATGCATTGCATAATGAGGAAGTTTACACGCTTGCATGATTGTCTAAGTGCACAGCTTTCATCCATTGGCTCTTCCTTCCTCCGCCTATTCTCCTTCCCCCATTTCATCTAGCACTGTTTACGAACCAGCATTGCAGAGAGTTGTTTATGGTTGTGACTTCTCATTTCTGTTCCAATAGCATTTCGTCGCACTCATACACCATTCTAAACAGATCAGGCATTAAGAATGCTGAGGTCCGTCAATTGCACCATGTGCATAGAGCTGTGGCATAAAATGAAAACGAGTCATTTCCACACTAAGTAACGGACGTTTAGGAATGGCAAACTTGTTTTTATTCGGTGTTGCTAGCTTTGATCTAATAATAAATTCGTTTAGTTCTCGATGCGCATTCCAGCACCCAAAAGTGGATTTTGTTTTGTCGACTTACTATCCACTTGAAGCCATCCAAAGTGGTGTAAGAGGAAGAGAGGTGCTTTGCACATGCAACAGCTTCTTGAATTCCTTTGAGCAATTAACTGTAAATTCTCCTCACATTGCTATTTCGTACTTACAGTTTCACAAGTTTAGGATAGAAATTACTTCTAATGCAGTTTCCTTCGCTCAGTCAGTTACGGTGGGGTTTGGTATGCCAATAGTAGCTTGAACATGGCCGCATCGTTGAAAGGCATTCAGGAGTGAAGGACATTGAGCATAAATTTTCAACGATTTGATACCACTTGATCTAGATCAATAGCACTGAATCAGCGCACGCCTTTGAAATCGGAAACATGATAGGCAATGTTTCGTTTTAGTTTGTTGTTTGTAAGAGCAAATGACCATCAGTCTGGCACATCAGCAAAACGTGAAGCTGCCTTTTGCTTGGTGACTAAATTGAGCATTCCCTGAACGAATGGCTGTCGCAGATTTCTATCTACGAAAGGCAGGCGGAACATACCTGATCGGATCTTCGCTGACTTTTTCTCATCCAAGCTACACATAACTCACTACAAAGGATCGGATTCTGCACACCAGACAATTCTAACCTCTTTCAAATCAGGACAGCAACCAACAAGCTGCAAATGGATCGGCAATTTCTTGGTGCAGATAAACACAATTAAGAAAGCACCTCGTGCAACAATCACCTCTAAATAAAGTACTAACAATACAGCAATCTGAACTGTTCAGCCAAGCTACTGCGAAGTAGCAAACAAATATGGATGGCTGACGATAAGTCTCATTCCTTAAGCATTGAGAGACTAAGGTAATAATTGGCAAAGTGTGGATAGGAAATAGCATCGAGACTTCAGGAAGCCAGTCACTTGCTGCCTTTTGGTGTAAAATAGAAGGGATGCAAATCACACTTAAATTGACCATAAGTAAATGCTGGAGCTTGAATTGTGGAGACACGCTTGGGTCGCTTAATTAGTGTGATAAGAGTTGTGCGGCATGTCAACTTGGGATATCCAATTGGTGGTTCCGATTCACAAATGCCAAGATCAACCAAAAAGAAATAGTATATTTATTTACAATGCTGGAGGATGTCATGGGAATGATGACTGGAATGTGTCAGAGCAGTCTAACTCTCGATAATTGAATTGGGGTGTGTGCGTGAGGTGCATTCGTTCAGCTCGAATCAACTGTCGCAGTCGACGTGCGTCCACAGTTCATCCTGCATCAACTCGGGATAGTCGGCGTCAACGTACACAGGAGTGTAAGTCTGCACACTTGTTGTCTTCTCCTGCTGTGAAGTCCAACTGTCCATTGTTTTATGGCGTTAAGATACACCCACCCAACCACCTACAGAAAATGAGGCGCCAAATGAAATTAGATGTATCATGCAATCGCAACTCAGCATATTCTGCTCCTAATAATCGGCTTGAATTCATAAACCTCTTTTCTAAAATGTGACTGACAACCTAACTCTACGACAGTTGCGGCATGTAGTTATGCATGTACGAAAGAACATGGGATGTGGAGTGCAAAATGTAGCTCTATTTTGTTGGAAATTATAACCCTTACGCAGAACATGCACAAGGTAAGTGTGGAATCCCACGATGTAAAATGAATGGAACCAACCTTAGATAGCACCTGTAGTTATGAGTGTGGCACACCGTGTACGCGGTCGTTATATAGACGCGTGAGCTTCAGCATCATTGGCCGGCTATTGTTGGGACCCTCAGGAGCCAAATTAAGAGTGGTGGAAATTAGTAGCCGAGATGCACGCCCACTCAATCCAGTTGTAGCAGTCATTTCAGTGCACTTACCCGTGGCCCTAATGCAAGTGTTTACGGTTGGCTCCATCGAGATGTCTGTGTTTTGTTTGCTGGAGCATTTGCAGTTTTGAAGCCTATGTACGATTGTCGGTGTTGAGGAATATCACTACCACGTTGGTTTGCTATTTTACAGTAACTTGACTGAGTGGTTCGAGATATTCGTTTGTTGACGCTCCATTTTGAGACAACTAATAAGCCACATGCATTCCTAACTTTGTTTGTCTGCCCCAAATTAAACTTTGAATGAAATGCAGCTTCATGGTCGCCATTTTGATTGGAAGGGATTCAAAATTGTCAAGTGTGATGAAGTCAGCCCGTTGGTGTGAGCTACATGGGGCTTGGTTGAGAAGAGGTCAGCGAAGATCAGATCAAGTGCATTTCATTTTTATTTCGTACACAACAATCTTAGGCAAGCAGTCGTTCAGAGAATGCTGTACTCAGCTACTAGTTTATATTTTCCTTTAGAATAAGCCTGTCTATAGGCTGTTACCTGTGTGGGTGATGAGAAACGTACAGTTAGCTCGTTCATGCTGGCCTGTACTAATGATAGGTATCACGTCACCGGTGTTTGAATTACTTGCCTAAGTGTTCAACTCTTAATCATTGGCTTTTACTTCCTCCACCTTTTCTCCTTCGCCCCAGTTGATTTCTAAGTATTTACAAGCCAGCATCGCAGAAGGTGTTTGATACTCAGTGATGAGAAATAAATGAGCATTCTCGTGTGTCAGTTTGTGTTGATGTGATTAAGTGGCTCGGGTTATTTCTACTTGAAGTTCACTTTTAACGGCTTAGTTGGTTGTTGCGGTCTCAGCTGCATTTTTGCGTCCACAAGTAGACGTCCAATCGCAGTACAACACATTGGCAGCAGTGATAAATTAAAGGGAGTCAACATCCTCTAATATGTTGAATTTTTATTACTTTGTTGCAAATCGTATTCAGCACAGTTAGGAGTAGGTCAGCGAGGGTGTTTATTAGAGTTGGTGTAGTGGTTATTCTCTGCATAGCCTATGGAAAATACAGATGCAAAGAATGAAAGAATTCGATGGGTTTTTTGGCGATTTGGCTATCGGACGCGGACCACAGGACAGTGTCAGAAAGAACACTGCATTTCCCGTATCTTGCTTAAGGCCGTTAAAAATATTCCGCATGTTTCCAGAGAGCTGAGCATGCATCTCACCTTCTGTTTGTGTAGCACTTAGGCCTCGATGCTCAATTCTGTGGCCTTAGCTGTTGTGGCGAATCCCACTTGCATTTTCACAGAACGTCAAATTTTGGCACCCCACATTTCACACAACATCGAGGATTGCTGCAATGCGCTGCATCGTCTTGTCTCTTAGCAAGAATTAAAGGCTTTATCCAATGCAGTATTCAATCGTAACTGAAAGATATAGTTACTTGAATACAAAGAGATAATATTGTTGCTGTAGGTAATTTCCTAATTATAAGTCCAGACAATGCGCGTTCTTGTAATTTGTGCTACTGTATGCAGCAAGATCATGCGTTTCTTCCCCTACACAAGCTTCCATTGGGCACAATTTGTGAGCTTGTTTATTGAAACCAAAACGTTATTTGAGTGCTGTCATTATGATGTACAAAGTTCGCGCTCTTTTGGAGAAATTCGAACGGTTGTTGTCTATGTACCAACACGTCGGAATCGATTAGTCTCATTTTGGAGCTTCAGCGATCCGCATTGAGACCTCGGTTTTATGACAATGTGGTGTCGATTTATAGAAATACGCACTGCCACAAAGGAGAGCCTGCCATTTGCGCTAGGACAAAGATGATGTCACAGGTAATTACGCTGCATGTACTAAATACCACCATTTTAACTAAGCCTGTTTTTGTATCACTGTCATTTCGCTTGCGATTTGGGATCATTACTTTCATTTCAGCCCAATCCAGTTATTGACGAATATCAAAGCTTTCCTTCTAATTGAAGTGATGATACAGAATCTGCTTAAACTAGCAGGCTAAATCAGCATGAAAAGAGGTGATAGTAGATAAGGCGGCATCATTTGCGACTTCACAGAGCAAGAAAAACGTGGCTGGTAAAAGTCATCGCTTGTGCAGAATTCGGCTAGCAGATGTGCTGTTGGGCTGAATTTTGTGAGAACCGTCCCTTTCCCTTATCACGACACCAAGAGCACGGCGGCATCCCCTCCAACAAAGACAACTTTTGATGAGGTCAGCGATGCCTGTGAATATTCAGACGACATTTTCGCAATCGCTGAATACGCTGATTCGGCACAGAGATACATTTTCACGCAAATATGTAGAGCTGGAAGGAAAAGGCATTATGCAACATGGGTGGAGAGAATTGGATTGAAGAGGCTAAAGCAATCTGGTATTCACTTGAATGAGGTGCTTTCCGCTCACATCTAGTAGAAAATAGACCCTCACAGTTGGTAGATTAGAGAAGGCTGAACTCAGCAGCTAAAATAAGGGCATTGGATCAATTCCACCTTGGACACTTATTCGAAAAATGGTCGCAGAATAGAAGTTTTGTCCATAACCACGTCCGCTTTTCTCCTTCCACCCATATTCTGCCGCGATGTGGAGTCACCTTTTCAACATTTTGCAAAATTACTGCTTTACTTCCCTAATACAGACTCATACACTTCAAAGAAGCCGCGCTTATCCGCAATTTTGACTCAACGTCAATTCCTTACGCAATCCACCACAAAAAGGCGTTTAGCTAGCACATTTCTTATAATCCCCTCCAGATTCTCTTTATGAAGGAAGCGAAATGTGTTGAAAAAAGAAATGACGTGACCTAACCAGCGACGCAATCGGATACAGCACGCTAGGATCTGTTTTATACCTTCTTTATGCTTCGTGTTGTCCATAAGTTCTAGCCTTGACACTACTAGGGATGAGAAATCCACTTAGGTAGTAGACAGCAGGAGGGAATTTGTATACAAAGGGTGTATACAGTGCAGCAAAACTGTAATTTATGCAAACCCTAATATGAGGTGCTGGTGGACCTTTATCCGCCATGGTAGCATCAACGGTGGACAAGAGCAATAGTTATTAAATGATTTTATATAAATAATTGCTTTACTTAAGCAGAGTCTTCAAACTACACGTCGCTGGAATGATCATCCTTGTTGCCCACATGAGTGTTGCCAGTGCACTTCCCCTATTCTCATCTGTCAGCTTAAAAGTGTTCAAGTGCCACAGCGTTATATCTCATTCGACAACTCTGATCAAGCAATACGGCGGTTTTACTGCTTTAGTAGAAGCACTTGGCAACTCTGTCTATCTTTTTCATTCCTGGATGCAAGGGCTGAATGAACAGCGTGTGAAGAAATGTTGAAGATTCTTTTCTCATCACGTATCTTCATGAGTGCATTCACTCTTGCCAGAGGAATGTGAAAATTACTCCTAAAGATTATGCACGTAAGTGATTTGCATTGCAATCTGATTAATGCGTGAATCCTCCTTCACCAGAAGGCATTCGAGGTCAGCAATTGTTTGGATTAGACATGCTTGCGCTACACGCGCCTCCAACGTGGCAACACAGGTCGATTCAAGGAATTGTAATGATTAAGGAATGTTCTCATGGAAGTCGCACGTTTTTGGGAAGAAGGCTTTGCTTTATTTGTTGATGGTGAGGTTTAAAAATAATAGCTATCTTGTAATCAAACAATGCCTTGCAGTATGGTCTGCAACATTTCACCTCTGTGAAAAAACTTTCTAATCAAAGTGGATTGTCGGCAGCATAGATCGTTCGCATGCTTTGTGAAATGTGTGTTTAGTAGTGTGGCTCCACTTATTTCGTGCAAAAGTTGACTTATGTCGCAACCCGCCACAGCCAGTTGCACCCATCAAGGCTCACCATTTCACTTCTCTGACATTTGTGATGCCAAACGCTCCCCTTCAGTTTCCCTAATTAGCTTTATTCCTTCATCCTTAGCTTCCTTACTTGCCTATCTGACATAATGGCTACTAGCTCACCCGATGTACATCGGTGTGGTGTATACCATGAGGGACACTTGCGCATTTCGATAGCACGTGGGTGCTTTCGCAAATATTTCTTTAGTGAGAGTGGGTTTACAATGCCTTACTGTTATTTTGGTGAAACGGACGATGCTACAGAGGAGGATGGACCAAGTTTTCTGACTAATGACGACACCACACGCATTTCTGACGCAATCACCAAATACTTGATAGTAACGAATACTTAGTGTCATTGCACCTAAAACTCGTTAAACGCGATGCTGTTACGGTGATCATCAGTGAAGCAATACAGAAGGCAAATTACGCTTTTACGCTTTTAACACTATTCCAGTGATTTATTTATGCCGTAAGCCTGGTAAAGCTGATACTGTTTCAACTCAAACCCCTGTTCTGACACCGTGACCCCAAAAGCAGGCATTACTATTAAAGGCACTTATTTGACAGACCTGAAAAACTTAAAAAGTCGACCGCAGACCTGCCTAGCGGAACCAAACTTAACGCAAAGCGGATAGAATCATGAATGCACGCCTTAAAATAAAAGAAAGTCTCCGTCATCGTGGGTGTTGGTGCTACGCTGTGCGTGGGCTCATGTCAACATCAAGACGACGAAATCATAAACGCCTTCCCCCTTAAACAAACAAATGTGTTTCTGTAACACCTCCTCGTTTTCATTTCAGTCATTACAGCAAACTCGCACTTGTCCCTTTTGAGAATGTTTATTCCCCTCTGTAGAGCGCATTGTCGGTGACCTCGATTGTGTGCCTCTGATACGGTTAATTGTAGCCCTTGAAGAATACGATGTCCAACATGGATTTGTTAAATAGACATCTCAAAAGAACTGTATGGAAAGGAACGTCATTTTGTGTTAAGTATGTTCTGAATTGGTTGGAGGAGACATGCCTGCTCACAATACTGCTTTGAACCCGGGTTCGCCTTTCACTGTCACCGATGCCAACCAATGCATAGTACAATGACTGATTCAGTCCTCTTCAATAGACGCGTCCATTTTTAAAGAAGCTGCATCTCTCTACACAATTACCACCGGGATTAACACATTTTGCTATTCCTTGCCAAGATTAGTCTACTCCCTCCGGATCGCTTTTGGCAAAACATGAAAAATATGAGGGAACTAGACACTGGAAAGCAATTGCAGGAATGAATTATGCATACTTCCTCCTGAATTGACCTTATATCTTTCTTACACTTAACTACCCGTTTGTCTTGTTTTTGACTCCAACACCGTACAATACCTTGGTCGGCGTATTATTTGGGGTGATCCGAAGACGTGGCAGAAAATGATTTGGCCAGAAATCCTGCTCTATTTTTTCTAGCAAATGAATGCATATATATATGCACTTAAGAGGTGTAAATTAAGTAATCAACATATTGCGATGCCTTCATTGTCTTCCAATAATAAATAAAAGAGAAAAAAACCACTTTCAGCTACGTTATATCCAGCGCAGCCTCACTAAAGGTAGGGATGAATGAGATCGCAAATGGGGAAACTAGAAGAGGTTTGGGTGATCAAGAAAATTCAATTTACAAACAAAGCACAATTTTATAAATTTTTAGGCATCCTCTCTCACCCATAATGTGCGTGATTACTTGATTCTACTTCTAAGAAGCTTAATTATAGCGCCAGGTGTCTTCCACGCGTTGACGTCAAGCTTCGGAAGAGCTAAGGAGCAATAGCTGCCCTCAAAAGCCTGGAGAGTGGGTGGAGCACGTGATAATGCACAAAATGAAAAAAATTATCAAATCTTTACACAGTTTTGACACTCTTGTTGCCAAAGAGTAAGGTAACGTGGGAAAGTTGATAAATGTTTAGTTCAAGAATTAGGGATGGCCTTCTGTCTGTGTGAGGGCATATACCGCTTGATCCTCTGCTTCCGTGTTCGTTCATTTATGCTTAGTCTAATCACATGCGTGACTGCCAAGGGAGAGATCATTGCCACTGCCTCCCTTTCCATGGCACAC
Organism: Taenia hydatigena; assembly: GCA_036345935.2. Taxonomy (NCBI): domain Eukaryota; kingdom Metazoa; phylum Platyhelminthes; class Cestoda; order Cyclophyllidea; family Taeniidae; genus Taenia; species Taenia hydatigena. The sequence continues at coordinate 4,222,363 of JADWOT020000001.1, read as the reverse complement.
GCTGTCACTTTGCTGTCATGTTTCTCCGACAAAGCAAAAATAATGAGGAGTAGTTACAACTTAAAAAGGAAGTTATTTATTGATCAGACAAATCAGTGAAGTAAGTGATTAAAACAGATCTTCACATCAACAAAGCCATTTGTGAGTCTACATCTTCCAGTCAGAGTCTGGCTGTTTCGAAGAATGAAAGGGCTGGCATTGAGTAATGTCCAGAATACTCAGCTATGCGATGCAAATTTCAGTCCTTTCCTAACAGGATACAAACTGGGTAGAGGGTCTTTAATCAACCGCTTCCAGTTCTCTGCCGTATTCGCATCCTGTCGTCTATTTCGCCTCTCAAGGAAATGGCCGTTGAGAACGCCAAGACAATGCGTCAACTGCATGTAATAGCTTGAGCTTGGCAAAATCACAGCATGTTGGAATGGAAAGGCATCTCGCCGGACAATAGATCTTGGCTGACTTATGATTAAAAGTGGTAAGTTTCTACTTTTTTGAGTTCTGCAGTGGTTGCACACTGCAGTCGCAAACGATATGCATTCGCAGAGAATGACTGTGTCTACATCGCGTCGCACTCCATGCAAACGCGGTCTCTTCAAACGCCGTGGAGCGTAAGTCACGAAGTGCTTTGCTAGTTTTGTATTCAATACTAGATTAGTATAACAGAATGTTTGAAAAATCGGATTGCAGCGAATGGTTTTGGTGGGACACACTGGAAGTGCCGAGGTCTCTCCTGCCGTTTTATGCTCTCTTATATAATAAATCTAAACGAGTAGAGTGATGGATGCGATCTGCTTAAAACCAGCACAATTGTATTTTGTTCCCGCAAAAAATGCGACATCATTAGTATAATAAGCATGACTGCTAAAGGAACTTGTTCTAGTAAGAAATGCAGCTCTACCCTCAGTGGGTCGGTCGCATCGGTTTTTACGGCATTTCTTTGCCATTCAAGGCCAGACATAAACCAATCTTAAAGTGGTCGGCCATTAGTTTGCCAGATGGGTAAATTCCGTGACTGTCTCTGGTAAAAGTTGGAATCTGCATGGTTCAGCGAGTGCCCAAATCATATGCTCTCATCTTATTCGAAAAAAAAGGAAAAGTCCGAGTGCAGCAGAAGCAACAACCTACCCAATGTACACCGTCCAGGTTATCTGTCTAGGATTGAGCTCAGAACAGAGATACCCATACAGACATGTGGCCAAGATGCATGCTCACTTTATGGAAGTGGGATTCATTTTAACTGCATCGGTGATGTCAACGCACCTATTCATGACTTTGTTAAATTTGTTGGTCCACAATTTTGTTGCATAATATTCTCAAGTTCTCAGAATTGTCTACAGTCAATTTTTGCCCTTTTTAACAAGCAAAGCTTGGGAGCATGTTTAGAAATAAATGAGTACGTTGGAGACAATCTTTCGTTAGCACCCCACTTAGAAGGAAATGGTGGACGAACTACGAAACAACTGACCCCAATTCGCAAGCAAAATAGCAGAAATGTATAAGCAGGCTCGGCAATTCTTTTCGAAAAGGTAATTATTGTGCCACAACAACTCGATAGTCATGCTTTCTTGTTCCCTTTTCTAAAAGCTTTAATGGCGATATCAGAGAAAACGGCACGAACGAGCTAACTGTACGATTCTCGTCACCCAAATAGGTGACCGAGTGTAAACAATCTTTCCTTGGAAGCAGGTACGAAGTCGTAGCTGAGTACAGCATTCTCTGAACGACTGCTTGCCTAAAATTGTTGTGGACGAAATGGGAATGAAACGCATTTGATCTAATCTTCGCTGACCTCTTCTCAACCATGCCCCATGTAGCTCACACCAAAAGGCTAATTTCATCACACTCGACAATTTTGAATCCCTTCCAATCAAAATGGCGACCATGAAGCTGCAATTGACTCAAAGTTTAATTTGAGGCAGATAAACAAACTTAAGAATGCACCTTTCCCATTGGTGGCCTCAAAATGGAGCGTCAACAAACGAATATCTCGAACCACTCAGTCAAGTTACTGTAAAATAGCAAACCAACGTGGTAATGAATTCCTCAACACCGACAATCGTACATAGGCTTGAAAACTGCAAATACTCTAGCAAACAAAAGACAGACATCTGGATGGAGCCAACCGTAAACACTTGCATTAGGGCCACGGGTAAGTGCACTGAAATGACTGCTACAACTGGATTGAGTGGGCATGCATCTCGGCTACTAATTTCCACCACTCTTAATTTNATTCAACAGATTTACGCTTGATTGAAAGTTTGGTCTTTTTTGGTCAATTTAAAAGCCTCACATTAATCCTTCGGCCAGCAACGAACCATTTTATCCAGGAAGATGGGTCCAATCGTGTTAAGCCTCGATGACATCTCAAGCTGTGTCGTTTGGCACATTTCTTCATGACCTTGCTTCCTCCGTTTCCTTTCGACCGAAGCTGCTCACCAATAAATTTGTGGCTGCTTATGAGTAGATTGTGGTGGAGCATCAGAAAGGCATTTCGCAATGTCGTGAAGAGTGGGATTCGCATGCAGCTAAATCTGTGAACAATTGTAGCAGCTTATGCCTCCTCATTTTTAATTGTACGAGGAATTCAAATGCGTAGCTTGCAGTCCCTAATGAAGCGAATCGGAATTTAAAAATGCCACTGAAGAGTCTGTACTTTTGCTCCAGTAGTTTGGAGGTCACACGCAACCCAAGTCACACGAATCAGGCTGTTGTGAATCAGGGCATGAGGGGATCGCCCACGTGCATTCATTTTGCCCCACCTTCCTCTTTCCGCGATTGCAAAAGGGTTCTATTGTTTTTCACTTATTCTTGATGGTTGCATGAGCACGTTAGTGGACGTCATCGGTAATATGCATTGATAAAATAAGTACAGTTGAGTATGAAGTCCTTTATACACTTATTAGATGACTCAGCGAGAAGTTCAACATCATTCTAATGCAAAACACGCATGTCTACTGAAATGAATGCGTCGCCCCATTTTCGCATGTCATCATTTTAGGTGGTAATGTCTCATTCTAAAGCGCGAACTCTAATGGCATGCAATGGAAAAGTAGTGGCCTATGACGATCGAGACGAATGAAGGCAACTCTTACTGATCCAGCTCCTCAGTCCTGGACTGTCCAAAGCTAAAGAGACCGATTCGAAATGCACTGACAGATGGGTGAATGGATGATGGAATGTAATTCTATTGGATTTCTTAACAAAGTGTTAAACCAAGGTAATGAACAGATTATTCAATCCACCATCGGGATGTCTTTTAATCATGCATTGGCGAATAGACGTGATGACAGCCACAAGTAAAATTTTATGCTGATTTTGCATGACCAAAGGGATAGTTTTCTTGTTGTACGAATATATTGTCTTCATCTTCCCTAAAGGATGGTTCTACTGCCAACTCGACTGAGTTCTTCACTGATCGGGTTGATAATTATTCGCCCGAACCAAGCTATAAATATTTTAACTATTGTGAGTAACCATTGAAAGCCAAATATAGTCACTGATAGGCAAGTTATAGCTTCTCCGTTCTGTGCACCATACCGATGTCCCACTGCTGCCTGAAGAATTGATTTAGCGCCTGAGATGATGAGTTCTACCTCTCTGTGCCTGGCTACCCCGCCTCAAGTCTTCCGTTGACGAATTCAGGTATTACCAGTCCGTGTTTTATGTGGTTGTTCTCATTCTCAATCAACAAATCCATCACTGCGTGCCAGCGAAACGAAGGATAAAACGCACAACCACTCCTTTATGCATGGGATTTAGTGGATTACTGCTATTTACTGCATTAGCTCCCAGCCCCACAGCCGTTTGGAGGTCAATTTTAAAACAAACCCTACGTTATGCTTAGCATTAGTGGCATTGTTTACAGCCTAAAGGACTTCATAACTACAGTATTGTGTGAGTTAAGGCATATTTTATATGGTCAGTCCCAATTTTCGCTGTCTATCATTAGCAAAAGCAATTACCTCTTGGATGTTTACATATACCATTCTGGAATTCACGCTTTGCCTCGTTCGCTTTAGGTCATTGAAACCAGATTTATTTAAGGGTAATTCAAACATAAATTAAAAATGTTGGATTCAAATCTATGGTTTTCATATTTTAGATAGTCATACCCAACTTTTTGCCTTCACTCATTAGCAAAAGCAATTACCTCTTTGCCTCGTTTGCTTCAAGTCAGTAAAACCCAATGTTAGCAAAGGGTGGTTTAAACAGACTTAAAAAATAGAGCAATTATAAATGTGCGATTTAAATCTGTGGTTTACCGTCTGTCTTGTGTCACATTTGTAGGTTTTTAATGTCATGGCACCTTGATGGCACCGTACGCCACTTAAAGTGGCAAGAACGACAATTATGACAAGTGTGACCTCGTATGAGTGTCAACAGCTTCAGCACACATGGTGGCATAGCTCAATTCAAACACCGTAACCACAATGCCACACGCTGTAAGGGTGTAGCATTAGACGATGGTGATTGTGAACGAGAACGGCTACGTAGCACATAGAATGGTGATATCCACCTGCATCCACAAACATTGCAAGCTCAGTGCTGTAGAACATGATACAGTGTTGGAGAGCTCAAATTCTCCTGCACAGAGGTGCTTTGATGCGTGCTTAAGCCACTGAAGAGAAGCACACAAGTAAGAGGCCTTCACATGTCCATCAGTGACGATCTCAGCCATTGCAGTTGTGTTCACACCACGCAGCACATTGGCCATTTCCATGAGGATGCAGACATCTAAAAGAAGCTGGCTGGCAGGAGATTGGCTGAATGACAGAAGTGCTCTACATCTGAATTTCGCTGCAGAATTGGTAAATGCGCGCTCCAGTAGTTTAAGCAGTTCACGCTTGCTGACAAGACAATGATGAGCAGCTGTTCTCACACACTTGGTAGTGATGTCCTACAGCTTCTTCCGCTTAATGGTTAAAAAATGGAAGGAATGTGAAAGGGCGGAAAGAGAGGGTATCTGCTCTAAAATCTTTGAGTTATTATTTCGTTAAGGCATAATAAGACCTAACAGGTTCGCTTTCTCTCAAACTTACTGTTCAAGGTTCCTAAAGTGACTTGATAACATGATCTATATTCACAGGCGATTCGGCACGATGAATGGGTTCCGTCTTAGCTAATGACTTGGTACAGTATGCTAATGACCTACCAACCCTCATTCTTGGTGGCCTTTCTTAGCAAGTGTGCTTTCATTGGCTCAATAGTCAAACTTTTAACGGAAAAGAAAGACTTGATTAGTTAAGCAGTTGTCCTCGTGGGTATTTTACCTTTAGAAAACCCCTGCATAATCAATCACGTCTCCTTCTCGTTTGAGTGGATGTCTTTAACACAGTGGCCTCAAGTTGCACTCGTGGACCTCTTTATGCTTCAGGTCTTTATTCTTCAAAGTCTAACGGTGATGCCAAGCATAGATAATGGCAAAATTTTTACTTTGTGAGAGTTTCGTAATGCCTGTTGCCAAGGTGATGCAATGCATATTCGCTTCCGACATTACGCTCACATTCCATCAGGCAGAAGGGGATGATTTTGTCACGCTTAGGCGAGCACTACTGAAGCTCCGAGAGGAAGGAGAGGCAACCTTCAACTTCCCATTAGAGTTAATAGTGGCATATAAGGCAGCGTTGAATTGTACTGCGCAAAGCCGCCAACCACCATCTGACTACTTTCCGTTCAGGAAGTAAGCTTAGCCCATTCAATACAACGATGGTGCTGAAGTCGCACAAGGGCTGCGAAAAACAATAGTCGAGAGTCTAAAGGCGATTCAGAGTTGATGATGACGTCTATACCTGTGAAGGTCGGATTGGTGAGGCGATTTCATCTAAACGCTGTAGAATTGACTTTCATTAAGGTGAGGAATGATAACTGGAGGAGACATCACAGCTAAATGCGTCTGCCATATATTAAAGACCTAGAGGCAGATTACGGCAGTTTAACGACAGATAAACTACTAGCCAGCCTTCCATATGCCACCTTCATCTATGAGCCCCGAGACACCCTGGATTCGTTAGTGCGGGTTGTTTAGGAAGAGTGCAAAAGAGGATGGTCACATGTCAATTTTACAAATCGTCTCTACCGTCTTCCTCTGCATGGAGAGATGCTGCAAATGCCTGGATCCCCCAACAATGGTTTCTATTGAATTTGACACAAGTTTGCCTAATGGCTATTCTACACACACCATGCTGTTAGGCATGAACTTTCTTTGGGTAAGGTAATACCAGCTGGAATGTCGAAGTCAATTACCTGCAGTAAAATACGCTTCAACGATTCGGTCTCTTGGTTAACTGGTTTGGTTTGCATCAAATTCCTTCACGACATATGAATATTAACCAAAGTGATGTTGACTTTATAATATGATGGAATTATACGAATTGTGATGCGCTCATCATGAATGCGTTTAGTTCTTACCAGTAGAGAGAGGTGAAATGGTAGGATTCTTGGTAGACATAAACGCACACCGAAATTTAAGAGTGATATGTAGTTCATATAGGAATAAGTGAGCATTATGGATTGTAAAGGGTGCTGTTTAGGTGTAACGTCGAATTCATTAAAAACCTATTAAGATGTGAGATTCTTCTAAGCATTTTTGGGAGGCTGCGTGCAAACAAAGGTGACTAGAAAGTCACGAGCTTAAATGGACATCTCGACTATATCGTCGCCTACACAAATGCAAACTAATGACAGCCTATACTTTGCTGAATGATAAATTCATCCGAAATTCCGCTTCCTCTGTTTCCTTCCAGGTGAACGCCGTCCCACTACATTTGTAGCTGCATGTAGGCGGGTTTCGCTTGATACAAACAAAGCTTCTAAAAAAAGCCGTAACCGAATTTCTCCGAGTCCATGTAGTATTTTTGACGGCTCACAAGCTTCTCGTCTTTTCTGCACGCGGATATCTTCCTTTTGGCAATCAAGTGTTAATGAAAGGACACTTATAAACAACACTTTTCCTCCTTTGACAGTAGCTACTTCGCCACACACAAAACGAGCCACATACCTGTAGCTGGTTTACACCAAGACACAAGGAGATCCCAATCTCTGTCTTAATTGTTTTCAGTCCTTTTTTCCTGTGCTCGTGCATCAATTCTGCGATTATTTATTTATATCCGTCGGCTGCGTTACCTATCCTCAGTGCAAGTACAACTGAGTTTATGCTTCCTTATCCACTTGTTGGGTGTAACAGCAAGAGTAAGAAATCATTCCAAAACAGATCGCGCAAGCCTACTGATATGAATTGCTTACTTTGTTTTTGGCATTTCGTCATTTCGGTGGTGACAACTCTCACACTGGGGCGGTGGTTCCGTTAGAGAGCAGTGAAATCACTATGATTTGCCGATAGCACGTTTAAATGTTTTCCATTGACGTCCCGTCGATGTGACACTTTCCTTTTGCGACCTTCCATATTGTTAAAATTACTTGCTGTTTTTCAAAAAATGTGGTTTCATTCATTCATCATCGTCGTGGGATTCCACAGTCACCTTACACATACTCTGCGTATGGAGTTGAATTTGCACCACCACCACCACCACCACCACCACCACCACCACCACCACCACCACCACCACCACCACCACCACCACCACCACCACCACCACCACCACCACCACCACCACCACCACCCCCACCACCACCACCACCACCACCACCACCACCACCACCACCACCACCACCACCACCACCACCACCACCACCACCACCACCACCACCACCACCACCACCACCACCACCACCACCACCACCACCACCACCACCACCACCACCACCACCAACACCACCACCACCACCACCACAAAGCCGTGCTTTACATTCAACATTTCACGTTTATTGGCACTGGCATATATCTGTCACAATTTTCGCACAGTCAGATTGTCAGACATTTTAGACAAGGAATTAATATTTATGTGAAATCAAGCACATCACCAAGAGTACGCTGTTGTGAGTTGGGATTGTTTGATGTATTGAATGTGATCTGTGGATTTACTTTCTGTAGGTGGGTGAGTGTACCTCATCACAACCAAACAATGGACAGCTCGACTTCACAGGACGAACCCTCGTCACCACAGCAATCGTACACGCCGGTGTACGTTGACGCCGACTATCCCGACTTGATGCAGGACGCACTGCGGACGCACGTTGGCTCCGATACTTCATCCGATGTCAACGACTCTTCACCCCTCCCCCACACAAATGACTTAAGTTAACTATCGAGCGTTGCGATGTTACACCCCATTTCCATCGCCACTACCATGACACATGTTTTTAGTGTGAATATATTTTGCTCGTATTTAATCTTCCTTCTTTCTTGCTGTTGGTATTTCCCTTAACGCTTACAACATGTGTTGGGTGAGCACAAAACGACTAGGAAGGAATGGTCGAAATTAGATAAAAGCGGTGGACAACGAAGACGTGCATAACAGAGTTGGCGATGTAACATGTCCAGGCTTCGAGATTCACAAGAGCGATGCGACTGAACAAAAGTGCTTGTAAGCCAGCTAATTTATTTTTATTCCCTTTGCAATGGAAAACCCAATTCGGTTAAACCACTTTCTGCCTCTTGAGATGCCAATCATAAACGTGGTAATACCCAAATAACTCACGGTAACACACAGCGTAACAAATACACACTAAAGTGGTGCCTCAGCAGTACATTGACTAGTGTAAAAGCAGTAATACCATCAGGACTTCATCTCCGAGAGAGTAATCCTGGCAATTAATTCCCCGGGATTGCATAAGAATAAAAGTAAAATGAACTCCTCGTGCGATTGCATTGTGCTTCATGGCACTTCTGAAATAAGACGAATCAGCAGGAAGGTCAAATTTTGAGCGCACAAGGCAAAATGTTTCGCTGGAGCATGGAACGCGATCACGAATCCAAAACATACAACTGTCGCATGCAAAATAAGTGTAAGTAAAGTCTAAGCTTGCTGTACCACTTTGTTTGTTCTGACTGCCTGGTTCCGGTCACTTGTGTAGCCATATCATTCTCGCCGCTTGGACTGACCTCGAGGAAATGCCAGCGGCCGCATTCCCTCTGTTTGTTGAATACACATTCTGCGCTAGTGTATGCCTTCATTTGCCTTCAAGGAAGTCTCGGGCCGCTACACCTCCTATGTGAGGCACATGCTTGTATAAATAGCGCAAGTTACTTAGATAAAGTGGGTTAGACCGAATCTAAAAATGACTTGACTTATAAGTTACTTGTCCAGGTAATAAACTTTTACTTCTAATAATGTGCACATTTTGGCACTCACAATGCATTACGATCCGTCGAAAAAGTGATTAATTAATCCACGAGTAAAATTAGGCTTGTTAATTGTGCATAAAGGCAATTCACTTTAAACATTTAATTATCTCTGCTTAACCACTCCGAAGGTCGTATGCTGATATAGCCCATCTTATCATTGGCTTGGTTTAGGCTCAATTCCTCGGTTTGCTTCGTTTAAATTCGTAAGGTGCGTGGGTTTCTTCCCTGCGATATCCTCTCATCCTTTTACCTGTAGCTTTATGCGCAGAAGTAGGTGTTTGGCGCACATTTCGGGCGTTACAAGGTGGTGCGAAGTCAGTTTTATGGAATTGATTGTCGATGTCCAGTTTTGGAAAGGCTTATCCTAATAAACTTGAAGAACGTCATTTGGGCTGGCACTAGTGCTGCATGCAGCTGTACTTTTTGCAAATATTGGTAGGCTTTTGTGGTCATTTTTTTTGAATTTGTGGCAGTTTGTTATCTTTTTGGAAAAGGTCATTCCTTGATTACGACTGAAGAGGTTGTATTAAATGTTGACTGCAGGAAGTGTCAAGTCTTTCTGAGTGTCTGCCTTTTGGGATGACCTTACTGTGGTTCGAGTTTGGGAACTTAGTGGTTCTGTGCATTAACGATTACTGACTACTGGGTGGGATTTTGGGACATAGGGCTACTGTGGAGGCAGTTTTTTTCGCATTCTTTGCTTGATATTTGAATGGAGATGGGTGTAACCTTATCACTTGTGGGGAACATATAAATAATTTAAACTTATCAGGCATCTAAGCTTCAACCCTTGTAATTTTAAATAGGTGCGGGTAGATTCCTCTGCATGTCAGGATGAGTCTTATCGCAGGAACCGGCGATAGCGATTGGGGACGAATTTTGGCTCGATTCTGAAGAGAGGAAGAGGTTTTCCATTTCTAAACGTGCAGCTGGATTTTTGAAGCTTAACCGGCGCAAGCTCTTAATCTGAATAGAAATAACTTCCGTAGATTCTATCTGAGCTAATCGGATATGATAGCTAGAACCCATATTTCTGTTTTTCTTGCTTTGCACTCCATGAGTTTGCTGTGGTGCTACTGTTCCTTTTGCAAAATTTATTTAAAATAACAGAGCAGTTGTGACGTGACGTTTAAATAGTTTCTCGTGTAGGCGCAGTGGTGGTTTGCATGGATCGTAGTCTTCTTAAACATCCATAAACTCCACCTTGTTAGAATTGAAACGCGACTTAAGGGACGTGTCTCGAGCATTTTGGGCGTAATTTTATGGTCTGGATGTCTTTTTTATCCATAATGGAGGACTGATACTAAATGTTAATGGGCTGATGTTGGCTTGACGAGGCAGTCAAAACGACGCATTGAAAAGGACCAAGTTGGTGAAAAGCGCCTCCTCCACTTTCCTTTTTTCCGTCTTCATTTTAGTCCGTCGCCCTCGTGGTCCGTCAAATGTGAGGTTCCACTTTCAAAGTTGGTTTATTGAAACACACATAATGCAATGCAACGGATTTCCTCTCGTCGTGAAAGCCATGGGATCCTGGCGATTAGCGGCTCGTCGCCTTGGATTTTTCGTTAGACTTTTGTCTGTAAGTGGTAATCCTAAATATGCCTTCTCCGTTTTTCTGTGATTTAGGGTCTTGCCGGTTTCAGCGTTATACTTCTCATCTTTATTCTAATTGTTCTTCATTCAGGGCTGTGTTCATAGGATTCTTAACCCAATGTCCGTGCGAGTTTCTTCTGGCTCTGGCGAATCCAGCGATGAAACATCTCTATCTTTCATTGAGCCGTCTCCACCAATATCTCATTCTACCGCGTCGCCTTGTCGAGGCTGTCACCATTTATCTCTTCCTTCTCTTATTCTTGATTGGGGTCTTTTTGCCATTGTTGGGACTTCCTTCTCTCACAAATGGGTGTCCATTTCAGTTTGCAGGGGCGACAAGCATAAAATATGGCGACATGGACGATGAGGTAGGTAGGTAGGTAGGCCTACGGAGGTTGGGGGCTGGGGAGTGGGTGGGTGTGGCCTCCTCCGTTTTGAGGACGCTGAGTGGTCTTGCTTACTTATATTTCCGCGAGATAGATTGAAGTATTCTTAGTTTCATTGTTAGCTAATTTGAGACATCAGATGAAGGAGTAATCGGCCTGAATGCTTGAGTGCGAGCAGGGATGAGATATGGGTGACAGGTGGGGCGTGGCATGTCGCTGTACTTCGGGGGGTTTGTCGCATTCCGTGGTTTTGTGGTTGCGTTGAAAGGAGCGCGAAGAATGGGGACGTAGGTGGGAATACGGTACTGGGGTTCCGTCGTGGGAGGTCTTGGTGGTGGCTTAGCTCGCCGCCTCCGTGAGTCTGCTCTGCGAGGCAGTTTCTTCCAACGGGCAGGTGAGTGGTAGTAGTTCAACCTTCGCAATAGGCGGCGACCAGTTGTTTATTTGAAAGGGAGTGAGGAGCGCGTGGGGATGCGAGGAGGTGGTCGAGCGCTAGCTTGGTGTCGATGTTCTCGGCATGTCCTGCAGGGCCCGAGTCGTTAGCATGACTAAAGTGGGAGCTGAGGGGGAGGAGGGGAGCGACTGCGAGGAGGAATTGAACAGGAGAGGAGGTGCAGAGAGTGTGTTGAAAGACGGCAGGTTGGAAGGTGCGGTGGGGATTGTTGCGCCTCAGTCGACCTCGACTGTGATTAAGTCCATTGCCATTGTCATGTGTAGTTTGATTGGGTTCGGGTTGTATCCTTTCAAGCAAACTGCTTTTCTCTAAGGTCATTAGCCTCTATGGCCTCTGAGCATCGAGCATTACGGTCCTTTATGGGGAGTGTTAATGCACTTCAACTGAGGCTAGGTGGCGCAGTGGTTCGCCATTTGCACTGGCGTTTTCAGTTTTGGCTTTCTGGATACAGTTGCATCCTCCGGTCCATGGGGTTCTGACCTTTCAGTCTTTGTGCCGCGGAGAAATCGCTTCCGTGTGAGCGTGCTGGGCTACGTTTTGGAAATGACTGAGTGCAGTACTTCAATAGAAGCAGGGAATGAGCAGGCATCGAGATGCATTCATTTGGCTGATAGTTGAGCGTTAATGCCACAGGCATAGGGGCCCTCTGCGGAGAGCTGTAGGTAAGAAGTCCGTGTATAGAAGAGCCAGAGGAGTATTGCGCTCTTCTACAGATGTTTAAAACCCTACGCGTTGGAAGGGGCCACTTACCGATACGAGGTGATACCTCAATCGTAAATTAAAAGTGCTTCTAGTTTGCTACTAAAAGCCACCATCGGGTAGGGAGCACAGAGCCACAAAAAGCAGGGGGTGGGGTCGCAATCTGCTCTTCTAGGTGAACAGCATGGGTCGCGGTATGGGAGGGTGCTATGCAGTCTCGAGCAATACGGAAGTGGTGGATACCTGTCTGGAGACGCAGGCCACAAAGGGGAATTAAAGCGCAGCCCAATCAAGTAAACCAGATGCAATCTTATCTATATGAAAAAGTAAAGATTGTTGGTGCCTGTTAGCAGATGGTTTCTATGTTCCAACCAGGTTAAGAAGGCAAGCGTGGTAGGAGGAGCGGAAACAGGGTAGGGATTTGGCATTCTGTGAGGTGTTTTGCTATCTAATTCATGTATCCTCTAGGTAGGAGCTCAATTGATGACTTTATAAAGGCGAATGTGTATTTTGTTGGAGTATTCAATTTCCATTGTCAAAGTTTAATGTTTATTTAGCTGTGCATTTGAACGCGCGTTCTTGAGTGGTCGTAATTGAGGCTATCCCTCAACACCGTGGTTATCTGACCATAATTTTCGTCTATTTACCCTACCCAGAATGGGTGATACCTTCAAAGGGGAAGCACTGAGGGCCCTTATCCTTAGATAGACCTCTTTATTAAGCTTGGGCATTTTGTCATAAAGTATTTTTCCTGCTTTATTAAAGTTCTGCAATCCGCATAGTGACCTTGGTAACCACTTCTCTACAGGCCTTCAGATGCAGAATTACCCTACTGTGCCTCGCGTCCAACAACTTTCCGAAGCTGTTAAAGTATGTGAGTGATTGTGCTCACCGTCACTATGGTATAAGCAATCATATGCCAAACATCGTCACACCGTAGGCCATGTGCCCACCTGGTGTGCTGAGTTAGGCATTCTGTGGCCTAGTCGGATGCCAACAGGAATTACTACCTAAGCTATGAGCTGTCGCATAACCACGGCCGGGGTTTTGGTCCTCACCCACGTCTTCGGAGCCTTAACAGCAACAACTGGGACAGCCTCCTGCTGACCTTCTACACAAGCCATCACAGTATGAGCTGTATCTGAGGTTAATTGCAAACACGAGTATTTTAGGATAGGTTGCTGCGTATTTGGCCGCGAGAAACGTGGTGCATCGCCACACATTAAGCCATACGCATGCACGCGGTATCGCAATTACCTATTGCTATCCTGCCTAACGGTGCTTGAATTGAAGCTATCAAGGGCAGGTGCGACAGCAACTGGTGGTAGTCAAGGCCCACCAATGTCCCCGAACGCTGCACGGTGCAGTGGTGTCGAGACAACACCTCTCATAGGTGTTAGTGGTAATTAAGCTTGGAGTAAATACGGAGTCAGATAAAGGAATAAACAACAGCGCATATTTTTGTACCATTCATGTATCGAAGGCCGTGCCATCTCTCAACTTGGACAAGTTTCCTTGTGAGTGCACACATCTGACCACCTTCTTGGCAGGAAGCACTTCCATGTTTGAAATCACTCGTTTCAAATGCAACGTCCACTAAGATTACTTGATATGGTTCTTGATCTCTGCATCATCATAATCAGCGGCAGCAAAACTGCATCTTCTGCTCTTCTGACGTAGGCATTTGACGTCAATCCCAAGATAGATATTCGCTCTGATGAGTAACTTTTCTTAGGATTGAATAAAACTGCCATTGTCTACTATTCAAGGTTCTTTCCCCTTTGCTGTATGGTCTAGGCATGACTCCTTTTCGTACATTCAAACATCTCTAAGTGCACTCACCAAGGCTGTGTAGAGGCTTTTTTAGTGCCATTATCTACATTTGTAGTTATTTCTCTCTCGCTCCCCTTCTCTTTATTACTTCCCACAATCAAATTTCTTTAATGGCATTAAATGATTTCAATCTGAGCATTTACTATTCAATTTTCTACGTGAAGTGGTGCTTTAGATATTTGAGGGAGGCGACTTGTTGTTTTGAGACGTGCCCAATTGTCATTAATCACCAATACAAATGGCATACACGGCAACATCTGCATCGTATGTGGTCGTTAGTCTATTGTGAGTCCAAAACTCGACTGAAGCATCCATCAAGCGTAAGCTTGCAGTTACGGGCCCTCATGTGGACACTCTCTATTGACCGAATACGGAAGCAACTGTTCGAACATACTGTGCATGGACACGTTCTGTCTGAGCTACAATCGTGAAGTCGACTTCCTTTAATAGAATAAATGAAAAATCCTCTCTTGGTGAGTGGTTGAAGACCAATTGTGGCAAATTCGGTCCACTTGTAAAAACCCTTCAGGGGTAGAATGGAGTAATTCAACCGGTGTAACCCAAGATCTTTTATATTCAGCTATAGCTGTTGGTGCGTGCAACGAAATTTCTGTCAATATCAAGCGGTTCAAAAGTGGGTAACGTCAATCAGTACCTTTAGCTTGAAGCGCTAAGCCTTTATTTATCACCTATATAGCCAAATTACGCATGCGGCTCCTAATACTGAGACTGGCATCGCTAGACGCCTCGGGAATCCAAAATGTTCGTAACATGATATAACTTTTTCCTTTATAAATGGCTTTGAGCATTCTCTCAGTAGTCGTTTGACCGCCATGTAATCTGCTCATAAACTTCGGTGCTGTCGGATCTGTGGTATTCCTTAAGCCACTGCCAATCCCTTATCACTGTTCCACTGAGTGGCAAATTACATTCAAAATGAGAAAAAGAGATGGAAACACAGGTGTCAACAGAAGTTAGCTTAAGAGAAAGGACATGGATAATCATATTGACCACGCGTCAAGAAGTGGTGAGGGGTAGATTTTCAGAACGGAGATTCTGAATCTTAAAAGAGGCCACGTCGGTCCCTTTGGCACAAATACGAAGCGCCGGCGATGATGGTTATTAAGGAAAATCCTACTGTCAACTGTTATAAGTGGGAACTTGTCCAGTGCTTCCAAGGTCTGTTGTGCCCTACTAACATTGTTTGTGTCTCTCATTACAGGAAAATTATTTTACTTTACTTTTATCCAAGCACCAGTCTTCCTGGTGGTTCCTATCACTGTTGGCGCAACACAGAAATCATATCCTGGTCCTAACCAAACTCGAGCTGCTGTTTGAGCCTAATATTCAAGAGTCTTTTACGAGTGCATTTCTAGTGGTTGGTTGAATTCGCCAATAAGGCGACTACATGAGTGTCTGAGATGCAGCTACCGTGGGTTGATAGGGTGATTGCGAGAATGGCAAATGAGATGGAGACTTGTCAATACTTTGCAACGCTCCCAGTAGATTCAGGCAATTTATCGTATTTTCCGCCCGCTCGCTCTCTTGCTTGCGCTCGCTCACATTGTGTCTGTGCTTACTCGCGTTCTTCACACAACAGTGGACACAGGTGCTGAAGTCTCCACCTCCGTACTTTGTGGTCGTGTGTAATATATGAACCAGACCCTACAAGTATCACAACTTCAGTCCACAATTGCTAAGCTTAGGATTGCTCCCCTTCGTCGACTAACTCAAAGAATCCCATAACTTTAGCAGAGTTGAATTAACTGCCTAAGGAATGCACAGCTCAACTCGCAGCATCAAAAGACAATCGAAATTTGCTGGCAGGGGAGGATGAACTGAGAGTGGAGGAGAACGACAACACGAAAAAATAGTGAAGGCAACTAAAGGCGTTGCATTTCGTAGATTTTTGGGTGCAATTAAATTAATCATCATTGGAATATGTAGAAAGGGGTAGAAAACCACGTTGCGTCATGTCCAACAAAATTCAACTGGTATCTAGGATCGGACTTTGCTTGCTCCCTTGCTTCTCCTCCCATTTGGCGAATGCGTATGATGTAATCTAATTGAGACAAGGTTCTTTGGCATTTTCTTATGCAGTTTCGATTCCGATTTCATTGATACAGCTGCACGGTGTTGTCCTAATGAGTAGTCGCCATCTATTGGTCTTTCTGTGCATCTGTATGCTCCATACCTTATGGAAGAACAAATGAGCAAAGTATATTGATAGAAGTGTTGGGTGAGTAGACAACGAGCCTCATTTATTTGGCATAGGCCACCAGGTCCACAGCTAGCATAATCGCTACATCATAGAATTGGGATGGTAACCGGATCATGGGGCACGGGATGGTCTACAACGTTCTTAGCGTAAGGGAAATATTAGGCTTCCTGCAGTAGACACTCCCATTCTTCGTGTGCCTCTACTGTCCCGCTTTCATTTTATTTGTCACGATGTAGTCGACTAATACATGAGTAGCTAATGGACAGGCGGATAAATTATACAAGATTTTGCCTTTCAGATGGGAAATATACGTGATGCACCATAAAGCTTTCAACAGATTCATTTACGCAACCGCATTGTGTACATTCGCCGGTCTTAAGCAACACACTACTTTCTCTCTCTTGTCCCATCATTTCAGTTTTTTAGCATTTTAATGTTCTCTTGTTCTCAGTTCAAGTTAAACTCATTTGCATAAAATGTGGGAAGTAAACTTTTATTTTAATCTTCCCAACGTAGGCTCTTTGCAACTCTTATTAGAGCTGGTTGGCTTCTATAAGCCCTCATATGCAAACCTCCTTATTGTTAGTCGTCTACGGCAGATACTCTCTTTTTGTTGTCGAATTTCCACTTTTAGGACAACAAAGTTGGTAGCGTTGTTCATTTGGACGGATACCGCTTGCATCTATCATAAATGCACCTCACAGACCGTTTTAAGGTGCATTTTAGCATCCAAAATCAAAGAATGGTTTAACAAGTCTGTTCTCACATTCAAAGGATGAGTTATTGAACACTTGTTGCATGACCCGCACCAGGCAGTAGAATTTGCTTATCATTTAACTGTCCAATGGCTCAACTATCTTCGTCACACTCAACCACGGGCTCAATGCGACAATCTAAAAGGTTGGCTGTGCTCCTCCTCCGCTCAACTTTAGGCCTGTAGATTGAAGGAGTTCAATGACTATTCTATAATGCGAAGTCTGCTAGAATCCGAGTACGGTGGGTCTTCCAGATGTTACGCTCAATATCTTCCTAAATACCCAATACAAGTTATCGCTTTGTGTTTATGTGACTGGCTTATTCCATTTAATTTACACACAAGTAGGTAGTGTTTGTGAATGGGCGCTGAGTTTCCACTCATAGCGGCAATAGCTGACAATGAGGTAGAGACATCGATGCAGACATCTGGCGGGTGGAGCATGTGATAAGGCGTTTGTGGACGATAAGACGGACTGACAAATGGGCGATGTCAGAGGCTGTACGGGGTAATTTCCAATGCTTTCAGGAGAAAGGAACTAAATCGTCTCTTTCTATCATGCTAGACGCACAGCAGCGAAGGTCCTAAAATTTAGAAAAGAAGCATTGTCTGGGTTTGTCGGAGCCATCACAATGCATTGACAGTGGTTGGATACTACTGGAAGTGAAATTCCAGGAACCGATGTTGCGAGAATTCACGTTGCTTTTGCAAATGTTCACCTGATCCTCTCCTTCTACAAAATTCTCAATTACGTACCTTTGTCGTTTAGTCATTGACTTGAATCGGAACATACCCAAGTAGCACGAGGTGGGTTTGATGGCTGGTCATTTAAGAAGCATGCGTGAATCATGTGTGGTTGGTTTACCAGCGCATCATTCCGAAGCCTCATTTGGCGTCTCAAAATGCCTCTACTGCCATATCACCCTGTGGTGAGATTTATTTGGAGATAGAGACTCCCATTTGTCGTAGTATGAGATTGTGCTTGAGGGTGGACCAAAACGCGTCTTCGCCACTCGGTTGATTCAGTCGGTACACCTGCTAATGACAGGTTCATCTCGAGTTTATAGTGAGTGATCTATCAGAGGATTGTTTCTGGCACGTTCTCATTTGTAGCCGCCAAAGTAGAACCTTTTAAAGGAATTGGGTGCGAATGCCTTCATAATGTTTTAGACATCCACAGCAAACGGAAATTTTCTATGCCACAGTCACTGGACTTCAGCTAATGCTAGCGTCTTCACTAACAATGCCTCACGCAATACACTTTGATTTACAATTTAGCAATTGCCATAAAGCCCTAAGTAAATGCTGTAACATAGACATCGACAATGTTTAATTTAGTGGGTCTTGAACGACTTAAAGCAGAAAAAATGGTCAATCAAAGCTTCCTACAAGTGACGAAAAAGGACTTTTCTTAATTAGGATAAAGTAGCAGCATATATTGCAGAGTTTTGCATTAATATTATTAGCCTTTGGGAGGAGTAGATGTAGAGCTCACTAATGAGCTTGTAGATGTTAATTGTTGCGTCGTTCTACCTCTGTTACGATGGCTGTGAATTTGGGCTACAGCATCTCACAAATAAGAAAATCAAAGTAGGAAACCCTTTCATTGCCGCCTGTGTTGTATGAA
This sequence comes from Taenia hydatigena, assembly GCA_036345935.2. Taxonomy (NCBI): domain Eukaryota; kingdom Metazoa; phylum Platyhelminthes; class Cestoda; order Cyclophyllidea; family Taeniidae; genus Taenia; species Taenia hydatigena. The sequence goes on along the minus strand of JADWOT020000001.1, from coordinate 4,203,552 downwards.
AATGACTCAATTGACAAATGTAATGCCTGGTACAAGGTGCACACATTGATCTGCTTAAGGGAATATGCTGTGATCAAGATACACATGTCTGCTGAAAAATTCGAATGGTCAGGTGTTGGAATCACTCTCCCTGACAGAACCACTCACCAAGGTTATAACTCTGTCGGTGTCGCGTAAAATTAGCCAAGATGGAGTCGGAGGGGTTGTTGGAAAGTGATGTGGTGAGATAAACAAAGAAGAGCCCAACCAGAGCGAGCCCAGGGAGTAAACCTCGTCGGCAGCATAACGGTGGAGTATGTCGCGCAAAGACACATCAGGCTAGGCTGTTGACGGACGCCATATTTTAGACAGAATGGAAGATCCGCGGTACTTTGCCCTTGAAAACAAGTAAACCATCATTAGTGCCATGGATAATGAATTCCCAAAGACCATTTACTTGCCAGTCATTTCCGTATTATGGTCCTGGCCCTTCCAATACCTTCTGATATCTTCTCAAGACGGTAACTACTTAAAATTTCAATCATTGAAATTGAACAAAGCCCGGTAGACTTGACTTCCATCTGATATTTTATGCCACTCTTTCACCCTTAGAAGCCATTGATTACACAAAAGTCGGTGTCTTCATCTTGTGGCCTTGACTCCATACCAGTTCCTACTCGGCAAAATTAAATCGACATAACCAGATTTTGGAAAGACAGCAAGTAATTTTAACAATATTTAAGGTCGCGAAAGGAAAGTGTCACACCGACGGGACGTCAATGGAAAACATTTAAGGGTGCTATTGACAAATCATAGTGATCTCACTGCTCTCTAATGGAACCACCGCCCCAGTGTGAGAGTTGTCACCACCCAACATGACGAAATGCCAAAAACAAAGTAGGCAATTCATTTCAGTAGGTTTGCGCGATCTGTTGCTCTTGCATTCCTGACTCAGTCAGTTACGGTGGGGTCTAGTATGCCAATAGTAGATTGAATATGGCCGCATCGTTGCAAGGCATTTCGGATGTTCTAAGGCAGACGGCAGTTGATATCGAGAATGTACTGGTCTGCGGTTAGGCATTTACGGTCTTAGTATTGTCAAGTTGATACCGCTGTGCCCACTACGCATGTCGCAGTCATTTTGTCATTGGCAAAGCTGCCAAAACGTGGTTGCCCGTCCGACAATCTTTAGCACAGTTTTCATGGCTAATAAGGACAGATATTGTAAGGAGAGGCAGCTTGATGGTTAGAGGCATTCGTTGTATCTAAAGTCACCAGCATTGCAGGTGTCGGCGCTCCCCTGTGCGTGGGCTCGTGCCAGCAAGAATATGACGAAACCATGATTGCATCCTTAATTAAACAAACAAGTGTGCTATACACACACATCCTCATTTCCGCCTCGGTCATTGCAACAATTCACATTTGTCTTTTGTGAGAGGGATATTTCCTTCTGTAAAGCACATCATGAATGACCTTGATTGCGTTCATGCCATTCCACCAGATGTAGAAAAGCAAGTTTACGAGTCCCACCATGAATGTAATGAGCAGTCATTCCAAAGAGGTGATGCAGAATGCGACCTTATTTGCATTAGGTATGTTCTGAACACAGCTGAATGCATGCCTGCTCTTAGCATTGCCCCTCACTTGAGGAAACGAGGCACGAATTACCAACGCGAACCGTCCAGGAAGCCTGTTCGACGCCGAGCTTACAACAGCGATATTTATACAGACACGTGGTGAGCACAACCAGGCACCAACAGGGAAGTGCAGCGTAAGAGGGCTTGAAGTAGTACGGGGAGGCAGCTGTCAGCAACGAAGATTGTCCATTGACTATGCACTCATCACACACAAGGGATCAGTCGTGCAGTTTTCAAAGGCGTCACCTTCATTGGCTTCGTGAAGTTGGTTAGGGCTATTTGCAGTGATACGATATCTCCGTCGAGTGTTCGTATGCTATAAGTAAATGGGTGTGGAGTAAAGAGCTGGAGTGGAGGACATTAATCTCTCTTCTATTTGCACGCAAGTCTGAACGTTTGTGCTTTGTTTCGTTGTGAGCATGAGTTTTAACTATTTGAATCTGCTTGATCTAGACCAATCGACCTAAATCAGCGCAGATTCGCCTAGCGATACCGAGTCCAATGTAGCTCCGAAAATACGAGAAATGCACGTTTTGAAATCAAAACATGGTGGACAAGTTCTGGTTTGTGGTTTGTTGCTTATTTGAAGAAAATGGCCATCAGTCTGACACATCAGCGAAATGTAAAGTTGCCTTTTGCTTGGTAACTAAATGTCAACCATGAGATGGATTCGCCCATTTCGATGGCTAAAGAGGGTTTTGTATTTAGTTCTTTAGTAAGGATGGTCTTCCAATGCCCTCATTTTGCTCAGCGAAATAGACGCTACTGCAGACGAGGGTAGACCAAATTTTCTGGATGACAGCGACTTCACGCACATTTCTGACGCAATCCCCGATTAATTGATTAAGGCGAATACCCAGTGTCACTACACCCTAAACCTATTTAACGCAAAATCGCTATTGCAAACATCAGTGAAGGAACAAAGAAGGCATGACAAATGTGCTGTGGATTAGTCGGCATTCATGATGAATGTGTATTTTCCCCGCCGAATATGAATGAGTGAACATCTTAATAGATCCCCTCCACCCACTTTTGTTTTGACCGATTTACGCTTTCAAAACCGTTTTACTGCTTTATTTCTGCTTTGCACATTGTAAATATTAGACATGATAACATTAAAATGCTAAAAAACTAAAATGATGGGACAAGAGAGAGAAAGTAGTGTGTTGCGTAAGACTGACAAATGTCCACAATGCAGTTGCGTAAATGAATCTGCTGAAAGCTTCATGATGCATTGCGCTTAATTCCGTCTGAATGGCAAAATCTTGCATAATTTATCCGCCCGTCCAATAGCTACTTATGTATTAGTCGACTACCTCGTGACAAATAAAATGAAAACGGGACATTAGAGGCACACGAAGAAAGGGAGTGTCTACAGCGTGAAGCCTAATATTTTCCCTACGCAAAGAACATTGTAGACCATCCCGTGCTCCATGATCCGGTTACCATCCCAATTCTATGATGTAGGGATTAAGTTAGCTGTGGAGCTGGTGGCCTATGCCAAATAAATGACGCTCGTTGTCTACTCACCCAACACTTCTATCAATGTACGTTGCTCATTTGTTCTTCCATAAGGTATGGAGCATACGGATGCACAGAAAGACCGATAGATGGCGACTACTCATCAGGACGGAACAGTGCAGCTGTATCAATGAAATCGGAATTGAAACTGCATAAGAAAATGCCAAAGAACCTTGTCTCAATTAGATTACATCATACGCATTCGCCAAATGGGAGGAGAAGCAAGGGAGCAAGCAAAGTCCGATCCTAGATACCAGTTGAATTTTGTTGGACATGACGCAACGTGGTTTTCTACCCCTTTCTACATATTCCAATGATGATTAATTTAATTGCACCCAAAAATCCACGAAATGCAACGACTTCAGTTACCTTCAAGATTTCTTTGTGTTGTCGTTCTTCTCCACTCTCAGTTCATCCTCCCCTGCCAGCAAATTTCGATTGTCTTTTGATGCTGCGAGTTGAGCTGTGCATTCCTTAGGCAGTTAATTCAACTCTGCTAAAGTTATGGGATTCTTTGAGTTAGTCGACGAAGGGGAGCAATCCTAAGCTTAGCAATTGTGGACTGAAGTTGTGATACTTGTAGGGTCTGGTTCATATATTACACACGACCACAAAGTACGGAGGTGGAGACTTCAGCACCTGTGTCCACTGTTGTGTGAGGAACGCGAGTAAGCACAGAGACAACATGAGCGAGCGCAAGCAAGAGAGCGAGCGAGCGGAAAATACGATAAATTGCCTGAACTTACAGGGAGCGTTGCAAAGTATTGACAAGTCTCCATCTCATTTGCCATTCTCGCAAGCACCCTATCAACCGTTTCTTACCCACGGTAGCTGCATCTCAGACACTCATGTAGTCGCCTTATTGGCGAATTCAACCAACCACTAGAAATGCACTCGTAAAAGACTCTTGAATATTAGGCTCAAACAGCAGCTCGAGTTTGGTTAGGACCAGGATATGATTTCTGTGTTGCGCCAACAGTGATAGGAACCACCAGGAAGACTGGTGCTTGGATAAAAGTAAAGTAAAATAAGTTTCCTGTAATGAGTGACATATAAAATATTGGTAGAGCACAACAGACTTTGGAAGCACTGGACAAGTTCCCGCTTATAACAGTTGACAGTAGGATTTTCCTTAATAACCATCATCGCCGGCGCTTAGTATTTGTACCAGAGGGACCGATGTGGCTTCAGTGCCTGGATAGATTGAGAAGGTGCCTCTTTCAAGATCCATTTAGGCCTAAGTGTTACGAGGAAACTCCGTTCTGAAAATCTACCCCTCACCACTTCTAGACGCATGGTCAATATGATTGTCCATGTCCTTTCTCTTAAGTTAACTTCTGTTAACACCTGTGTTTCCATCTCTTTTTCTCATTTTGAATGTAATTTACCACTCAGTGGAACAGTGATAAGGAATTGGCAGTGGCTTAAGGAATACCACAGATCCGACAGCACCGAAGCTCATGAGAAGATCGCATGACCGTCAAACAGCTACTGCGAGAATGCTCAAAGCCATTTATAAAGGAAAATGTTATATCATGTTACGAACATTTTGGATTCCCGAGGCGTCTAGCGATGCCAGTCTCAGTATTAGGAGCCGCATGCGTAATTTGGCTATATAGGTGATAAATAAAGGCTTAGCGCTTCAAGCTAAAGGTACTGATTGACGTTACCCACTTTTGAACCGCTTGATATTGACAGAAATTTCATTGCACGCACCAACAGCTATGGCTGAATATAAGAGATCTTGGGTTACACCGGTTGAATTACTCCATTCCACCCCTGAAGGATTTTTACAAATGGACCGAATTTGTCACAATTGAACCTCAATTACTCACCAAGAGAGGATTCTCATTCATTCTAATTAAGGAAGTCTACTTCACGATTGTAGCTCAGACAGAACGTGTACATGCACCGTACGTTCGAACAGTTGCTTCCGTATTCGGTCAATAGAGAGTGCCCACATGAGGGCCTGTAACTGCGGGCTTACGTTTGATGGATGCTTCAGTCGAGTTTTGGACTCACAATAGACTAACGACCACATACAATGCAGGTGTTGCCGTGTATGCCATTTGTATTGGTGATTAATGACAATTGAGACACGTCTCAAAACAACAAGTCGCCTCCCTCAAGTCTCTAAAGCACCTCTTCACGTAGAAAATTCAACAGTTAATGCTCAGGTGGAAATCAGCTAATTTCATTAACAGAACTACGGAATTGCAGGGAGAAATTTGATTGTGGGAGGTAATAAAGAGAAGGGAACCGAGAGAAATAACTACAAAGGTAAATACTTGCACCAAAAAAGCCTTTACACAGCTTTGGTGAGTGCACTTAGAGAAAGAACCTTGAATATTAGACATTGGCAGTTTTATTCAATCCTAAGAAAAGTTACTCATCAGAGCGAATATCTATCTTGGGATTGACGTCAAATGCCTACGTCAGAAGAGCAGAAGATGCAGTTTTGCTGCCGCTGATTATGATGATGCAGAGATCAAAAACCATATCAAGTAATCTTGTTGGATGATGCATTTGAATTGAGTGATTTCAAACATAGAAGTGCTTCTTGCCAAGAAGGTGGTCAGATGTGTGCACTTACAAGGGAACTCGTCCAAGTTGAGAGATGGCACGGCCTTCGATGCATGAATGGCACAAAAATATGCGCTGCTGTTCATTCCTTTACCTGACTCCGTATTTATTCCAAGCTTAATTACCACTAACACCTATGAGAGGTGTTGTCTCGACACCATTGCACCGTGCAGCGGTCGGGGACATTGGTGGGCCTTGACTACCACCAGTTGCTGTCGCACCTGCCCTTGATAGCTTTAATTCAAGCACCGTTCGGTAGGATGGCAGTAGGTAATTGCGATACCGCGTGCATGTGTATGCCTTAATGTGTGGCGATGCACCACGTTTCTCGCGACCAAATACGCAGCAACCTATCCTAAAATACTCGTGTTTGCAATTGACCTCAGATACAGCTCATACTGTGATAACTTGCGTAGAAGGTCAGCAGGAGGCTGTCCCAGTTGTTGCTCTTAAGGCTCCAAAGACGTGGGTGAGGACCAGAACCCCGGCCGTGGGTTTGTGACAGCTCATAGCCCAGGTAGTAATTCCTGTTGGCATCCGACTAGGCCACAGAATGCCTAACTTCGCACACCAGGTGGGCACATGGCCTACGGTGTGACGATGTTTGGCATATGATCGCTTATACCCTAGTGACGGTGAGCATAATCACTCACATACTTTATCAGCTTCGAAAAGTTGTTGGACGCGAGGCACAGTAGGGTAATTTTGCATCTGAAGGCCTGTAGAGAAGTGATTACCAAGGTCACTATGTGGATTGCAGAACTTTAATAAAGCAGGAAAAATACTTTATGACAAAATGCTCAAGCTCAATAAAGAGGCCTAGCTAAGGAATAAGGGCCCTCAGTGCTTCCCCTTTGAAGGTATCACCCATTCTGGGTAGGGTAAATAGACGAAAATTATGGTCAGATAACCACGGTGTTGAGGGATAGCCTCAATTACGACCACTCAAGAACGCGCGTTCAAATGCACAGCTAAATAAACATTAAACTTTGACAATGGAAATTGAATACTCCAACAAAATACACATTCGCCTTTATAAAGTCATCAATTGAGCTCCTACCTAGAGGATACATGAATTAGATAGCAAAACACCTCACAGAATGCCAAATCCCTACCCTGTTTCCGCTCCTCCGACCACGCTTGCCTTCTTAGCCTAGATGGAGCATAGAAACCATCTGCTAACAGGCACCAACAATCTTTACTTTTTCATGTAGATAAGATTGCATCTGGTTTACTTGAATGGGCTGCGCTTTAATTCCCCTTTGTGACCTGCGTCTCCAGATAGGCATCCACCACCCCCGTTTTGCTCAAGACTGCACAGCGCCCTTCCTTACCGCGACCTCATGCTGTTCACCTAGAAGAGCGGATTGAGACCCCACTCCCTGCTTTTTTGTGGCTCTGTGCTCCCTACCCGATGGTAGCTTTAAGTAGCAAACTAGAAGCAATTTTATTTTAATGTCACTGTGGCAATGCGATTGAGGTACCACCTCGCATCGGTAAGTGGCCCCTTACAACGCGTAGGGTTTTAAACATCTGTAGAAGAGCGCAATACTCCTCCGGCTCTTCTACACAGGGACATCTTATTTTCAGCTCTCCGCAGGAGGCCCCTATGCCTGTGGCATTAACACTCAACTATCAGCCAAATGAATGCATCTCGATGCCTGCTCATTCCCTGCTTCTATTGAAGTACTGCACTCAGTCATTTCCAAAACGTAGCCCAGCACGCTCACACGGAAGCGATTTCTCCGCGGCACAAAGACTGAAAGGTCGGAACCCCATGGACCGGGGTATGCAACTGCACCCAGAAAGCCAAAACCGAAAGCACAAATGCAAATGGCGAACCACTGCGTCACCTAGCCTCAGTTGAGGTGCATTAACACTCCCCATAAAGGACCGTAATGCTCGATGCTCAGAGGTCATAGAGGCACATGACCTAAGAGAAAAGCAGTTTGCTCGAGAGGATACAACCCGAACCCAATCAAACTACACATGACAATGGCAATGGACTTAATCACAGTCAAGGTCGACTGAGGCGCAGCAATCCCCACCGCACCTTCCAACCTGCCGTCTTTCAATACACTCTCTGCACCTCCTCTCCTGTTCAATTCCTCCTCGCAGTCGCTCCCCTCCTCCCCCTCAGCTCCCACTTTAGTCATGCTAACGACTCGGGCCCTGCACGCATTACTCAGATTGCAATGGAAATCACCCATGTGCATAATCGTTAGGAGTAATTTTTACATTCCTCCGGCAAGAGTGAATGCACTCATGAAGATACGTGATGAGAAAAGAATCTTCAACATTTCTTCACACGCTGTTCATTCAGCCCTAGCATCCAGGAATGAAAAAGATAGATTTGCTAAGTGCTTCTACTAAAGCAGTAAAACCGCCGTATTGGTAGATCAGAGTTGTCGAATGAGATAAGACGCTGTGGCACTTGAACACTTTTAAGCTGAAAGATGAGAGTAGGGGAAGTGCAATGGCAACACTTATGTGGGCAACAAGGATGATCATTCCAGCAACGTGTAGCTTGAATTCGCTGCTTAAGTCAGGTAATTATTTATATAAAATTATTTAATAACTGTTGCTCTTGCCCACCGTTGACGCTACCATGGCGGCTAAAGGTCCACCAGCACCTCATATTAGGGTTTGCATAAATTACAGCTTTGCTGCACTGTATACACCCTTTGTATACAAATTCCCTCCTGCTGTCTACTACCTAAGTGGATTTCTCACGCCTAGTAGTGTTAAGGCTAGAAATTATGGACTACACGAAGCAAAAAGAAGGTATAAAACAGATCCTAGCGTGCTGTATCCGATTGCGTCGCTGGTTAGGTCACGTCATTTCTTTTGTCAACACATTTCGCTTCCTTCATAAGGAGAATCTGGAGGGGATTATAAGAAATGTGCTAACTAACTGCCTTTTCGTGGTTGTTCTTATTTCCGGATTCGAAATAGCTTAAATGGCATGGTTTTACAGGGCTTGAGCACTTTGACGTTTTCCCCATTACTCAGAAATCGCAGTTACAAATTGGTCCACTCTCAGTGCCCACTACACACAGTCAACGTACGTTTTCTGCCTTTCCATAATGAAACCACCCACTCACTACATCATTTGCCATTGTACTTGAAACGGACACTAGACTTTTGCATGTGCTATGCGTCTTTCTTCCATTGATTACTGGCTTAAGAAAAGTCCAATGCAAGTAGTAGCGACACATAGAGGCATCGAATGCTAGTACAAGTTCTTTACGGTAAAAAAGAAATGTATCAGGGTTCTTCGGAAATGGAGGGTCGCGAATGCCTTCACTCTTATCCCAATAATTTTAATTAATACTCGTTTGGACAATTACACACTTCCTTACATCGCAATTACTTTCACACATTATTCTCTGTTTTGACGCAATGTACCTGTTCAAGATCTACAATTTTGTGCGCTGCGAATACATCCACGTCTCATGTGTTTGCGCGCAAGCATACGCCGTTGCAAAATGTTATCACCAGGAGCGACTATGCTTTTGGCCTGTACCGATATACGTACCATGGAGGTGGGACTGCAGGATTGGGGGCAAGAAGTCTAAATCAGTCTAAGAGCGCTTGTTCAGTGTACGTCTGAAGTGATGATCACGATGCATAGGAAGGAAATGCGGAAGCTGCCCAGGACACGCAGGTGTTTGCGAGTGTTCCGCCTTCCCAATGCCATGTCCTCGCCCACAAGGGGCACATCGTTGATACAAGAATGGATCACAAAGAACATGTTAAGGATTGAAACAGTACCAATCGAATCATTCTTGCTTGTGTTAGCTTTCAGTTCAACAAGATTACGTAATTACTAATGCATCTTTGTATTGCATCAAACTTTGTGGAGTTATGGTATGCTTGGCAGCATTTATTCGCATTTTAAGAGTAAAAGACTATTAATGGTCATGCTCGTGGAACTGAAGGGGCAGTGGAAGTCCCCAAAACCGTTAATTCACCCAAACTAAATAAATCAAATTTGCTCAAACTGAGATCTTCCAAGCAAAACTGAACAGAAAGCGACATTGGCAGAATCAGGGATGCATGCCTTTAAACAGAGGAAAGTCTCCAGTATTGCCGGTGTTGGCCCTACGATGTGCGTGGGCTCATGTCAACATCAAGGTGGCAAGATCATAAATCTCCTCCCAATTAAACAACCAAGTGTGTTATGCAAACGCCCTCTTACTGTTCTTTAAGTCATTGCAAATATTCACATTGTTCCCATGTGAGAACACTTCTTTCCCCACTAAAGCACACCATGGATGACCTCGTTTATGTGACTCTTATTCGACTAATTGTAGTCCATCAAGTGTACGATTTCAGGCATTAATTTGGTTAATAAGCAATTCAAAGGAGTTCAGCGAAACGGAACGTTATTCATTATAAATTACGCTCTGGATTAGTTGGATAGATGACTGCTGACAGTACTGCTCTTCACTCGATTCCTCCATAGGCTGCCACCACAGTGAGCTAATGTATTGCACAATAACCAGTTCAGTCCACGACTGCAGACGCGTCCGGTGCAAGGAAACCGCACACTTTTGCACATGTGGCTCAGGCTCAACGTTCTCTGAAATTCCCCACCACGATCACACTACTCCTTCCTGCTTGTTTTTGGCACAACGCAATATATATATGGGAACTGCACGTTGGATGACACGGGAATAACAAATTAAACACCGATGATTCGGATGTAGTTTTAGAGTCGTGTCGTTATCAAGATCGCCAAAATTGACTTTACATCTTGCTTGTGCCTAATCTTACGTCCGTCTCGCCTTGTGATTTTCTAATGCATTTCCACCCTTCATGTCCTTCATCAGATCCGAACTCTCATAGCGTGAAAGCCAAAGCCGCTGCATAATTATTTGCGGTGACTCCACACCGCGGCAGAATATGGGTGGAAGGAGAAAAGCGGACTTGTTAATGGACAAAAATTCTATTCTGCGACAAAACTAATCCACTTTTGGTTGATGGAATTCGCGTTGGGAATTTAGCAAATTTGTTATCAGATCAAAGCTATCAACACCGAATCGAAAGCGAGTTTACTATTCTTAAGCGTCCGTTATTTAGTGAGGAAATGACTCGTTTCCATTTTACGCCACAGCTCTATGCACATGGTGCAATTGACGGACCTCAACATCCCAATGCCTGATCTCATTAGAATGGTGTATGAGTGCGACGAAATGCTGTTGGAGCAGAAATGAGAAGTCACAACCACAAACCACTCTCTGCGATGCTGTGTTGTAAGGAGTGCTAGATGAAATGGGGCGAAGGAGAATGGGTGGAGGAAGGAAGAGCCAATGGATGAAAGTTGTGCGCTTAGACAATCATGCAAGCGTGTAAACTTCCTCATCATGCAATGCATAATTGGTTGCAGATCATTCTCCTTGAGATTTGACTTCGGCCTAACAAAGCACACATCCTGCTCGGCGGTGTCGTCTTGTATCATCACTTTGCTTCGTTCAAATAGAATGGACAAAATATAGTTGTGGAATTTGATGGCGCCAAGCAGGCAGACGACAATTAATCAAATGCATACTTCGATGCTGACCCTGACTAAATGGCTATATTTGAAATACGTACAGTTTCGCATTAGTAATCGGCTATGAATAGACCTTCAGAAGTTAAATTAGGCGCAGTGAAATATGGTAACCGAGGTGCATGGCTTCCGTATACATTTGTGTCAGTTGCATACGTGCACTTGCCCATGGCCTAAACAATGCGCCGAATGATAAAATGGACGAAAGCGCGAATGTTTTTAGAACTTGAACGTTTCATTTCATTCCACGTAGGGTGCCGATCACTGTTGAACAGCGCTGTTTCTTGAAGAGTAGGGGCAGATCTGAGATCGCCCACATTTTACTCATGTCTGAGCGTTTCCATTTCGAAAGCAAATAAAATGATTAAGAGAGATTTCAGTAAGTCATAAAATGTAGATCTAACACTAATCAAATTAGCATCACAATTTCCTATCACTTTTACCAACACAATAAGCCTTAAGGGTTTCCCTTTCAAAATCTGTAGGAATCCACAATATCACTTCCGACGAGATCACACGAAGCGCAAGATTTCGTCCTCGAGATGACACTAAGCTAATGGAGGGTAAGAGAACATGTCACCTACCAAGGTATAGATTAACTACGAGGACACTAAGTTGCCCCTAATTTTTGGAACCGTATTGTGCCCATCGCTTTGCAGCGAGCGGAACAGAATTGGGCGCAATACTCAGGATTGAGGACGCATTGGCGAGCTTTTGCGAGCCTCTGCATTCTGCGATTTGAGGCAGCAATTCCTGAGTGATGGACTAACATCGAAATGCCGAAGCCCTGTCATACCACGCCTTTTAAGTGCTTCTGCTCTGTGCGCACTTTTAACGGCACTTATTTGAAGAAGAGTAAGGTTTGGAACTTGCGTCATTGGGAGGCGAATATGGTCGACACGACTTGTGAGGACGCCAATCAACCGAGTCAACGTAGCCGAACGAATGAATGCCTCGCGCAGTATGCAACTTGATTAATAAAGGCAAATTTTCGGATAAGCGAAACCACTACTTTCGCAGGTGTTGGTGGTGCGCAGTGCTGGACCAGTGTGGACACCATGATTAATACACAGATGCCTATGTTACGCCATCGTCCCCTTTGTGCTTTGAAATCATCACAACCGACTTCGGCTTCCCTCATCTCACAAGTTCTATTCTTGCTAGCCTTTGCAATTCACAGACAATTTAGGGCATGAAGCATGTGCTTTCAGGACTCGCGCATTTTGCGTCAAATATGCTTTGACTTAGTCACACCAACATCGGTCTGGTGATACTGGTGGCATTCAATTCACCGACTTATCGTACATTTATTCATTTGATGCATCGATTTAATGGTTCTGGTTCCGAGAAATTGTGAGCAGCGTCTGTTTAGCAATGCGGTCTTATTCAAGACGAGACAGTGCGATTGTCAGCTCTTATGTTGCATTGCTTTCACAAAGATAACAAAGCCTTGGAGTAGAACATCAAGTTGTCTTAGTAGCGAATTGGCCTACTTTTTCACTTTGCAGTTGAGCAGCCTCCTCAACTGACGAGCGAACTGACTGCCAGAATCTGTCGCCATCTCTGGGGATCAACATGAGCCTTACCTCTCCAGCCACCCATCCACGCATGCCATGTTTCAAGTTGCTCTTCCTTCCATCTCGACACCCTCTCAGCAAAAAGGCATTTATGCGCTTTATCAGCAGCTTTATAATTCCCTTCTATGCCTTAACTGTGACGCAGTTCATGTTGTCAGTAAAGGTTGTCAGAGCCATTTGTAGGTGTCGTTGACGTTGTCAGAGCATGTCTTTGCTGTAGTGAATGCTGATTTGCATTTCCCGAAGCGCTAAAATATCTCCCAATCATCCCATTTGCTTTCGAAATGGAAACGCTCAGACATCAGTAAACTGTGTGAGATCACAAATCTACTCCTATTTCGTAAATGGAAGGCGCCCTTCAACAGCGGTGAACGACCTACGTGGATAGAAAACAGACATTCAATTTCTACACATTCTTAATTCTATCCGTTTCATCATTCAGAGCATTGCTTTGAAGAGCCAATTATAAGCCATGAGTAAGTGCGCCGACACAACTGACGCAGATGTAGGTGGGTGAGTGTACTTCAACACAAGCAAACAATGGACAGCTCGACTTCACAGGACGAACCCTCGTCACCACAGCAATCGTACACGCCGGTGTACGTTGACGCCGACTATCCCGACTTGATGCAGGACGAACTGTGGACGCACGTTGGCTCCGATACTTCATCCAATGTCAACGACTCTTCACCCCTCCCCCACACAAATGACTCAAGTTAACTATCGAGCGTTGCAATGTTACACATCATTTTTCATTCCCATTGTCATGACACATGTCTCTAGTGTAAATATATTTTGCTCGTATTCAATCTCCCTTCTTTCTTGCTGTTGGCGTTTGTGCACCTGCATCACCAACCATGTTGCCAGAGTTGACGCTCCACACAACTGCTATCACATGGGATGCGTGAGCACAGAACGCACACAAACCAACAATGTCACTAGTGCCTCCATGATATAAGCTCCACCACATATTCAGGACAATGGAATAGATAATGAAGAGAGGGAACATGAAGTGACGGTGGGGTTAATTGGGGCGAATGAGAGAAGGGTGCGGAACTTGAACCACATTAGCATGGGTCTGTCTGTTTGTGCAGCCACACACACAGGATTAATTGGGCGAATGTGTGTCCAAATGATTGGAGAGGTATCGAAGTGTTTATTTGCTAAATGTCGAGCCATCTTGCGCGAAGGGGACTTACTTGTCCAACTTACGCATCGTTTTGTCAATTATTGCATAAATCTTCTAATACTTAAGAAATGATTATTTTTGCAACCTGCCAAGACGAAGTGCGTTGACACAAATATCACTAGGCGATGCAGTGGATCAAACACTGGTTGTAGTAGCAAGTTGATCTTTTCTGTCTTACTTCACACTTGACTTCAGTCTTTCTCAATTGATTGGCTGACTGACTGACTGATTACCGGGAACTACTGGCTACCCGATGGAGCAACATGAACCCGATCTCTCTAATCCCATTAATGTCCACCTCTTCTCCCACACACCCACTAACCCACCCACCCACCCATCCATCCATCGCATGTTTCGTGGTGCTTTTCTATCCATCCTTTCGCCTTCGCTGCTGAATGCATTCATGTGCCTAACCAGTGACTTCAACACCTCCTTCCCTACCTTACCGGCGACGCCGAGTATGATGCTGACGCAGGTTGTCCCAGTCATTTGTAGGTGTGGCTAACATTATTAAAATATGCCTTTGTTGATGGAAATGCTGCCGTGGCATTCCTCACAACTGTTATCAGATGGTCAGGTGAGCACACAACGCACACTACGAGGCCATTCCCATGGTGTTCCGACAATTTAAGTCCCATCTTTAGTTGTCGCCAAAGAGAGTGTGATTTGCCTCCTTTCCTTCCTATCCGACAAGGCAGATAATGACGCACTCTCATGAGCTCCCATGGTTTTTCCCAATCCACACTTTGCCCATCATTGCATACACACTCCAGCACTTAAAGAATGCTTTGCGCACCACCTGCAGAGATGAACTGTGTTGTCACGCAGATGGCTATATTTAGACAAGTGAGCTTGCGTATCACTGGACGGCTATGAATAGACCTTGAGAATTTAAATTGGAAGCAGTGAAATATGGCAACCAATGTACATGACTGCTGCCTACATCTGCGTCAGTTGTGTCGGCGCACTTACTCATGGCTTATAATTGGCTCTTCAAAGCAATGCTCTGAATGATGAAACGGATAGAATTAAGAATGTGTAGAAATTGAATGTCTGTTTTCTATCCACGTAGGTCGTTCACCGCTGTTGAAGGGCGCCTTCCATTTACGAAATAGGAGTAGATTTGTGATCTCACACAGTTTACTGATGTCTGAGCGTTTCCATTTCGAAAGCAAATGGGATGATTGGGAGATATTTTAGCGCTTCGGGAAATGCAAATCAGCATTCACTACAGCAAAGACATGCTCTGACAACGTCAACGACACCTACAAATGGCTCTGACAACCTTTACTGACAACATGAACTGCGTCACAGTTAAGGCATAGAAGGGAATTATAAAGCTGCTGATAAAGCGCATAAATGCCTTTTTGCTGAGAGGGTGTCGAGATGGAAGGAAGAGCAACTTGAAACATGGCATGCGTGGATGGGTGGCTGGAGAGGTAAGGCTCATGTTGATCCCCAGAGATGGCGACAGATTCTGGCAGTCAGTTCGCTCGTCAGTTGAGGAGGCTGCTCAACTGCAAAGTGAAAAAGTAGGCCAATTCGCTACTAAGACAACTTGATGTTCTACTCCAAGGCTTTGTTATCTTTGTGAAAGCAATGCAATGCAGCGAAGGTGACAAAATGGATAGAATACCACGAAACATGCGATGGATGGATGGGTGGGTGGGTGGGTTAGTGGGTGTGTGGGAGAAGAGGTGGACATTAATGGGATTAGAGAGATCGGGTTCATGTTGCTCCATCGGGTAGCCAGTAGTTCCCGGTAATCAGTCAGTCAGTCAGCCAATCAATTGAGAAAGACTGAAGTCAAGTGTGAAGTAAGACAGAAAAGATCAACTTGCTACTACAACCAGTGTTTGATCCACTGCATCGCCTAGTGATATTTGTGTCAACGCACTTCGTCTTGGCAGGTTGCAAAAATAATCATTTCTTAAGTATTAGAAGATTTATGCAATAATTGACAAAACGATGCGTAAGTTGGACAAGTAAGTCCCCTTCGCGCAAGATGGCTCGACATTTAGCAAATAAACACTTCGATACCTCTCCAATCATTTGGACACACATTCGCCCAATTAATCCTGTGTGTGTGGCTGCACAAACAGACAGACCCATGCTAATGTGGTTCAAGTTCCGCACCCTTCTCTCATTCGCCCCAATTAACCCCACCGTCACTTCATGTTCCCTCTCTTCATTATCTATTCCATTGTCCTGAATATGTGGTGGAGCTTATATCATGGAGGCACTAGTGACATTGTTGGTTTGTGTGCGTTCTGTGCTCACGCATCCCATGTGATAGCAGTTGTGTGGAGCGTCAACTCTGGCAACATGGTTGGTGATGCAGGTGCACAAACGCCAACAGCAAGAAAGAAGGGAGATTGAATACGAGCAAAATATATTTACACTAGAGACATGTGTCATGACAATGGGAATGAAAAATGATGTGTAACATTGCAACGCTCGATAGTTAACTTGAGTCATTTGTGTGGGGGAGGGGTGAAGAGTCGTTGACATTGGATGAAGTATCGGAGCCAACGTGCGTCCACAGTTCGTCCTGCATCAAGTCGGGATAGTCGGCGTCAACGTACACCGGCGTGTACGATTGCTGTGGTGACGAGGGTTCGTCCTGTGAAGTCGAGCTGTCCATTGTTTGCTTGTGTTGAAGTACACTCACCCACCTACAGAAAGTAAATCTAGAAATGACATTTAATACACCGAACGGTCGCAGCTCAGCATATTGTACTTTTAGAAGTCTGCTTGATTTCAATAACTTATTTCTTTCTCTAAATGTCTGACAACCTGTCTCTGCTAATTTCATGAGACACTTCTGCGAATACGAAACGATATGGATTGCAGAGTGCAAAATGTGGCTCTATTGTGTTAGAAATTCTAATCCTTACGCAGAACATGCGCAAGATAACTGTGGAACCGACGATGCTAGAAGGAATGAAACCAATATCAGTTAGCACCTGTGGTTATTGACATGGAACTCTGCGTTCACTGTCGTTATATAGACGTGTGAGCTCCAGCATCATTGGCTGGCTATTATTAGAACACTCGGTGGTTAAATTAGGAAGCTTGGAAACTAGCAACCAAGGTGCGCGTCTAGCATACGCAATCGTATCATCTATGTCAGAGCACTCACCCTCGACCTTATTTCCATCCCCGTGTTTATGACACATCTCAGTTCTCCAAATACATTCCACTTGTAGTCTCTCCTCTTGCTTGCTCCTGCCCCTGGTAGATCTGCATCAACAATCCATTTTCCTGTGATGACATGCCACACAACTCTTGTCACTCTAGCTAAGCAAGCACTGAACGCACTCAAAGTGGCAATCACGGAAGTGCCCCGGCAAAGTAAGCTTTAACATTCTATGAGAAAGAGAGCATAAGGGAGCAAATGGTAAATTGGCGCGATCGGTAGAGAGGAATTGATTCCCTTGTTTGTCACTTGTCCAGCCACATTATGTGGAAGGGATTGATTTGTCTAGCTCATGCAGCACTTTGTCAATTATTGCACGAATCGCATAAACCGAGAGGAATTAGTATTAGCGCTGCGTGCCAAGAGTGAATGCGTTGTCACAAAGATCATTAAGCCTTGGAGTAGAACATCGGATTGTCTTAGCAACAACTTGGCCAAGTCTTTTACACATTGCGGCTGAGTTCAGCCTCCTCTAACAGACGGACTAAATGACTGCCAGAATTTACTGTCTACTCGAGGGAGCAACATGAACCTGACCTCTCTAGCCTCCTTAACGTCCATCCACCCATCCACCCATGCCTTGTTTCAAGTTGCTCTTCTTTCCATCTCGACACCCTCTCAGCAAAATGCATTTATGCGCTTTATCAGCAACTTCATCATTTCCTTCTTTGCCTTAACTGCGACGCAGAGCATGCTGTTGGCGAAGGTTGTCTAAGCCATTAGTAGATGTCGTTGACGTTGTCAAAATACATCTTTGCTGAAGGAAATGCTGCCGTGACGACTGCATATTGGCAAGTGGAGGAAGTGAATTCTGCAGTGATTAAGACGCAATTAGTGAAATGTTAAGATTCTGGGTGATGAGTCATCACGCAGGCTGATGTCTGCACTTGTGGGCATTATCTGTCTTGCCTCATGTCAGCACTTTTTCTTCTATCAACCGTGGCTGGTCTGTTCACGTAACAATTGCAATGCCTGAGTTAAGGATACTGAGGACACTGCTTTTGACAATTTACCATGTCCATCGAAGATTAGAGGAAGGGAGAGGGACAACCTCGTAATTGGTCAAAGAAATCTACAGGTAAATGAGGTTAGCTCGCAAGCCAAAACGAGAGGGAGGCGAGGTGAGGTGAGGTGAGATTGGGTCCCACAACACTACAATTTGTGTCTGGCAATATGTCATCGCAAACAGAAACTTGGCAGAAATATCTTCGGTTAAATTATAAGATTGAAAAAAGCAATGGAACGTGGCAAGATGCTCAACTAAACGTGTACTTGTCAATGTACGAAAAATAAAAGCATATCTGCACCAAATTCGCAGCTGCGTTTTCTACAGCATTTTGATTGCTCATGTTTTCTTTGGTGTTGCAAATCATTGACAAGCAGTTCATTCACTCTTAAACTGCATATTTACCTAAGAACAGCTTTCTTAACTGCTTTGAATAAATTAACTTGAGGTCTTTACGAGAGTGCTTCCTGCATTATAAATAGGAAGAAAAATCATTGCTTATAAGCATTGCGCCTTTGCAAACTCAATGCAACATCAAAGCTGACAAACGCAGTCTCGTCTTGAATAAGACCGCATTGCTAAATAGACGCTGCTCACGTTTCTCGAAACCAGAACCATTAAATCGGTGCATCAAATAAATGAATGTGCCAAAAGACGGTGAAGTGAATGCCACCACTATCACCAGACCGGTGATGGTGTGACGAAATCACAGCGTATTTGACGCAAAAGGCGCAAGTCCTGAAACCACATAATTAGCGTGTCCTCTCACTAAGTCTGCTTCATGCATCTCATTGCCTGTCAAATGCGAAAAGTGGGTAAGAATAAGAATTGTGAAATGAGGGAGACCGAGGTGGGCTGTGATGTTCCCAAAGCACAAAGGGAGACGTTGGCATAACATAGGCACAGCACACCACCAACGTCTGTGAAAGTAGAGGTTTCATTTCTCTGAAAGCTTGCCTTTATTAATTACGTTACGTACTGTGTGAGGCATTCATTCGTTCGGCTGCGTTGACTCGGTTGATAGGCGTCCTCGCAAGTCGTGCCGACCACTTTCGCCCCTCTATCACGCACGTTCCAAATCTTGCTCCTGTTTGATAAGAGCTGACTAAAGAGTGCACTGATCAATGAGATCCTCGGTTTATGACTTTGATTAAAAAAATTCGACAAGCAAAATTGTGAAGTCCATTATCTAGGTTCAAGCACAGAGCAAGTCCAGACATTGGAAAATAATTTCATTGAACCGAAATGGAGAGGCAATTGCGTAAGTTCAATTAGACAGGCCAGTCCGATTCTTAGGTTCAGAAGTGATTAAAAGGCTCGGTTTGACAGGCTTCGGCATTTCGATGTTTGTCAATCACTCAGGAATTGCTGTCACAAATCGCAGAATGCATTGGCTCGCAACACCTCGCAAATGCGTCCTCACTCCTGAGTATAGCGCCTACTTCTGCTGTGTGCGTATTTACGATTCTGTTCTGCTCAGTGCAAAGCGGTGTAGACAATACGGTTCTAGGATTTTCAGGGCAAATCGATGTTCTTGTAATTAATCTATACCTTGGTAGGTGACGTGTTCTCTTACCCTCCATTAGCTTAATGTCATCTCGAGAGCGATATCTTGCGCTTCAACTGAGCTCGTCGGAAGTGAAATTGTGGATTCCTATGGATTGTAAGAAAGGACCCCTTGAGTTATGCTAAGCTGGAAGGAGTGACAGCAAATTATGAAGTATAATTTGATTAGTGCTTGAGCTAGATTCCATGAATCACCAAAATCTCTCGAAATCATTTCATTTGCTTTCGAAATGTGAAGGCGCAGACATCAGTAAATTGTGTGAGATCACACATCCACACACATTCTTAAAGAGACAGCGCTTTCGAACAGTGATCGACATACTACATGGAAAAATAAAGCATTTTATTTCCGAACATTCGTACTTTTATCCATTTCATCATTCGGTTGCCATATTTCACTGCTCCTAATTTAACATCCGAAGGTCTATTCATAGCCGTCCAGTGATACGCAAGCTCACGTGCCTAAATATAGCCATCTGCGTGACAAAACGGTTCATCTCTGCAGGTGGTGCGCAAAGCATTCTTTAAGTGCTGAAGTGTTTATGCAATGATGGACAAAGTGTGGATTGGGAAATACCATGGAAGCTCATGCCAACGCATCATTATCAGCCTCGTCGGATGAAAAGTAAAGGAGGCAAATCAAACACTCGTTGGCGACCACTAAAAGATGGGACTTAAATTGTCGAGACATCATGGGAATGGCCTCGTATTGTGCGTTGTGTGCTCACCTAACCATTTGATAACAGTTGTGTGGAATGCCATGGCAGCATTTCCACCAACAAAGGCATATTTTAATAACGTTTGCGACACCTAGAAATGACTGGGGCAACCTGCGTCAGCATCATACTCGGCGTCACCGTTCAGTTAGGGAAGGAGGTGTTGACGCCACTGGTTAGGCACATGAATGCATTCAGCAGCGAAGGTGACAAAATGGATAGAATACCACGAAACATGCGATGGATGGATGGATGGGTGGGTGGGTGGGTTAGTGGGTGTGTGGGAGAAGAGGTGGACATTAATGGGATTAGAGAGATCGGGTTCATGTTGCTCCATCGGGTAGCCAGTAGTTCCCGGTAATCAGTCAGTCAGTCAGCCAATCAATTGAGAAAGACTGAAGTCAAGTGTGAAGTAAGACAGAAAAGATCAACTTGCTACTACAACCAGTGTTTGATCCACTGCATCGCCTAGTGATATTTGTGTCAACGCACTTCGTCTTGGCAGGTTGCAAAAATAATCATTTCTTAAGTATTAGAAGATTTATGCAATAATTGACAAAACGATGCGTAAGTTGGACAAGTAAGTCCCCTTCGCGCAAGATGGCTCGACATTTAGCAAATAAACACTTCGATACCTCTCCAATCATTTGGACACACATTCGCCCAATTAATCCTGTGTGTGTGGCTGCACAAACAGACAGACCCATGCTAATGTGGTTCAAGTTCCGCACCCTTCTCTCATTCGCCCCAATTAACCCCACCGTCACTTCATGTTCCCTCTCTTCATTATCTATTCCATTGTCCTGAATATGTGGTGGAGCTTATATCATGGAGGCACTAGTGACATTGTTGGTTTGTGTGCGTTCTGTGCTCACACATCCCATGTGATAGCAGTTGTGTGGAGCGTCAACTCTGGCAACATGGTTGGTGATGCAGGTGCACAAACGCTAACAGCAAGAAAGAAGGGAGATTGAATACAAGCAAAATATATTTACACTAGAGACATGTGTCATGGTAGTGGCGATGGAAATGGGGTGTAACATCGCAACGCTCGATAGTTAACTTAAGTCATTTGTGTGGGGGAGGGGTGAAGAGTCGTTGACATCGGATGAAGTATCGGAGCCAACGTGCGTCCGCAGTGCGTCCTGCATCAAGTCGGGATAGTCGGCGTCAACGTACACCGGCGTGTACGATTGCTGTGGTGACGAGGGTTCGTCCTGTGAAGTCGAGCTGTCCATTGTTTGGTTGTGATGAGGTACACGCACCCACCTACAGAAAGTAAATCCACAGATCACATTCAATGCATCAAACAATCGCAGCTCAGAACAGCAATCTGACTGTGCGAAAATAGCGATAGAGTTGCGCCAGTACAAAAGAACATGGAATGCGTGGTGCAAAGTGCGGCCCTGAGTGGTGGTGGTAGTCGAAGTAATTCAACTCCATGCGCAGAGTATGCATAAGGTGACTGCGGACTCCCACGCCGATGATGATGAAAGGAATAAAACCAACCTCAATTAGCACCTGTGGTTATTGGTTACGGCAAACTGCAATCGCTGTCGCTATATAGACGTGTGAGCAGCAGCATCATTGGCTGGCTATTATTGGACGCATTGGAAGTTAAATTAGGAGCAATGCAAATTAGTAACCTAGACACCTGGCTACTATTTGCAATTGCATTAGTTATATCAGTGCTTACACCTAGTCTTCTTAATAATGTTTACAGTTTGATTCGTCAAGATGCCTGTGTTTCGTTTGCAAGAGCATTTGCTTTTCTTCTAACTTATCTGCAACCTTCAAAGGCAGCCTTTGGTGCCGTTTCTCAGTAGCTTTTCTGAGTGGCTGGTGATATTCTTTGGGTAGTACTCCGTTTTGAGGCAAACAATGGACAAGGTGCGTTATTAAATGTCTGTCCGTATTAGACGAAGTGTAGAGTCCACGGCAATGTGTAGGTTGTCATTTGTACCTAAGAGTCGAAAGTGTCAACTGTACAGTATGCAGCCCTTGGTCTGTGACACATGCAAATGTGCGGCCTTATTCCAGCTACTTCATCAATCTAAACCTTCATTTTAACTGACTGAGTCAAGAATACTAAGTTGGAAATCATTTTGAAACACTCAGTATTACTAGCAATACAGAGAGAATTTAAATGATTTGCTTAAAGGAATTCGAGAAGCTGTTGCATGTGCACAGCACTTCTCCTCCTCTTACACTACTTTGGATGGGTTCCAATGTATATTTGGTCGACAAAACGAATCCGCTTTTAATTGTTAGAATAGGCATTGAGAATTGAGCAAATTTGTTATCAGATCAAAGATTTCGACACTGAATGGAATGTTAGTTCGATACTCTTAAAAGTCCGTCACTTAGTGTCCAAATGACTCCTTTCCATTCTATGCCACAGCTCTATGCACATGGTGCAATTGACGGATCCAACCATTCTTGATGTCTCACCTTATGACGAAATGCTGTTGGAACAGAAATGGCGCAGTCACAACCACAAACCACTCCCTGCGATGCTGTCTTGTAAGGAGTGCTAGATGAAATGGGGCGAATGCGAAAGGTGGAGGAAGGATGGTTCAACGAATGAAAGTTGTGCACTTGGGCAAATAAATACAACGCTGGTGACGTGTTCACTCTCATTCGTGCTGGTCAACACAGATGAGCAAATTGTGGGCGTCTCGTCGCCCACACAGATGATCGAATGCTAACAGTCTTCTTTAGAAGCAAACACGGACTAGTGGCTAATTTCAGCATTCTCTGAACGACTAAAAGCGAAACACGTGATCTGGTTCTCACTGAAGTCTCAACTAGCCTGCATGTGACCCAAACAATGGGGCTGCATACTGTACAGTTGACACTTTTGGCTCTTAAGTACTAATGACTACATACACATTGTGGTGGGCTCCAACATCATATAATGCAGACAGACACAGTTAATAACGCACCTTGCCCCATGTTTGCCACAAAATGCAGTTCTACCCAAAGAATATCTCAAGCCACTCAGAAAAGCTACTATGAAACAGCAACGAATCGTTGCCATTGAAGATCGTGGATAAGCTAGACGAACTGCAAATGCTCTTGCAAACAAAGCACAGGCATCTCGACAGATCAAACGGTAAACACCATTAAGGGGACCAAGTGTAAGCAAATGACATAGCTAATGCAATTGCAAATAGTAGCCAGGTGTCTAGGTTACTAATTTGCATTGCTCCTAATTTAACTTCCAACGCGTCCAATAATAGCCAGCCAATGATGCTGGAGCTCACACGTCTATATAACGAGAGCGGTTCCAGTTTGCCGTAACCAATAACCACAGGTGCTAACTGAGGTTGGTTGCATTCCTTTCATCATCATCGGCGTGGGAGTCCGCAGTCACCTTATGCATACTCTGCGCATGGAGTTGAATTTCCACCAAAACGACTACCACCACCACTAACACCACAAACACCACAAACACCACCACCACCACCACCACCACCACCACCACCACCACCACCACAGGGCCGCACTTTACATTCCACATTTCACGTTCTTCTGAACCGGCATAACTCTAGCAATATTTTCGCACAGTCAGATTGTCAGACATTGATAGAAAAAGAATTAATAAGTTAGTGAAACCAAGCACATGGCCAAACGTATGCTGTTGTGAGTTGCGATTGTTTGATGTATTGAATATGATCTGTGGATCTACGTTCTGTAGGTGGGTGAGTGTACTTCAACACAAGCAAACAATGGACAGCTCGACTTCACAGGACGAACCCTCGTCACCACAGCAATCGTACACGCCGGTGTACGTTGACGCCGACTATCCCGACTTGATGCAGGACGAACTGTGGACGCACGTTGACTCCGATAATTCATCCAATGTCAACGACTCTTCACCCCTCCCCCACACAAATGATTCAAGTTAACTATCGAGCGTTGCAATGTTACACTTCGTTTTCATGGCACATGTCTCTAGTGTAAATATATTTTGCTTGTATTCAATCTCCCTTCTTTCTTGCTGTTAGTGTTCCACTTAAATTTTACAACATATTTTGGGCGAGCACAACGATAAACACTAGCGTCGATAAGCAGCCTATTTATTTTCAAAATGCACATTTGCTTAGGCATAGATTTCTTGACAATTTTGAGTGAGTTAACCCAAGAGTTGCAAGGCAGTGCTTCTCTCATTATAAATGGAAGTTGAAATCATTGCTTATAAGCATCGCGCATTTGTGAACTCAATGCAACATACGAGCTGACAATGGCACTGTCTCGTCTTGAATAAGACCGCATTGCTAAACAGACGCTGCTCACGTTTCTCGAAACAAGAACTATTAAATCTATGTATAAAGTGAATGAATGTTCCAAAAGACGGTGAATCGAATGACACAAGTATCAATAGACCGATGTTGGTGTGACTAAGTCAAAGCGTATTTGACGCAAAATGCGCAAGTCCTGAAAGCACATGCTTCATGCTCTTAATTGCTTTTTAAATGCAAAAGTGGGTAAGAATAAAAATTGTGAGATGAGGGAGACCGAGGTGTGTTGTGATGGTCTCAAAGCACAAAGGTAGACGTTGGCATAATATATGCATCTCTGCATTAATCTTGATGTCAACACTGGTCCACTCACTGCGCACCACCAACGTCTGCGAAAGTAGATGTTTCGTTAATCTGAATGTTTGCCTTTATTAATCAAGTTGCATACTGTGCGAGGCATTCATTCGTTCGGCTACGTTGACTCGGTTGTTAGACGCCCTCGCAAGTCGTGTCGACCACATTCGCCTCCCCAGTGATGCAAGTTCTAAACCTTACTCTTCATTAAATAAGTGCTGATCAAAGTGTGCACTGAGCAGGAGCACTTAGAAGGCGTGGTATGACAGGGCTTTGGCAT
This sequence comes from Taenia hydatigena, assembly GCA_036345935.2. Lineage (NCBI taxonomy): Eukaryota > Metazoa > Platyhelminthes > Cestoda > Cyclophyllidea > Taeniidae > Taenia > Taenia hydatigena. The sequence goes on along the minus strand of JADWOT020000001.1, from coordinate 4,178,147 downwards.
TTCGATGTTAGTCCATCACTCAGGAATTGCTGCCACAAATCGCAGAATGCATTGGCTGGCGACAGCTCACCAATGCGTCCTCAATCCTGAGTATTGCGCCCAATTCTGTTCCGCTCGGTTCAAAGCGATTGATGCAATACGGTTCTAGAATTTTGGAGGCAACAGAGTGTTCTCGTAGTTAATCTATACCCTGGTAGGTGACATGTTCTCTTACCCTCCACTAGCTCAATGTCATCTCGAGGACGAAATCTTGCGCTTCGTGTGATCTCGTCGGAAGTGATATTGTGGATTCCTACAGATTTTGAAAGGGAAACCCTTAAGGCTTATTGTGTTGGTAAAAGTGACAAAAAATTGTGATGTAAATTTGATTAGTGTTAGATCTACATTTTATGACTTACTGAAATCTCTCTTAATCATTTTATTTGCTTTTGAAATGGAAACGCTCAGACATGAGTAAAATGTGGGCGATCTCAGATCTGCCCCTACTCTTCAAGAAACAGCGCTGTCGAACAGTCATTGACAACCTATGTGGCAGGAAATGAAACATTCAATTCACAAAAACATTAGTGCTTTTGTCCATTTCATCGTTCGGCGCATTGTTTAGACCATGGACGAGTGCACTGACGCAACTGACACAAGTGTATACAGGAGCCATGCACCTCGGTTACCATATTTCACCGCTCCTAATTTAACTTTTAAAGGCCTATTCATAGTCGTTTTTTGATGCAAAACTTTACGTGCCTAAATATAGCCATTTAGTCAGGGTCAGCATCGAATTATGCATTTGATTAATTCTCGTCTGCCTGCTTGGCGCCATCAAATTCCACAACTATATTTTGTCCATTCTATTTGAACGAAGCAAAGTGATGATACAAGACGACACCGCCGAGCAGGATGTGTGGTTTGTTAAGCCGAAGTCAAATCTCAAGAAGAATGATCTGCAACCAAGTATGCATTGCATAATGAGGAAGTTTCCACGCTTGCATGATTGTCTAAGTGCACAACCTTCATCCATTGGCTCTTCTTCCCTCCACCTATTCTCCTTCGCTCCATTTCATCTAGCACTCCTTACAAGACAGCATCGCAGAGAGTGGTTTGTGGCTGTGACTACTCATTTCTGCTCCAACAGCATTTCGTCGCACTCATACACCATTCAAATGAGATCAGGCACTAAGAATGTTGAGGTCCGTCAATTGCACCATGTGCATAGAGCTGTGGCGTAAAATGGAAACGAGTCATTTCCACACTAAGTAACGGACTTTTAAGAATAGCAAACTCGCTTTCGGTTTGGTGCTGATAACTTTGATCTGATAACAAATTCGCTTAGTTCTCAATGCATATTCCAACGCCCAAAATCGGATTTGTTTTGTCGACATAATATCCACATGAAGCCATCCAAAGTAGTGTAAGAGGAAGAGAGGTGCTTTGCACATGCAACTGCTTCTTGAATTCCTTTAAGCAACTAATTGTAAATTCTCTCCACATTGCCATTCGGTACTTACAGTTTCTAAATTATTTCAAAATTAGCATTCTTGACTCAGTCAGTTACGGTGGGGTCTAGTATGCCAATAGTAGCTTGAATATGGCCGCATCGTTGCAAGGCATTTTTGATGTTCTAATGCAGACAGCAGTTGACATCGAGGATGTACTGTTCTGCGTTTAGTTAGTTACGGTCTTAGTATTGTCAAATGGATATCACTGTGCCCACTACGCATGTCGCAGTCATGCTGTCATTGGCAAAGCAGCCAAAACATGTTTGTTCATCCAGCAATCTTCAGCACACTTCTCATAATTCAAAAGAACAGATATTATAAAGAGAGGCAGCTGGATGGTTAGAAGCGTTTCTTGTATCAAAAGTCACCAGCATTGCAGGTGTCGGTGCTACGATGTGCGTGGACTCATGCCAGCATGAAGATGACAAAACCATGATTGCGTCCTTAATTAAACAAACAAGTGTGCTATACAAACACATCCTCATTTCCGCCTCGGTCATTGCAACAATTCAAATTTATCTTTTTTGAAAGGGATTTCTCCTGTAAAGCACATCATGAATGACCTTGATTGCGTTCATGCCATTCCACCAGATGTGGACAAACAAGTTTACGAGTCCCACCATGAATGTGGTGATCAATCATTCCAAAGAGGTGATGCAGAATGCAACCTTATTTTGCATGAAGTATGCTCTGAATTCAGCTGATAGCATGCCTGCTCCCAGCATTGCCCCTCACTCGAGGAAACGAGGCACAAATTACCAACGCGAACCGTGAAGGATGCCTGTCTGACGCCGAGCTCACAACAGCGGTATTTATACAGACACGTGGTGAGCACAACGAAACACCAACAAGGAAGTGCAGCGTAAGGGGGCTTGACGTAATGCGGGGAGGCAGCTGTTAACAACGAGGATTGTCCATTGACTATGCACTCATCACACACAAGAGGCGTCACCTTCGCTGGCTTCGTGAGGGTGTTTAGGTCTATTTGCAGTGTTGCGATTGCTCTGTTTGGTGTTCGTATGCTATAAGTAAATAGATGTGGAGTGGAGAGCTGGAGTGAAGGACATTGAGCTCTCTTCTAGTTGTACGCAAGTCTGAACGTTTGCGCTTTGTTTATTTGTGAGCATGTGTTTTTAACGAATTGAATCTGCTTGATCTAGACCAATCGACCTAAATCAGCGCAGATTTGTTTAGCGATACCGGGTCCAATGTAGCTCCGAAAATACGAGAAATGCACGTTTTGAAATCAAAACATGGTGGGAAAGTTCTGGTTTGCGGTTCGTTGCTTATTTGAAAAAAATTACCAGCAGTCTGACACATCAGCGAAATGTGAAGTTGCCTTTTGCTTGGTGACTAAATTGAGCATTCCATGAACGAATGACTGTCGCAGATTGATGTTTACGAAGGGCAGACGGAATATACCTAATCGAATCTTCGCTGATTTTTCACATCCAAGCTACACATAACTCACTACAAAGGATTGGAATTTGCACATCAGACAATTCTAACCTCTTTCAAATCAGGACGGCAACCAACAAGCTGCAAATGGATCGGCAATTTACTTGGGGCAGATAAACACAGTTAAGAAAGCACCTCGTATAACAATCACCTCTAAATGAAGTACTAACAATACATCAATCTGAACTGTTCAGCCAAGTTACTGCGAAGCAGCAAACGAATATGGATGGCTGACGATAAGTCTCATTCCTTAAGCATTGAGAGACTAATGTAGTAATTGACAAAGTGTGGATAGGAAACAGCATCGAAACTACAGGAAGTCAGTCACTTGCTGCCTTTTGGTGTAAAATAGAAGGGATGCAAATCACACTTAAATTGACCATAAGTAAATGCTGGAGCTTGAATTGTGGAGACACGCTTGGGTCGCTTAATTAGTGTGATAAGAGTTGTGCGGCATGTCAACTTGGGATATCCAATTGGTGGTTCCGATTCACAAGTGCCAAGATCAACCAAAAAGAAATATTATATTTATTTACAATGCTGGTGGTTGTCATGGGAATGATGACTGGAATGTGTTAAAGCAGTCTAATTCTCGATAATTGAATTGGGTCATGTGCGTGAGGTGCAGATTCGATCACCTCGAATCAACTGTCGCAGTCGACGTGCGTCCACAGTTCATCCTGCATCAACTCGGGATAGTCGGCGTCAACGTACACAGGAGTGTAATTCTGCACACTTGTTGTCTTCTCCTGCTGTGAAGTCCAGCTGTCCATTGTTTTGTCGCGTTAAGATACACCCACCTAACCACCTACAGAAAATAATGCGAGAACTGGAAATTGATGCATCATACAATCGCAACTCAAGGCATCAGACTCTTAAAGATCCGCTTTAATTTATGAACCTATTTTTTTTTTCTAACAAGTGCCTGACAGCCTAACGCTGCTGGAATTATGGCGCAGTTATGAACACACGAAAGAACATTGAATGTGGAGTGCAAAATGTAGCTCCTTTGTGTTGGAAATCCCAATCCTTACGCAGAACCTGCATGAGGCAGCTGTGAATTCCTCAATGGTGAATAAAACTTACTTCAGTTAGCACCTGTAGTTATGAGTGTGGCACACCGTGTACGCGGTCGTTATATAGACGCGTGAGCTTCAGCATCATTGGCCGTCTGTTGTTGGAACCCTCAGGAGCTAAATTAAGAGAGGTGGAAATTAGTAGCCAAGATGCACGCCCACTTAACCCAGTTGTAGCAGTCATTTCGGTGCACTTACCCGCGGCCATAATACAAGTGTTTACGGTTGGCTCCATCCAGATGTCTGTGTTACGTTTGCTGGAGCATTTGCAGTTTTACGAGCCGATCTACGATCGTCGGTGTTGGGGAATATCATTACCACGTTGGTTTGCTATTTCACAGTAACTTGGCTAAGCGGTTCGAGATATTGCTTTGTTGATGCTCCATTTTGAGGCAACTAATAAGCCACATGCATTCTTAACTTCGTTCGTCTGCCCCAAATTAAACTTCGAATCAATTGCATCGTGATGGTCACCGTTTTGGTTGGAAGGGATTCAAAATCGTCGAGTGTACAGAAATCAGCCTTTTGATGTGAGCTACATGGGGCTTGGTTGAGAAGAGGTCAGCGAAGATCAGATCAGATGCATTTTATTCCCATCTCGTCCACAACAATCTTAGGCAAGCAGTTGTTCCGAGAATGCTGTACTCAGCTACGACTTCGTACTTGCTTCCAAGAGAAGATTGTTTACACTCGGTCACCTGTTTGGGTGACGAGAATCGTACAGTTAGCTCGTTCGTGCCGTTGTCTCTGATATCGCCATTGAAGCTTTTAGAAAAGGGAACAAGAAAGCATGACTATCGAGTTGTTGCGGCGCAATACTTACCCCCACCAGAAGATTTGCTGAGCCTGTTAGTCCTGTGTCATCTAACGTGCAGTTCCCATATACATATCGCGTTGTGCTAAAAACAAGCAGGAAGGAGTAGTGTGATCGTCGTGGTGACTTTCAGAGAACGTTGAGCCTGAGCCACATGTACAAAAGTGTGCGGCTTCCTTGCAATGGACGCGTCTGCAGAAGAGGACTGAACTAGTTATTGTACAATACATTAGCTCACTGCGGTGGCAGCCTACGGAAGAATCGAGTGAAGAGCAGTAATGTCAGCAGACATCTATCCAACTAATTCAGAGCGTAATTTACAGTAAATAACGGTCCGTTTCGCTGAACTCCTTTAAAATGCTTGCTAATCAAATTAATGTCTGAAATCGTATTCTTGATTGACTACAATTAGTTGAATAAGAGTCACATAAACGAGGTCATCCATGGTGTGCTTTAGTGGGGAAAGAAGTGTTCTCACATGGGAACAATGTGAATATTTGCAATGACTTAAAGAACAGTAAGAGGGCGTTTGCACAACACACTTGGTTGTTTAATTGGGAGGAGATTTATGATCTTGCCACCTTGATGTTGACATGAGCCCACGCACATCGTAGGGCCAACACCGGCAATACTGGAGACTTCCCTTTGTTTAAAGGCATGCATCCCTGATTCTGCCAATGGCGCTTTCTGTCCGGTTTTGCTTTGAAGATCTCAGTTTGAGCAAATTTGGTTTATTTAGTTTGGGTGAATTAACGGTTTTAAGGACTTCGACTGCCCCTTCAGTGCCACGAGCATGGCCACTAATAGTCTTTTACTCTTAAAATGCGAAAAAAATGCTGCCAAGCATACTATAACTCCACGGAGTTCGCTGCAATGCAAAGATGCATTAGTAATTACATAATCTTGTTGAACTGAATGCAAACACAAGCAAGGATGATTCACTTGGTACTGTTTTAATCCTTAACATGTTCTTTGTGATCCAATCTTGTATCAAGGATGTGCCCCTTGTGGGCGAGGACATGGCATTGGGAAGGCGGAACACTCGCAAACACCTGCGTGTCCTGTGCAGCTTCCGCATTTGCTTCCTATGCATCGTGATCATCACCTCAGACGTACACTGAGCGAGCGCTCTTAGACTGATTTAGACTTCTTGCCCCCAATCCTGCAGTTCCATTCCCATAGTACGCATATCGGTACAGGCCAAAAGCATAGTCGCTCCTGGTGATAACATGTTGCAACCTTTTTGGGTAAAGGGCTTTGCTTTATTTGTTGGTGCTGAGGCTTAAAATAATAGCTATCTTTTAATCAAACAATGACTTGCAGTATGGTCTGCAAAACTTTGCATAATTTTCATCGCTTCTGTGAAAAATAAACTTTCTACATGCTCAAAGCAAAGTGGATTGCCGACAACATAAACCGCTCGCATGCTTTGTGAAATGCGTGTTTAGTAGTGTGGGGGTTACTGATTTTGTCCAAAAGTTGACTTGCATCTCAACCCGCCACAGCCAGTTGTACCCATCAAGGCTCACCATTTCACGTCTCTGACATTTGTGATGTTAAACTCTTCCCTTCAGTTTCCCCAATTAGCTTTATTCCTTCATCCTTAGCTTCCTCACTTGCCTCTCTGACATAATGGCTGCTAGCTCACCCGATGTACTCCGGTGTGGTGTATACCATGAGGGACATTTGCGCATTTTGATAGCACGTGGTTGTGTTTGCATTTATTTCTTCGGTGAGAGTGGTTTTACGATGCCTTACTGTTATCTTGGTGAAATGGACGATGCTGCAGAGGAGGATGGACCAAGTTTTCTGACTAATGACGACACCACACGCATTTCTGACACAATCACCAAATACTTGATAGGAACGAATACTTAGTGCCATTGCACCTAAAACTCGTTAAACGCGATGCTGTTACGGTGATCATCAGTGAAGGAATGCAGAAGACAAGCCGAATTTAAATGGGTGAAATAAACAGACTCCCTCTATTCGCACTTTACTTCGACAAGTTTACGCTTTTGACACTATTCCAATGCTTTATTTATGCCGTAAGCCTGATAGATTTGAAACTGTTTCAACTTAAACCCCTGTTCTGACATTGTGACCCCAAAAGCAGTCATTATTATTAAAGGCACTAGTTTAACTGACCTAGAAAAATTTAAAAAAGTCGACCGCAGACCTGCCTAGAGGAACCGAACTTAACGCAAAGTGGATAGAATCATGAATGCGCGCCTTAAAATAAACGAAAGTCTCCGTCATCGTGGGCATTGGTGTTACGCTGTGCGTGGGCTCATGTCAACATCAAGACGACGAAATCATAAATGCCTTCTCCCTTAAACAAACAAATGTGTTTTTTTTAAACACCTCCTCGTTTTCATTTCAGTCATTGCAGCAAACTCGCACTTGTCCCTTTTGAGAATGTTTATTCCCCTCTGTAGAGCGCATTGTCGGTGACCTCGATTGTGTGCCTCTGGTGCGGCTAATTGTAGCCCCCGAAGAATACGATGTCCGATATAAATTGGGCAAATAGACATCTCAAAAGAATTGTATGGAAAGGAAAGTCATTTTGTGTTAAGTATGCTCAGAATTAGTTGGAGGAGACATGCCTGCTCACAATACTGCTTTGAACCCAGGTTCGCCTTTCACTGTCACCGTGGCCAACCAATGTATCGCACAATGACTGATTCTGTCCTCTTTTGTAGGCGCGTCCATTTTTAAAGAACCTGCAACCCTCCACACGACTGCCACCGGGATTAACACATTTTGCTATTCGTTGTCAAGATTAGTCTACTCCTTCCAGATCGCTTTTGGCAAAATGTGAAGAATATGAGGGAACTAGACACTGGAAAGCAATCGCAGGAATAAAATTGTGCATACTTCTTCCTGAATTGACTTTATACCTTTCTTGCACTTAACTACCCGTTTGTCTTGTTTTTGACTCCAGCACCGTACAATACCTTGGTCGGCGTATTATTTGGGGTGATCCGAAGACGTTGCAGAAAATGATTTGGGCAGAAATTCTGTTCTATTTTTTTCTAGCAAATGAATGCATATATACACTTAAGAGGTGTAAATTAAGTAAGTAATAATTAAAAGAGAAAAAACCCACCTTCAGCTACGTCATATCCAGCGCAGCCTCACTAAAGGTAGGGATGAATGAGATCGCAAATGGGGAAGCTGGAAGAGGTTTGGGTGATCAAGGAAATCCAATTCACAAATAAAACACAATTTTATAAATTCTTAAGCCTTCTCTCCCACCCATAATGTACGTGCTTACTTGATTTTACTTCTAAGAAGCTTAATTATAGCGCCAGGTGTCTTCCTCGCGCTGACGTCAAGCTTCGGAAGAGCTAAGGAGCAATGGCTGCCCTCAAAAGCCTGAAGAGTGGGTGGAGCACGTGATAATGCACAAAATGAAAAAATTATCAAATCTTTACACAGTTTTGACACTCTTGTTGCCAAAGAGTAAGGTAACGTGGGAAAGTTGATAAATGCTTTTTAAAGAATTAGGGATGACCTTCTGTCTGTGTGAGAGCATACACCGCTTGATACTCTGCTTCCGTGTTCGTTCATTTATGCTCAGTCTAATCACATGCGTGACTACTAAGGAAGAGATCATTGCCATTGCCTTCCATTCCATGGCACACGCTGTCACCTTTCTGTCGTGTTTCCCCAACAAAGCGAAAATAAGGAGGAGTAGTTACAACTTACAAAAAATGTAGTTTATTGATCAGACAAATCAGTGAAGTAACTGATCAAAACAGACTTTCACATCAACAAAGCCATTTGTGAGTCTACATCTTCCAGTCAGAGTCTGGCTGTTTCGAAGAATGAAAGGGCTGGCATTGAGTAATGTCCAGAATACTCAGCTATGCGATGCAAATTTCAGTCCTTTCCTAACAGGATACAAACTGGGTAGAGGGTCTTTAATCAACCGCTTCCAGTTCTCTGCCGCATTCGCATCCTGTCGTCTATTTCGCCTCTCAAGGAAATGGCCGTTGAGAACGCCAAGACAATGCGTCAACTGCATGTAATAGCTTGAGCTTGGCAAAATCACAGCATGATGGGGTGGGAAGGCATTCCACCGGACAATAGATCTTGGCTGACTTATGATTAAAAGTGGTAAGTTTCTACTTTTTTGAGTTCTGCAGTGGTTGCACACTGCAGTCGCAAACGATATGCATTCGCAGAGAATGATTGTGTCTACATCGCGTTGCACTCCATGCAAACGCGGTCTCTTCAAACGCCGTGGAGCGTAAGTCACGAAGTGCTTTGCTAGTTTTGTATTCAATACTAGCTTAGTATAACAGAATGTTTGAAAAATCGGATTGCAGCGAATGGTTTTGGTGGGACACACTGGAAGTGCCGAGGTCTCTCCTGCCGTTTTATGCTCTCTTATATAATAAATCTAAACGAGTAGAGTGATGGATGCGATCTGCTTAAAACCAGCACAATTGTATTTTGTTCCCGCAAAAAATGCGACATCATTAGTATAATAAGCATGACTGCTAAAGGAACTTGTTCTAGTAAGAAATGCAGCTCTACCCTCAGTGGGTCGGTCGCATCTGTTTTTACGGAATTTCTTTGCCATTCAAGGCCAGACATAAACCAATCTTAAAGTGGTCGGCCATTAGTTTGCCAGATGGGTAAATTCCGTGACTGTCTCTGGTAAAAGTTGGAATCTGCATGGTTCAGCGAGTGCCCAAATCATATGCTCTCATCTTATTCGAAAAAAAAGGAAAAGTCCGAGTGCAGCAGAAGCAACAACTTACCCAATGTACACCGTCCAGTTTGCCTGCCTAGGTTTGGGCTCAGAATAGAGTTATCTATACAAGAATGTGGTGAACACGACAAGGTACGAACAGAGTTGTGCCAAGTCACATTGTTCGGCGTCCGCAACCGGTTGTCATGACTTTTAGTGTCGGGGCCGAATTAATTTAGCTTTGAGTTCGGCAGTTATTGTAGGGTTTCACAAATCAAACGTAGTGATAAATGGCATGTTTGCGCAACCTGTTTGTGATAAAACTGATGCGAATTTCTAAAACAAAATTAAAATTAGTTGTTTCGGCAAATAAGCGTGAACACGGTGTAGTAAACTGCACAGACGCCTTAGTTTTCGTGACCAGCCACCTCTCAACGGCACAGCATTTTGTCCGTCTCCATAACCTCTCAGCTTATCCAAACGCCAACAATTCACCTGTCTTCTAAGTAGTAAGCCAGATCACCTCTTCTTTATAAACCGAGTGGCCCATCGACGGCAAATTTCAGGCAATTTCCGCTTAAAATAACAATAATCCCAGTTTTGCGTACTAATGGACAGACCAATTGACCACAGGGTAAGAACATTCGGTAGAGTTGACTAGTGTTAGTAAATATTAATTAGGAGTGGCATTTTTTATAGCAGTCACCTATCTACTGCATTGGTGGATTTTGTGCCAATCCCAGGATTGTCTGCAGGTATAAATTAGTCATTTGATTTCCTGCCTCTGCATTTGTTTCAAAAAATTTGGCTCTCAAAATCCACAACTTATGTTTAGGCGCTGTTTACTTGAGAAACGTCTTAGTAGATTAATTGGTACGCAATGTTGTCACAATATTTCCAAAAACATCTGCTATTGTCTAAGGTTGATTGTGATCCATGCAATCAGAGAAGGATTACCATTTAAGTGGGTCCATCAAATCATTCAACAGATTTACGCTTGATTGAAAGTTTGGTCTTTTTTGGTCAATTTAAAAGCCTCACATTAATCCTTCGGCCAGCAACGAACCATTTTATCCAGGAAGATGGGTCCAATCGTGTTAAGCCTCGATGACATCTCAAGCTGTGTCGTTTGGCACATTTCTTCATGACCTTGCTTCCTCGGTTTCCTTTCGACCGAAGTTGCTCACCAATAAATTTGTGGCTGCTTATGTGTAGATTGTGGTGGAGCATCAGAAAGGCATTTCGCAATGTCGTGAAATGTGGGAGGCGAATGCAGCTAAATCTGTGAACAATTGTAGCAGCTTATGCCTCCTCATTTTTAATTGTACGAGGAATTCAAATGCGTAGCTTGTAGTTATTTATGAAGCGAATCGGAATTTAAAAATGCCACTGAAGAGTCTGTACTTTTGCTTCAGTAGTTTGGAGGTCACACGCAACCCAGGTCACACGAATCAGGCTGTTGTGAATCAGGGCATGAGGGGATCGCCCACGTGCATTCATTTTGCCCCACCTTCCTAGCTCCGTGATTGCAAAAGGGTTCCACTGTTTTTCACTTATTCTTGATGGTTGCATGAGCACGTTAGTGGACGTCATCGGTAATATGCATTGATAAAATAAGTATGTTTGAGTATGAAGTCCTTTATATACTTATTAGATGACTCAGCGAGAAGTTCAACATCATTCTAATGCAAAACACGCATGTCTACTGAAATGAATGCGTCGCCCCATTTTCGCATGTCATTATTTTAGGTGGTAATGTCTCATTCTAAAGCGCGAACTCTAATGGCATGCAATGGAAAAGTAGTGGCCTATGACGATCGAGACGAATGAAGGCAACTCTTACTGATCCAGCTCCTCAGTCCTGGACTGTCCAAAGATAAAGAGACCGATTCGAAATGCACTGACAGATGGGTGAATGGATGATGGAAAGTAATTCTATTGGATTTCTTAACAAAGTGTTAAACCAAGGTAATGAACAGATTATTCAATCCACCATCGAGATGTCTTTTAAGCATGCATTGGTGAATAGACGAGATGACAGCCACAAGTAGAATTTTATGCTGATTTTGCATGACCAAAGGGATAGTTTTCTTGTTGTACGAATATATTGTCTTCATCTTCCCTAAAGGATGGTTCGACTGCCAACTCGACTGAGTTCTTCACTGATCGGGTTGATAATTATTCGCCCGAACCAAGCTATAAATATTTTAACTATTGTGAGTAACCATTGAAAGCCAAATATAGTCACTGATAGGCAAGTTATAGCTTCTCCGTTCTGTGCACCATACCGATGTCCCACTGCTGCCTGAAGAATTGATTTAGCGCCTGAGATGATGAGTTCTACCTCTCTGTGCCAGGCTACCCCACCTCAAGTCTTCCGTTGACGAATTCAGGTATTACCAGCCCGTGTTTTATGTGGTTATTCTCATTCTCAATCAACAAATCCATCACTGCGTGCTAACAAAACGAAGGATAAAACACACAACCAATCCTTTATGCATGGGAGTTAGTGGGTTACTGCTATTTACTGCATTAGCTCCCAGCCCCACAGCCGTTTGGAGGTCAATTTTAAAACAAACCCTACGTTATGCTTAGCATTAGTGGCATTGTTTACAGCCTAAAGGACTTCATAACTACAGTATTGTGTGAGTTAAGGCATATTTTATATGGTCAGTCCCAATTTTCGCTGTCTATCATTAGCAAAAGCAATTACCTCTTGGATGTTTACATATACCATTCTGGAATTCACGCTTTGCCTCGTTCGCTTTAGGTCATTGAAACCAGATTTATTTAAGGGTAATTCAAACATAAATTAAAAATGTTGGATTCAAATCTATGGTTTTCATATTTTAGATAGTCATACCCAACTTTTTGCCTTCACTCATTAGCAAAAGCAATTACCTCTTTGCCTCGTTTGCTTCAAGTCAGTAAAACCCAATGTTAGCAAAGGGTGGTTTAAAAAGACTTAAAAAATAGAGCAATTATAAATGTGCGATTTAAATCTGTGGTTTACCGTCTGTCTTGTGTCACATTTGTAGGTTTTTAATGTCATGGCACCTTGATGGCACCGTACGCCACTTAAAGTGGCAAGAACGACAATTATGACAAGTGTGACCTCGTATGAGTGTCAACAGCTTCAGCACACATGGTGGCATAGCTCAATTCAAACACCGTAACCACAATGCCACACGCTGTAAGGGTGTAGCATTAGACGATGGTGATTGTGAACGAGAACGGCTACGTAGCACATAGAATGGTGATATCCACCTGCATCCACAAACATTACAAGCTCAGTGCAGTACAGTGTTAGAGCGCTCAAATTCTCCTGCACAGAGGTGCTTTGATGCGTGCTTAAGCCACTGAAGAGACGCACACAAGTAGGAGGCCTTCACATGTCCATCAGTGACGATCTCAGCCATTGCAGTTGTGTTCACACCACGCAGCACATTGGCCATTTCCATGAGGATGCAGACATCTAAAAGAAGCTGGCTGGCAGGAGACTGGCTGAATGACAGAAGTGCTCTACATCTGAATTTCGCTGCAGGATTGGTAAATGCGCGCTCCAGTAGTTTAAGCAGTTCACGCTTGCTGACAAGACAATGATGAGCAGCTGTTCTCACACACTTGGTAGTGATGTCCTACAGCTTCTTCCGCGTAATGGTTAAAAAATGGAAGGAATGTGAAAGGGCGGAAAGAGAGGGTATCTGCTCTAAAATCTTTGAGTTATTATTTCGTTAAGGCATAATAAGACCTAATAGGTTCGCTTTCTCTCAAACTTACTGTTCAAGGATCCTAAAGTGACTTGATAACATGATGTATATTCACAGGCAATCGTACAGTATGCTAATGACCTACCGATCCTCATCATTGGTGGCCTCTCCTAGCATGTGTGCTTTCGTTGGCTCAATAGTCAAACTGTTAACGGAAAAGAAAGCCTTGATTAGTTAAGCAGTTGTCCTCGTGGGTATTTTACCTTTGGAAAACCCCTGCATAATCAATCACGTCTCCTTCTCGTTTGAGTGGATGTCTTTAACACAGTGGCCTCAAGTTGCACTCGTGGACCTCTTTATGCTTCAGGTCTTCATTCTTCAAAGTCTAACGGTGATGCCAAGCATAGATAATGGCAAAATTTTTACTTTGTGAGAGTTTCGTAATGCCTGTTGTCAAGGTGATGCAATGCATATTCGCTTCCGACATTACGCTCACATTCCATCAGGCAGAAGGGGATGATTTTGTCACGCTTAGGCGAGCACTACTGAAGCTCCGAGAGGAAGGAGAGGCAACCTTCAATTTCCCATTAGAGTTAATAGTGGCATATAAGGCAGCGTTGAATTGTACTGCGCAAAGCCGCCAACCACCATCTGACTACTTTCCGTTCAGGAAGTAAGCTTAGCCCATTCAATACAACGATGGTGCTGAACTCGCACAAGGGCTGCGAAAAACAATAGTCGAGAGTCTAAAGGCGATTCAGAGTTGATGATGACGTCTATACCTGTGAAGGTCGGATTAGTGAGGCGATTTCATCTAAACGCTGTAGAATTGACTTTCATTAAGGTGAGGAATGATAACTGGAGGAGACATCACAGCTAAATGCGTCTGCCATATATTAAAGACCTAGAGGCAGATTACGGCAGTTTAACGACAGATAAACTACTAGCCAGCCTTCCATATGCCACCTTCATCTATGAGCCCCGAGACACCCTGGATTCGTTAGTGCGGGTTGTTTAGGAAGAGTGCGAAAGAGGATGGTCACATGTCAATTTTACAAATCGTCTCTACCGTCTTCCTCTGCATGGAGAGATGCTGCAAATGCCTGGATCCCCCAACAATGGTTTCTATTGAATTTGACACAAGTTTGCCTAATGGCTATTCTACACACACCATGCTGTTAGGCATGAACTTTCTTTGGGTAAGGTAATACCAGCTGGAATGTCGAAGTCAATTACCTGCAGTAAAATACGCTTCAACGATTCGGTCTCTTGGTTAACTGGTTTGGTTTGCATCAAATTCCTTCACGACATATGAATATTAACCAAAGTGATGTTGACTTTATAATATGATGGAATTATACGAATTGTGATGCGCTCATCATGAATGCGTTTAGTTCTTACCAGTAGAGAGAGGTGAAATGGTAGGATTCTTGGTAGACATAAACGCACACCGAAATTTAAGAGTGATATGTAGTTCATATAGGAATAAGTGAGCATTATGGATTGTAAAGGGTGCTGTTTAGGTGTAACGTCGAATTCATTAAAAACCTATTAAGATGTGAGATTCTTCTAAGCATTTTTGGGAGGCTGCGTGCAAACAAAGGTGACTAGAAAGTCACGAGCTTAAATGGACATCTCGACTATATCGTCGCCTACACAAATGCAAACTAATGACAGCCTATACTTTGCTGAATGATAAATTCATCCGAAATTCCGCTTCCTCTGTTTCCTTCCAGGTGAACGCCGTCCCACTACATTTGTAGCTGCATATAGGCGGGTTTCGCTTGATACAAACAAAGCTTCTAAAAAAAGCCGTAACCGAATTTCTCCGAGTTTATGTAGTATTTTTGACGGCTCACAAGCTTCTCGTCTTTTCTGCACGCGGATATCTTCCTTTTGGCAATCAAGTGTTAATGAAAGGACACTTATAAACAACACTTTTCCTCCTTTGACAGTAGCTACTTCGCCACACACAAAACGAGCCACATACCTGTAGCTGGTTTACACCAAGACACAAGGAGATCCCAATCTCTGTCTTAATTGTTTTCAGTCCTTTTTTCCTGTGCTCGTGCATCAATTCTGCGATTATTTATTTATATCCGTCGGCTGCGTTACCTATCCTCAGTGCAAGTACAACTGAGTTTATGCTTCCTTATCCACTTGTTGGGTGTAACAGCAAGAGTAAGAAATCATTCCAAAACAGATCGCGCAAGCCTACTGATATGAATTGCTTACTTTGTTTTTGGCATTTCGTCATTTCGGTGGTGACAACTCTCACACTGGGGCGGTGGTTCCGTTAGAGAGCAGTGAAATCACTATGATTTGCCGATAGCACGTTTAAATGTTTTCCATTGACGTCCCGTCGATGTGACACTTTCCTTTTGCGACCTTCCATATTGTTAAAATTACTTGCTGTTTTTCAAAAAATGTGGTTTCATTCATTCATCATCGTCGTGGGATTCCACAGTCACCTTACACATACTCTGCGTATGGAGTTGAATTTGCACCACCACCACCACCACCACCACCACCACCACCACCACCACCACCACCACCACCACCACCACCACCACCACCACCACCACCACCACCACCACCACCACCACCACCACCACCACACCACCACCACCACCACCACCACACCACCACCACACCACCACCACACCACCACCACACACCACCACCACCACCACCACCACCACCACACCACCACCACCACCACCACCACCACCACCACCACCACCACCACCACCACCACCACCACCACCACCACCACCACCACCACCAACACCACCACCACCACCACCACAAAGCCGTGCTTTACATTCAACATTTCACGTTTATTGGCACTGGCATATATCTGTCACAATTTTCGCACAGTCAGATTGTCAGACATTTTAGACAAGGAATTAATATTTATGTGAAATCAAGCACATCACCAAGAGTACGCTGTTGTGAGTTGGGATTGTTTGATGTATTGAATGTGATCTGTGGATTTACTTTCTGTAGGTGGGTGAGTGTACCTCATCACAACCAAACAATGGACAGCTCGACTTCACAGGACGAACCCTCGTCACCACAGCAATCGTACACGCCGGTGTACGTTGACGCCGACTATCCCGACTTGATGCAGGACGCACTGCGGACGCACGTTGGCTCCGATACTTCATCCGATGTCAACGACTCTTCACCCCTCCCCCACACAAATGACTTAAGTTAACTATCGAGCGTTGCGATGTTACACCCCATTTCCATCGCCACTACCATGACACATGTTTTTAGTGTGAATATATTTTGCTCGTATTTAATCTTCCTTCTTTCTTGCTGTTGGTATTTCCCTTAACGCTTACAACATGTGTTGGGTGAGCACAAAACGACTAGGAAGGAATGGTCGAAATTAGATAAAAGCGGTGGACAACGAAGACGTGCATAACAGAGTTGGCGATGTAACATGTCCAGGCTTCGAGATTCACAAGAGCGATGCGACTGAACAAAAGTGCTTGTAAGCCAGCTAATTTATTTTTATTCCCTTTGCAATGGAAAACCCAATTCGGTTAAACCACTTTCTGCCTCTTGAGATGCCAATCATAAACGTGGTAATACCCAAATAACTCACGGTAACACACAGCGTAACAAATACACACTAAAGTGGTGCCTCAGCAGTACATTGACTAGTGTAAAAGCAGTAATACCATCAGGACTTCATCTCCGAGAGAGTAATCCTGGCAATTAATTCCCCGGGATTGCATAAGAATAAAAGTAAAATGAACTCCTCGTGCGATTGCATTGTGCTTCATGGCACTTCTGAAATAAGACGAATCAGCAGGAAGGTCAAATTTTGAGCGCACAAGGCAAAATGTTTCGCTGGAGCATGGAACGCGATCACGAATCCAAAACATACAACTGTCGCATGCAAAATAAGTGTAAGTAAAGTCTAAGCTTACTGTACCACTTTGTTTGTTCTGACTGCCTGGTTCCGGTCACTTGTGTAGCCATATCATTCTCGCCGCTTGGACTGACCTCGAGGAAATGCCAGCGGCCGCATTCCCTCTGTTTGTTGAATACACATTCTGCGCTAGTGTATGCCTTCATTTGCCTTCAAGGAAGTCTCGGGCCGCTACACCTCCTATGTGAGGCACATGCTTGTATAAATAGCGCAAGTTACTTAGATAAAGTGGGTTAGACCGAATCTAAAAATGATTTGACTTATAAGTTACTTGTCCAGGTAATAAACTTTTACTTCTAATAATGTGCACATTTTGGCACTCACAATGCATTACGATCCGTCGAAAAAGTGATTAATTAATCCACGAGTAAAATTAGGCCTGTTAATTGTGCATAAAGGCAATACACTTTAAACATTTAATTATCTCTGCTTAACCACTCCGAAGGTCGTATGCTGATATAGCCCATCTTATCATTGGCTTGGTTTAGGCTCAATTCCTCGGTTTGCTTCGTTTAAATTCGTAAGGTGCGTGGGTTTCTTCCCTGCGATATCCTCTCATCCTTTTACCTGTAGCTTTATGCGCAGAAGTAGGTGTTTGGCGCACATTTCGGGCGTTACAAGGTGGTGCGAAGTCAGTTTTATGGAATTGATTGTCGATGTCCAGTTTTGGAAAGGCTTATCCTAATAAACTTGAAGAACGTCATTTGAGCTGGCACTAGTGCTGCATGCAGCTGTACTTTTTGCAAATATTGGTAGGCTTTTGTGGTCATTTTTTTTGAATTTGTGGCAGTTTGTTATCTTTTTGGAAAAGGTCATTCCTTGATTACGACTGAAGAGGTTGTATTAAATGTTGACTGCAGGAAGTGTCAAGTCTTTCTGAGTGTCTGCCTTTTGGGATGACCTTACTGTGGTTCGAGTTTGGGAACTTAGTGGTTCTGTGCATTAACGATTACTGACTACTGGGTGGGATTTTGGGACATAGGGCTACTGTGGAGGCAGTTTTTTTCGCATTCTTTGCTTGATATTTGAATGGAGATGGGTGTAACCTTATCACTTGTGGGGAACATATAAATAATTTAAACTTATCAGGCATCTAAGCTTCAACCCTTGTAGTTTTAAATAGGTGCGGGTAGATTCCTCTGCATGTCAGGATGAGTCTTATCGCAGAAACCGGCGATAGCGATTGGGGACGAATTTTGGCTCGATTCTGAAGAGAGGAAGAGGTTTTCCATTTCTAAACGTGCAGCTGGATTTTTGAAGCTTAACCGGCGCAAGCTCTTAATCTGAATAGAAATAACTTCCGTAGATTCTATCTGAGCTAATCGGATATGATAGCTAGAACCCATATTTCTGTTTTTCTTGCTTTGCACTCCATGAGTTTGCTGTGGTGCTACTGTTCCTTTTGCAAAATTTATTTAAAATAACAGAGCAGTTGTGACGTGACGTTTAAATAGTTTCTCGTGTAGGCGCAGTGGTGGTTTGCATGGATCGTAGTCTTCTTAAACATCCATAAACTCCACCTTGTTAGAATTGAAACGCGACTTAAGGGACGTGTCTCGAGCATTTTGGGCGTAATTTTATGGTCTGGATGTCTTTTTTATCCATAATGGAGGACTGATACTAAATGTTAATGGGCTGATGTTGGCTTGACGAGGCAGTCAAAACGACGCATTGAAAAGGACCAAGTTGGTGAAAAGCGCCTCCTCCACTTTCCTTTTTTCCGTCTTCATTTTAGTCCGTCGCCCTCGTGGTCCGTCAAATGTGAGGTTCCACTTTCAAAGTTGGTTTATTGAAACACACATAATGCAATGCAACGGATTTCCTCTCGTCGTGAAAGCCATGGGATCCTGGCGATTAGCGGCTCGTCGCCTTGGATTTTTCGTTAGACTTTTGTCTGTAAGTGGTAATCCTAAATATGCCTTCTCCGTTTTTCTGTGATTTAGGGTCTTGCCGGTTTCAGCGTTATACTTCTCATCTTTATTCTAATTGTTCTTCATTCAGGGCTGTGTTCATAGGATTCTTAACCCAATGTCCGTGCGAGTTTCTTCTGGCTCTGGCGAATCCAGCGATGAAACATCTCTATCTTTCATTGAGCCGTCTCCACCAATATCTCATTCTACCGCGTCGCCTTGTCGAGGCTGTCACCATTTATCTCTTCCTTCTCTTATTCTTGATTGGGGTCTTTTTGCCATTGTTGGGACTTCCTTCTCTCACAAATGGGTGTCCATTTCAGTTTGCAGGGGCGACAAGCATAAAATATGGCGACATGGACGATGAGGTAGGTAGGTAGGTAGGCCTACGGAGGTTGGGGGCTGGGGAGTGGGTGGGTGTGGCCTCCTCCGTTTTGAGGACGCTGAGTGGTCTTGCTTACTTATATTTCCGCGAGATAGATTGAAGTATTCTTAGTTTCATTGTTAGCTAATTTGAGACATCAGATGAAGGAGTAATCGGCCTGAATGCTTGAGTGCGAGCAGGGATGAGATATGGGTGACAGGTGGGGCGTGGCATGTCGCTGTACTTCGGGGGGTTTGTCGCATTCCGTGGTTTTGTGGTTGCGTTGAAAGGAGCGCGAAGAATGGGGACGTAGGTGGGAATACGGTACTGGGGTTCCGTCGTGGGAGGTCTTGGTGGTGGCTTAGCTCGCCGCCTCCGTGAGTCTGCTCTGCGAGGCAGTTTCTTCCAACGGGCAGGTGAGTGGTAGTAGTTCAACCTTCGCAATAGGCGGCGACCAGTTGTTTATTTGAAAGGGAGTGAGGAGCGCGTGGGGATGCGAGGAGGTGGTCGAGCGCTAGCTTGGTGTCGATGTTCTCGGCATGTCCTGCAGGGCCCGAGTCGTTAGCATGACTAAAGTGGGAGCTGAGGGGGAGGAGGGGAGCGACTGCGAGGAGGAATTGAACAGGAGAGGAGGTGCAGAGAGTGTGTTGAAAGACGGCAGGTTGGAAGGTGCGGTGGGGATTGTTGCGCCTCAGTCGACCTCGACTGTGATTAAGTCCATTGCCATTGTCATGTGTAGTTTGATTGGGTTCGGGTTGTATCCTTTCAAGCAAACTGCTTTTCTCTAAGGTCATTAGCCTCTATGGCCTCTGAGCATCGAGCATTACGGTCCTTTATGGGGAGTGTTAATGCACTTCAACTGAGGCTAGGTGGCGCAGTGGTTCGCCATTTGCACTGGCGTTTTCAGTTTTGGCTTTCTGGATACAGTTGCATCCTCCGGTCCATGGGGTTCTGACCTTTCAGTCTTTGTGCCGCGGAGAAATCGCTTCCGTGTGAGCGTGCTGGGCTACGTTTTGGAAATGACTGAGTGCAGTACTTCAATAGAAGCAGGGAATGAGCAGGCATCGAGATGCATTCATTTGGCTGATAGTTGAGCGTTAATGCCACAGGCATAGGGGCCCTCTGCGGAGAGCTGAAGGTAAGAAGTCCCTGTATAGAAGAGCCAGAGGAGTATTGCGCTCTTCTACAGATGTTTAAAACCCTACGCGTTGGAAGGGGCCACTTACCGATACGAGGTGATACCTCAATCGTAAATTAAAAGTGCTTCTAGTTTGCTACTAAAAGCCACCATCGGGTAGGGAGCACAGAGCCACAAAAAGCAGGGGGTGGGGTCGCAATCTGCTCTTCTAGGTGAACAGCATGGGTCGCGGTATGGGAGGGTGCTATGCAGTCTCGAGCAATACGGAAGTGGTGGATACCTGTCTGGAGACGCAGGTCACAAAGGGGAATTAAAGCGCAGCCCAATCAAGTAAACCAGATGCAATCTTATCTACATGAAAAAGTAAAGATTGTTGGTGCCTGTTAGCAGATGGTTTCTATGTTCCAACCAGGTTAAGAAGGCAAGCGTGGTAGGAGGAGCGGAAACAGGGTAGGGATTTGGCATTCTGTGAGGTGTTTTGCTATCTAATTCATGTATCCTCTAGGTAGGAGCTCAATTGATGACTTTATAAAGGCGAATGTGTATTTTGTTGGAGTATTCAATTTCCATTGTCAAAGTTTAATGTTTATTTAGCTGTGCATTTGAACGCGCGTTCTTGAGTGGTCGTAATTGAGGCTATCCCTCAACACCGTGGTTATCTGACCATAATTTTCGTCTATTTACCCTACCCAGAATGGGTGATACCTTCAAAGGGGAAGCACTGAGGGCCCTTATCCTTAGATAGACCTCTTTATTAAGCTTGGGCATTTTGTCATAAAGTATTTTTCCTGCTTTATTAAAGTTCTGCAATCCGCATAGTGACCTTGGTAACCACTTCTCTACAGGCCTTCAGATGCAGAATTACCCTACTGTGCCTCGCGTCCAACAACTTTCCGAAGCTGTTAAAGTATGTGAGTGATTGTGCTCACCGTCACTATGGTATAAGCAATCATATGCCAAACATCGTCACACCGTAGGCCATGTGCCCACCTGGTGTGCTGAGTTAGGCATTCTGTGGCCTAGTCGGATGCCAACAGGAATTACTACCTAAGCTATGAGCTGTCGCATAACCACGGCCGGGGTTTTGGTCCTCACCCACGTCTTCGGAGCCTTAACAGCAACAACTGGGACAGCCTCCTGCTGACCTTCTACACAAGCCATCACAGTATGAGCTGTATCTGAGGTTAATTGCAAACACGAGTATTTTAGGATAGGTTGCTGCGTATTTGGCCGCGAGAAACGTGGTGCATCGCCACACATTAAGCCATACGCATGCACGCGGTATCGCAATTACCTATTGCCATCCTGCCTAACGGTGCTTGAATTGAAGCTATCAAGGGCAGGTGCGACAGCAACTGGTGGTAGTCAAGGCCCACCAATGTCCCCGAACGCTGCGCGGTTCAGTGGTGTCGAGGCAACACCTCTCATAGATGTTAGTAGTAATTAAGCTTGGAGTAAATACGGAGTCAGATAAAGGAATAAACAACAGCGCATATTTTTGTACCATTCATGTATCGAAGGTCGTGCCATCTCTCAACTTGGACAAGTTTCCTTGTGAGTGCACACATCTGACCACCTTCTTGGCAGGAAGCACTTCCATGTTTGAAATCACTCACTTCAAATGCAACGTCCACCAAGATTACTTGACATGGTTCTTGGTCTTTGCATCATCATAATCAACGGCAGCAAAACTGCATCTTCTACTCTTCTGACGTAGATATTTGACTTCAATCTCAAGATGGATATTCGCTCTGATGAGTAACTTTTCTTAGGATTGAATAAAACTGCCATTGTCTACTATTCAAGGTTCTTTCCCTTTTGCTGTATGGTCTAGGCATGACTCCCTTTCGTACATTCAAACATCTCTAAGTGCACTCACCAAAGCTGTGTAGAGGCTTTTTTAGTGCCATTATCTACCTTTGTAGTTATTTCTCTCTCGCTCCCCTTCTCTTTATTACTTCCCACAATCAAATTTCCTTAATGGCATTAACTGATTTTAATCTGAGCGTTTACTATTCAATTTTCTACGTGAAGTGGTGCTTTAGAGACTTGAGGGAGGCGACTTGTTGTTTTGAGACGTGCCCAATTGTCATTAATCACCAATACAAATGGCATACTCGGCAACACCTGCATCGTATGTGGTCGTTAGTTTATAGTGAGTCCAAAACTCGACTGAAGCATCCATCAAGCGTAAGCTTGCAGTTACGGGCCCTCATGTGGACACTCTCTATTGACCGAATACGGAAGCAACTGTTCGAACATACTGTGCATGGAGACGTTCTGTCTGAGCTACAATCGTGAAGTAGACTTCCTTAATTAAAATAAATGAAAAATCCTCCCTTGGTGAGTGATTGAGGGCCAAGTGTAGCAAATTCGGCCCATTTGTAAAATGGAGTAATTCAATCGGTGTAACCCAAGATCTTTTATATTCAGCTATAGCTGTTGGTGCGAGCAATGAAATTTCTGTCAATATCAAGCGGTTCAAAAGTGGGTAATGTCAATCAGTACCTTTAGCTTGAAGCGCTAAGTCTTTATTTTTCACCTATATGGACAAATTACGCATGCGGCTCCTAATACTGAGACTGGCATCGCTAGACGCCTGGAAGATCTAAAATATTCGTAACATGATATAACTTTTCCTTTATAAATGGTTTTGTGCATTCTCGCAGTAGCTCTTTGACCGCCATGCGAGCTTCTCATGAACTTCGGTGCTGTCGGATCTGTGGTATTCCTTAAGCCACTGCCAATCCCTTATCACTGTTCCACTGAGTGGTAAATTACATTCAAAATGAGATAAAGAGATGGAAACACAGGTGTCAACAGAGGTTAGCTTAAGAGAAAGGACATGGATAATCATATTGACCACGCGTCAAGAAGTGGTGAGGGGTAGATTTACAGAACGGAGTTTCCTCGTAACACTTAGGCCTAAATGGATCTTGAAAGAGGCACCTTCTCAATCCATCCAGGCACTGAAGTCACATCGGTCCCTTTGGTACAAATACGAAGCGCCGGCTATGATGGTTATTAAGGAAAATCCTACTGTCAACTGTTATAAGTGGGAATTTGTCCAGTGCTTCCAAGGTCTGTTGTGCTCTGCCAATATTTTATATGTCACTCATTAAAGTAAACTTATTTTACTTTACTTTTACCCAAGCACCAGTCTTCCTGGTGGTTTCTATCACTGTTGGCGCAACACAGAAATCATATCCTGGTCCTAACCAAACTCGAGCTGCTGTTTGAGCCCAATTTTTAAGAGTCTTTTACGAGTGCATTTCTAGTGGTTGGTTGAATTCGCCAATAAGGCGACTACATGAGTGTCTGAGATGCAGCTACCGTGGGTAAGAAACGGTTGATAAGGTGCTTGCGAGAATGGTAAATGAGATGGAGACTTGTCAATACTTTGCAACGTTCCCAGTAGACTCAGACAATTTATCGTCTTTTCCGCCCGCTCGCTCTCTTGCTTGCACTCGTTTATGTTGTCTCTGTGCTTACTCGCGTTCCTCACACAATAATGGACACAGGTGCTGAAGTCTCCACCTCCGTACTTTGTGGTCGTGTGTAACATATGAACCAGACCCTACAAGTATCACAACTTCAGTCCACAATTGCTAAGCTTAAGATTGTTCTCCTTCGTCGACTAACTCAAAGAATCCTATAACTTTAGCAGAGTTGAATTAACTGCCTAAGGAACGCACAGCTCAACTCGCAGCATCAAAAGACAATCGGAATTTGCTGGCAGGGGAGGATGAACCGAGAGTGGAGGAGAACGACAACACAAAGAAATCTTGAAGGTAACTGAAGTCGTTGCATTTCGTGGATTTTTGAGTGCAATTAAATTAATCACCATTGGAATATGTAGAAAGGGGTAGAAAACCACGTTGCGTCATGTCCAACAAAATTCAACTGGTATCTAGGACCGGACTTTGCTTGCTCCCTTGCTTCTCCTCTCATTTGGCGATTGCGTATGATGTAATCTAATTGAGACAAGGTTCTTTGGCATTTTCTAATACAGTTTCGATTCCGATTTCATTGATACAGCTGCACTGTTCCGTCCTGATGAGTAGTCGCCATCTATCGGTCTTTCTGTGCATCCGTATGCTCCATACCTTATGGAAGAACAAATGAGCAAAGTATATTGATAGAAGTGCTGGGTGAGTAGACAACGAGCCTCATTTATTTGGCATAGGCCACCAGGTCCACAGCTAGCATAATCCCTACATCATAAAAATGGGATGGTAACCGGATCATGGAGCACGGGATGGTCTTCAACGTTCTTTGCGTAGGGGAAATATTAGGCTTCGCGCTGGAGACACTCCCTTTCTTCGTGTGCCTCTACTGTCCCGTTTTCATTTTATTTGTCACGAGGTAGTCGACTAATACATGAGTAGCTATCGGACAGGGGGATAAATTATGCAAGATTTCGCTATTCAGACGGGAAATATACATGATGCATCATGAAGCTTTCAACAGATTCATTTACGCAACTGCATTGTGGACATTCGTCGGTCTTACGCAACACATTTCAATTTGTTGGCACTTTAATGTTGTCTTGTTCTCAGTCCAATTTAAACTCACTTGCATAGAATGTGGAAAGTAAACCTTTATTTTAATCTTCCCAACGTAGGCTCTTTGCAACTCTTATTAGAGCCGGTTGGCTTCCATAAACCCTCATATGCAAACCTCCTTATTGTTAGTCGTCTACGGCAGATACTCTCTTTTTGTTGTCGAATTTCTACTTTTAGGACAACAAAGCTGGTAGCGTTGTTCATTTGGACGGATACCGCTTGCATCTATTATCAATGCACCTCACAGACCGTTTTAAGGTGCATTTTAGCATCCAAAATCAAAGAATAGCTTAGCAAGTCTGTTCTCACATTCAAAGTTTAAGTTATTAAACACATGTTGCATGACCCGCACCAGGCAGTAGAATTTGCTTATCATTTAACTGTCCAATGGCTCAACTATTTT
The DNA here is from genome assembly GCA_036345935.2 of Taenia hydatigena. Classification (NCBI taxonomy): domain Eukaryota; kingdom Metazoa; phylum Platyhelminthes; class Cestoda; order Cyclophyllidea; family Taeniidae; genus Taenia; species Taenia hydatigena. The sequence goes on along the minus strand of JADWOT020000001.1, from coordinate 4,152,568 downwards.
CGTCACACTCCACCACGGGCTCATTGCGACAATCTGAAAGGTTGGCTGTGCTCCTCCTCCGTTCAACTCCAGACCTGTAGATTGAAGGAGTTCAATGACTATTCTATAATGCAAAGTCTGCCAAAATCCGATTACGGTGGATCTACCAATGTTACGCTCAAGGTTTTCTTAAATACCCAATACAAGTTATCGCTTTGTGTTTATGTGACTGACCTATTCCATTTAATTTACACACAAGAAAGTAATGTTTGTGAATGGATGCTGAGTTTCCAATCATAGAGGCAATGGCTGACAATAAGGCAGAGACATTGATGCAGGCATCCGGCGGGTGGAGCATGTGATACGGCGTTTGTGGACGATAAGACGGACTGACAAATGGGCGATGTCAGAGCCTATGCAGTATAATTTCCAATGCTTTCAGGAGAAAGGAACTAAATTCTCTCGTTCTATCATGTTAGACGCACAGCGGCGAAGGTGGTTGGTCCTAAAATTTAAAAAAGAAGCATTGTCTGGGTTTGTCAGAGCCCTCACAATGTACTGACAGTGGTTGGATACTACTAGGAGTAGAATTCCAGGAACCGATGTTGCGAGAATTCACGTTGCTTTTGCAAACGCTCACCTGATCCCCTCCTTCCTTCTACAAAATTCTCAATTGCATACCATCGTCGGTTAGTCAGTGACTTGACTTGGAACATACCCAAGTAGCACGAGGTGGGTTTGATGGCTGGTCATTTAAGAAGCATGCATGAATCATGTGTAGTTGGTTTACTAGCGCATCTTTCCGAAGCCTCATTTGGCGTCTCAAAATGCCTCTACTGCCATATCACTCTGTGGTGAGATTTATTTGGAGATACAGACTCCCATTTATCGTAGTATGAGATTGTGCTTGAGGGCGGACCAAAACGCGTCTTCGCCACTCGGTTGATTCAGTCGGTACACCTGCTAATGACGGGTTCATCTTGAGTTTATAGTGAGTGATCTATCAGAGGATTGTTTCTGGCACGTTCTCATTTGTAGCCGCCAAAGTAGAACCTTTTAAAGGAATTGGGTGCAAATGCCTTTATAATGTTGTAGATATCCACAGCAAACGGGAATTTTCTGTGCCACAGTCACTGGACTTCAGCTAATGCAAGCGTCTTCATTAACAATGCCTCACGCAATACACTTTGATTTACAATTTAGTGACTGCTATAAGGCCCTAAGTAAATGCTGTAACATAGACATCGACAATGCTTAATTTAGTGGGTCTTGAATGCCCTAAAGCAGACAAAATGGTCAATCAAAGATTCCTACAAGTGACGAAAAAGGCACTTTTCTTAATTAGGATAAAGTAGTAGCATATATTGCAGAGTTTTTGCGTTAATATTATTAGCCTTTGGGAGGAGTAGATGTAGAGCTCACTAATGAGCTTGTAGATGTTAATTGTTGCGTCGTTCTACCTCTGTTACGATGGCTGTCAATTTGCGCTACAGCATCTCACAAATAAGCAAATCGTAGTAGGAAACCCTTTGATTGCCGCCTGTGTTGTATGAAAATGACTCAATTGACAAATGTAATGCCTGGTACAAGGTGCACACACTGATCTGCTTAAGAGAATATGCTGTGGTCAAGATACACATGTCTGCTGAAAAATTCGAATGGTCAGGTGTTGGAATCACTCTCCCTGACAGAACCACTCACCAAGGTTATAACTCTGTCGGTGTCGCGTAAAATTAGCCAAGATGGAGTCGGAGGGGTTGTTGGAAAGTGATGTGGTGAGATAAACAAAGAAGAGCCCAACCAGAGCGAGCCGAGGGAGTAAACCTCGTCGGTATCATAACAGCGGAGTATGCCGCGCAAAGACACATCAGGCTAGGCTGTTGACGGACGACATATTTTAGACAAAATGGAAGAATCGCGGTACTTTGCCCTTGAAAATAAGTAAACCATCATGGGTGCCATGGATAATGAATTCCCAAAGACCATTTACTTGCCCTTCATTTCTGTATTATGGTCCTGGCCCCTTCCAATACTTTCCGATATCTTCTCAAGACGGTAACTACTTAAACTTTCAATCAGTGAACTTGAACAAAGTCCGGTAGACTTGACTTCCATCTGATATTTTATGCCACTCTTTCACCCTTAGAAGCCATCGTATACACAAAAGTCGGTGTCTTCATCTTGTGGCCTTGACTCCATACCAGTTCCTACTCGGCAAAATTAAATCGACACAACCAGATTTTGGAAAGACAGCAAGTAATTTTAACAATATTTAAGGTCGCGAAAGGAAAGTGTCACACCGACGGGACGTCAATGGAAAACATTTAAGGGTGCTATTGACAAATCATAGTGATCTCACTGCTCTCTAATGGAACCACCGCCCCAGTGTGAGAGTTGTCACCACCCAACATGACGAAATGCCAAAAACAAAGTAGGCAATTCATTTCAGTAGGTGTGCGCGATCTGTTGCTCTTGCATTCTTGACTCAGTCAGTTACGGTGGGGTCTAGTATGCCAATAGTAGATTGAATATGGCCGCATCGTTGCAAGGCATTTCGGATGTTCTAAGGCAGACGGCAGTTGATATCGAGAGTGTACCGGTCTGCGGTTAGCCATTTACGGTCTTAGTATTGTCAAGTTGATACCGCTGTGCCCACTACGCATGTCGCAGTCATTTTGTCATTGGCAAAGCTGCCAAAACGTGGCTGTTCGGCCGACAATCTTTAGCACAGTTTTCATGGCTAATAAGAACAGATATTGTAAGGAGAGGCAGCTTGATGGTTAGAGGCATTCGTTGTATCTAAAGTCACCAGCATTGCAGGTGTCGGCGCTCCCCTGTGCGTGGGCTCATGTCAGCATGAAGGTAAAGAAACCAAGAGTGCGTCCTTAAATAAACAAACAAGTGTGCTATACAAACACATCCTCATTTCCGCCTCGGTCATTGCAACAATTCACATTTGTCTTTTTTGAGAGAGATTTTTCCTTTTGTAAAGCACATCATGAATGACCTTGATTGCGCTCATGCCATTCCACCAGATGTAGACAAACAAGTTTACGAGTCCCACCATGAATGTGCTGAGCAATCATTCCAATGAGGTGATGCAGAATGCAACCTTATTTGCATTAAGTATGCTCTGAATTCAGCTGAATGCATGCCGGCTATTAGCATTGCCCCTCACTCGAGGAAACGAGGCACAAATTACCAACGCGAACCGTCCAGGAAGCCTGTCTGACGCCGAGCTCACAACAGCGATATTAATACAGACACGTGGTGAGCACAACCAAGCACCAACAGGGAAGTGCAGCGTAAGAGGGCTTGAAGTAGTACGGGGAGGCAGCTGTCAGCAACGAAGATTGTCCATTGACCATGCACTCATCACACATAAGGGACCAGTCGTGCAGTTTTCAAAGGCGTCACCTTCATTGGCTTTGTGAAGTTGGTTAGGACCATTTGCAGTGATACGATATCTCCGTCGAGTGTTCGTATGCTATAAGTAAATGGGTGTGGAGTAAAGAGCTGGAGTGAAGGACATTAATCTCTCTTCTATTTGCACGCAAGTCTGAACGTTTGTGCTTTGTTTAGTTGTGAGCATGAGTTTTAACTATTTGAATCTGCTTGATCTAGACCAATCGACCTAAATCAGCGCAGATTCGCCTAGCGATACCGAGTCCAATGTAGCTCCGAAAATACGAGAAATGCACGTCACCTGCAATGCTGGTGACTTTAGATACAACGAATGCCTCTAACCATCAAGCTGCCTATCTTCACAATATCTGTTCTTTTATGCAATGAAAACTGTGCTAAATATTGTTAGATGAACAACCACGTTTTGGCGGCTTTGCCAATAACAAAATGACTGCGACATGCGTAGTGGCACAGTGATATCAATTTGACAATACTAAGACCGTAAATAGCTAACCGCAGACCGGTACATTCTCGATATCAACTGCCGTCTGCCTTAGAACATCCAAAATGCCTTGCAACGATGCGGTCTATTCAAGCTACCATTGGCATACTAGACCCCACCGTAACTAAACTGAGTCAAGAATGCTAATTTGGAAATAATTTAGAAACTGTAAGTACAGAATAGCAATGTGAAGAGAGTATACAATTAATCGCTTTAAGGGATTCAAGAGGCAGTTGCATGTGCAAAGCACCTCTCTGAGCAGAACACAATCCGAAATTCCCACACAGCAGAATTAGGCGCAATGCTCAGGTGTGAGGACCCATTGGCGAGCTGTTGCGAGCCAATGCATTCTGCGATTAATGACAGCAATTCCTGAGTGACAATGAAAAATGGAAATGCCAAAGCCTTGCCAAACAAAGCCTTCTAAGTGCTTTTAATCTGTGCGCTCATTGATCAGTACTTATTTAGGGAAGAGTAAGGTATGGAGCATGCGTGATAGGGAGGCGAAAGTGGTCGACACGACTTGCGAGGACGCCTATCAACCGAGTCAACGTAGCCGAACAAACAAATGCCTCGCACAATATGGAACTTAATTAATAAAGGCAATCTTTATTAATAAACGAAATTTCTACTTTCGCAGACATTAATGGTGCGCTGTGCGTGAATCAGTGTGGACACCAAGATTAATGTACAGATGCATATGTTATGCCAACATCTCCCTTTGTGCTTTGAGAACATCACAACCCACCTCGGTCTCCCTCATTTCACAATTCTTATTCTTACCCACTTTTCGCATTTGACAGGCAATGGGATGCATGAAGCAGACTTGGTGAGAGGACACGTTAATGATGTGGTTTCAGGACTTGCGTCTTTTGCGCCAAATACGCTGTGATTTCGTCACACCAGCATTGGTCTAGTGATACTGGTGGCATTTGCTTCACCGTTTTTTCGCACATTCATTCATTTAATGCATCAATTTAATGGTGCTGGTTGCGAGACACGTGAGCAGCGTCTGTTTAGCAATGCGGTCTTATTCGAGACGAGACAGTGCCATTGTCATTTTTGATGTTGCATTGAGTTTGCAAAGGTGCGCCGCTCATAAGCAATGACTTCAACCACCATTTATAATGAAGGAAGCATTGTCTTGCAACTCTTGGGTTAACTTATTTATAACAGCAAATGTGTAGTTTGAAAATAAATGAGCTGCTTATCGAAGTTAATGTCCATGGTTGTGCTCACCCATCCCTCGGTTTAAAAGTTAAGTGGAATATCAAGAGCGGGAAAGAAGGAAGATTGAATGCGAGCAAAATATATTTACACTAGAGACATGTGTCATGGTAGTGGCGATGGAAAGGAGGTGTAACATTGCAACGCTCGATAGTTAACTTGAGTCATTTGTGTGGGGGGAGGGGGTTGAAGAGTCGTTGACATTGAATGAATTATCGGAGCCAACGTGCGTCCACAGTTCGTCCTGCATCAAGTCGGGATAGTCGGCGTCAACGTACACCGGCGTGTACGATTGCTGTGGTGACGAGGGTTCGTCCTGTGAAGTCGAGCTGTCCATTGTTTGGTTGTGTTGAGGTACACTCACCCACCTACAGAAAGTAAATCTAGAAATGACATTTAATACACCGAACGGTCGCAGCTCAGCATATTGTACTTTTAGAAGTCTGCTTGATTTCAATAACTTATTTCTTTCTCTAAATGTCTGACAACCTGTCTCTGCTAATTTCATGAGACACTTCTGCGAATACGAAACGATATGGATTGCAGAGTGCAAAATGTGGCTCTATTGTGTTAGTAATTCTAGTCCTTACGCAGAACATGCGCAAGGTAACTGTGGAACCGACGATGCTAGAAGGAATGAAACCGATCTCAGTTAGCACCTGTGGTTATTGACATGGAACTCTGCGTTCACTGTCGTTATATAGACGTGTGAGCTCCAGCATCATTGGCTGGCTATTATTAGAACACTCGGTGGTTAAATTAGGAAGCTTGGAAACTAGCAACCAAGGTGCGCGTCTACCATACGCAATCGTATCATCTATGTCAGAGCACTCACCCTCGACCTTATTTCCATCCCCGTGTTTATGACACATCTCAGTTCTCCAAATACATTCCACTTGTAGTCTCTCCTCTTGCTTGCTCCTGCCCCTGGTAGATCTGCATCAACAATCCATTTTCCTGTGATGACATGCCACACAACTCTTGTCACTCTAGCTAAGCAAGCACTGAACGCACTCAAGGTGGCAATCACGGAAGTGCCCCGGCAAAGTAAGCTTTAACATTCTATGAGAAAGAGAGCATAAGGGAGCAAATGGTAAATTGGCGCGATCGGTAGAGGGGAATTGATTCCCTTTTTTGTCACTTGTCCAGCCACATTATGTGGAAGGGATTGATTTGTCTAGCTCATGCAGCACTTTGTCAATTATTGCACGAATCGCATAAAACGAGAGGAATTAGTATTAGCGCTGCGTGCCAAGAGTGAATGCGTTGTCACAAAGATCATTAAGCCTTGGAGTAGAACATCGGATTGTCTTAGCAACAACTTGGCCAAGTCTTTTACACATTGCGGCTGAGTTCAGCCTCCTCTAACAGACGGACTAAATGACTGCCAGAATTTACTGTCTACTCGAGGGAGCAACATGAACCTGACCTCTCTAGCCTCCTTAACGTCCATCCACCCATCCACCCATGCTTTGTTTCAAGTTGCTCTTCTTTCCATCTCGACACCCTCTCAGCAAAATGCATTTATGCGCTTTATCAGCAACTTCATCATTTCCTTCTTTGCCTTAACTGCGACGCAGAGTATGCTGTTAGCGAAGGTTGTCTAAGCCATTAGTAGATGTCGTTGACGTTGTCAAAATACATCTTTGCTGAAGGAAATGCTGCAGTGACGACTGCATATTGGCAAGTGGAGGAGGTGAATTCTGCAGCGATTAAGGCACTATTGGTGAAATGTTAAGATTTAGGGTGATGAGTCATCACGCAGGCTGATGTCTGCACTTGTGGACATTATCTGTTTTGCCTCCTGTCAGTGCTTTTTCTTCTATCGACCGTGACTGGTCTGTTCACGTAACAATTGCAATGCCTGAGTTAAGGATACTGAGGACACTGCTTTTGACAATTTACCATGTCCATCGAAGATTAGAGGAAGGGAGAGGGACAACCTCGTAATTGGTCAAAGAAATCTACAGGTAAATGAGGTTAGCTCGCAAGCCAAAACGAGAGGGAGGCGTGGTGAGGTGAGGTGAGATTGGGCCCCACAACACTACAATTTGTGTCTGGCAATATGTCATCGCAAACAGAAACTTGGCAGAAATATCTTCGGTTAAATTATAAAATTGGAAAAAGCAATGAAACGTGGCAAGATGCTCAACTAAACGTGTACTTGTCAATGTACGAAAAATAAAAGCATATCTGCACCAAATTCGCAGCTGCGTTTTCTACACCATTTTGATTGCTCATGTTTTCTTTGGTGTTGCAAATCATTGACAAGCAGTTCATTCACTCTTAAACTGCATATTTACCTAAGAACAGCTTTCATAACTACTTTGAATAAATTAACTTGAGGTCTTTACGAGAGTGCTTCCTTCATTATAAGCAGAAAGAAAAATCATTGCTTATAAGCATTGCGCCTTTGCAAACTCAATGCAACATCAAAGCTGACAAACGCAGTCTCGTCTTGAATAAGACCGCATTGCTAAATAGACGCTGCTCACGTTTCTCGAAACCAGAACCATTAAATCGGTGCATCAAATAAATGAATGTGCCAAAAGACGGTGAAGTGAATGCCACCAGTATCACCAGACCGGTGATGGTGTGACGAAATCACAGCGTATTTGACGCAAAAGGAGCAAGTTCTAAAATCACATAGTTAGCGTGTTCTTTCACCAAGTCTGCTTCATGCATCTCATTGCCTGTCAAATGCGAAAAGTGGGTAAGAATAAGAATTGTGAAATGAGGGAGATCGAGGTGGGTTGTGATGGTCCCAAAGCACAAAGGGAGATGTTGGCATAACATAAGCACAGCACACCACCAACGTCTGCGAAAGTAGAGGTTTCATTTCTCTGAAAGCTTGCATTTATTAATTAAGTTACGTACTGTGTGAGGCATTCATTCGTTCGGCTGCGTTGACTCGGTTGATAGGCGTCCTCGCAAGTCGTGCCGACCACTTTCGCCTCCCTATCACGCACATTCCAAATCTTGCTCCTATTTTATAAGAGCTGACTAAAGAGTGCACTGATCAATGAGATCCTCGGTTTATGACCTTGATTTAAAAAATTAGACAAGCAAAATTGTGAAGTCCATTATTTAGGTTCAAGCACAGAGCAAGTCCAGACATTGGAAAATGATTTCATTGAACCAAAATGGAGAGGCAATTGCATAAGTTCAATTAGACAGGCCAGTCCGATTCTTAGGTTCAGAAGTAATTGGAAGGCGCGGTTTGACAGGCTTCGGCATTTCGATGTTTGTCCATCATTCAGGAATTGCTGTCACAAATCGCAGAATGCATTGGCTCGAAACAGCTCAAAATGCGTCCTCACACCTGAGTATTGCGCCTACTTCTGCTGTGTGCGTATTTACGATTCTGTTCTGCTCAGTGCAAAGCGGTGTAGACAATACGGTTCTAGGATTTTCAGGGCAAATCGATGTTCTTGTAATTAATCTATACCTTGGTAGGTGACATGTTCTCTTACCCTCCATTAGCTTAATGTCATCTCGAGAGCGATATCTTGCGCTTCAACTGAGCTCGTCGGAAGTGAAATTGTGGATTCCTATGGATTGTAAGAAAGGACCCCTTGAGTTATGCTAAGCTGGAAGGAGTGACAGCAAATTATGAAGCATAATTTGATTAGTGCTTGAGCTAGATTCCATGAATCACCAAAATCTCTCGAAATCATTTCATTTGCTTTCGAAATGTGAAGGCGCAGACATCAGTAAATTGTGTGAGATCACACATCCACACACATTCTTAAAGAGACAGCGCTTTCGAACAGTGATCGACATACTACATGGAAAAATAAAGCATTTTATTTCCGAACATTCTTACTTTTATCCATTTCATCATTCGGTTGCCATATTTCACTGCTCCTAATTTAACATCTGAAGGTCTATTCATAGCCGTCCAGTGATACGCAAGCTCACGTGCCTAAATATAGCCATCTGCGTGACAATACGGTTCATCTCTGCAGGTGGTGCGCAAAGCATTCTTTAAGTGCTGAAGTGTTTATGCAATGATGGACAAAGTGTGGATTGGGAAATACCATGGAAGCTCATGCCAACGCATCATTATCAGCCTCGTCGGATGAGAAGTAAAGGAGGCAAATCACACTCTCGTTGGCGACCACTAAAAGATGGGACTTAAATTGTCGAGACATCATGGGAATGGCCTCGTATTGTGCGTTGTGTGCTCACCTAGCCATTTGATAACAGTTGTGTGGAATGCCATGGCAGCATTTCCACCAACAAAGGCATATTTTAATAACGTTTGCGACACCTAGAAATGACTGGGGCAACCTGCGTCAGCATCATACTCGGCGTCACCGTTCAGTTAGGGAAGGAGGTGTTGACGCCACTGGTTAGGCACATGAATGCATTCAGCAGCGAAGGTGACAAAATGGATAGAATACCACGAAACATGCGATGGATGGATGGATGGGTGGGTGGGTTAGTGGGTGTGTGGGAGAAGAGGTGGACATTAATGGGATTAGAGAGATCGGGTTCATGTTGCTCCATCGGGTAGCCGGTAGTTCCTGGCAATCAGTCAGTCAGTCAGCCAATCAATTGAGAAAGACTGAAGTCAAGTGTGAAGTAAGACAGAAACGATCAACTTGCTACTACAACCAGTGTTTGATCCACTGCATCGCCTAGTGATATTTGTGTCAACGCACTTCGTCTTGGCAGGTTGCAAAAATAATCATTTCTTAAGTATTAGAAGATTTATGCAATAATTGACAAAACGATGCGTAAGTTGGACAAGTAAGTCCCCTTCACGCAAGATGGCTCGACATTTAGCAAATAAACACTTCGATACCTCTCCAATCATTTGGACACACATTCGCCCAATTAATCCTGTGTGTGTGGCTGCACAAACAGACAGACCCATGCTAATGTGGTTCAAGTTCCGCACCCTTCTCTCATTCGCCCCACTTAACCCCACCGTCAATTCATGTTCCCTCTCTTTATTATCTATTCCATTGCCCTGAATATATGGTGGAGCTTATATGATGGAGGCACTAGTGACGTTGTTGGTTTGTGTGCGTCCTGTGCTCACACATCCCATGTGATAGCAGTTGTGTGGAGCGTCAACTCTGGCAACATGGTTGGTGATGCAGGTGCACAAACGCCAACAGCAAGAAAGAAGGGAGATTGAATACGAGCAAAATATATTTACACTAGAGACATGTGTCATGACAATGGGAATGAAAAATGATGTGTAACATTGCAACGCTCGATAGTTAACTTGAGTCATTTGTGTGGGGGAGGGGTGAAGAGTCGTTGACATTGGATGAATTATCGGAGTCAACGTGCGTCCACAGTTCGTCCTGCATCAAGTCGGGATAGTCGGCGTCAACGTACACCGGCGTGTACGATTGCTGTGGTGACGAGGGTTCGTCCTGTGAAGTCGAGCTGTCCATTGTTTGGTTGTGATGAGGTACACGCACCCACCTACAGAAAGTAAATCCACAGATCACATTCAATACATCTAACAATCGCAGCTCAGAACAGCAATCTGACTGTGCGAAAATAGCGATAGAGTTGCGCCAGTACAAAAGAACATGGAATGCGTGGTGCAAAGTGCGGCCCTGAGTGGTGGTGGTAGTGGAAGTAATTCAACTCCATGCGCAGAGTATGCATAAGGTGACTGCGGACTCCCACGCCGATGATGATGATGAAAGGAATGCAACCAACCTCAGTTAGCACCTGTGGTTATTGGTTGCGGCAAACTGCAATCGCTGTCGTTATATAGACGTGTGAGCAGCAGCATCATTGGCTGGCTATTATTGGACGCATTGGAAGTTAAATTAGAAGCAATGCAAATTAGTAACCTAGACACCTGGCTACTATTTGCAATTGCATTAGCTATGTCAGTCGCTTACACTTGGTCCCCTTAATGGTGTTTACAGTTTAATTCGTAGAGATTCCTGTGCTTTGTTTGCAAGAGCATTTGCTTTTCTTCTAACTTATCTGCAACCTTCAAAGGCAGCCTTTGGTGCCGCTTCTCAGTAGCTTTTCTGAGTGGCTGGTGATATTCTTTGGGTAGTACTCCGTTTTGAGGCAAACAATGGACAAGGTGCGTTATTAAATGTGTCCGTCTGTATTAGATGAATTGTAGAGTCCACGGCAATGTGTAGGTTGTCATTTGTACCTAGGAGTCGAAAGTGTCAACTGTACAGTATGCAGCCCTTGGTCTGTGACACACGCAAATGTGCGGCCTTATTCCAGCTACTTCATCAAACTAAACCTTCATTTTAACTGACTGAGTCAAGAATACTAAGTTGGAAATCATTTTGAAATACTCAGTATTACTAGCAATACAGAGAGAATTTAAATGATTTGCTTAAAGGAATTCAAGAAGCTGTTGCATGTGCACAGCACTTCTCCTCCTCTTACACTACTTTGGATGGGTTCCAATGTATATTTGGTCGACAAAACGAATCCGCTTTTAATTGTTAGAATAGGCATTGAGAATTGAGCAAATTTGTTATCAGATCAAAGATTTCGACACTGAATGGAATATTAGTTCGATACTCTCAATAGTCCGTCACTTAGTGTCCAAATGACTCCTTTCCATTCTATGCCACAGCTCTATGCACATGGTGCAATTGACGGATCCAACCATTCTTAATGTCTCACCTTATGACGAAATGCTGTTAAAACAGAAATGGCGCAGTCACAACCACAAACCACTCCCTGCGATGCTGTCTTGTAAGGAGTGCTAGATGAAATGGGGCGAATGCGAAAGGTGGAGGAAGGATGGTTCAACGAGTGAAAGTTGTGCACTTGGGCAAATAAATACAACGCTGGTGACGTGTTCACTCTCATTCGTGCTGGTCAACACAGATGAGCAAATTGTGGGCGTCTCGTCGCCCACACAGATGATCGAATGCTAACAGTCTTCTTTAGAAGCAAACACGGACTAGTGGCTAATTTCAGCATTCTCTGAACGACTAAAAGCGAAACACGTGATCTGGTTCTTACTGAAGTCTCAACTAGCCTGCATGTGACCCAAACAATGGGGCTGCATACTGTACAGTTGACACTTTTGGCTCTTAAGTACTAATGACTACATACACATTGTGGTGGGCTCCAACATCATATAATGCAGACAGACACAGTTAATAACGCACCTTGCCCCATGTTTGCCACAAAATGCAGTTCTACCCAAAGAATATCTCAAGCCACTCAGAAAAGCTACTATGAAACAGCAACGAATCGTTGCCATTGAAGATCGTGGATAAGCTAGACGAACTGCAAATGCTCTTGCAAACAAAGCACAGGCATCTCGACAGATCAAACGGTAAACACCATTAAGGGGACCAAGTGTAAGCGACTGACATATCTAATGCAATTGCAAATAGTAGCCAGGTGTCTAGGTTACTAATTTGCATTGCTCCTAATTTAACTTCCAATGCGTCCAATAATAGCCAGCCAATGATGCTGGAGCTCACACGTCTATATAACGACAGCGATTGCAGTTTGCCGCAACCAATAACCACAGGTGCTAACTGAGGTTGGTTGCATTCCTTTCATCATCATCGGCGTGGGAGTCCGCAGTCACCTTATACATACTCTGCGCATGGAGTTGAATTTCCACCGAAACGACTACCACCACCACTAACAGCACATACACCACCACCACCACCACCACCACCACCACCACCACCACCACCACCACCACCACCACCACCACCACCACCACCACCACCACCACCACCACCACCACCACCACCACCACCACCACCACCACCACCACCACCACCACCACCACCACCACCACCACCACCACCACCACCACCACCACCACCACCACCACCACCACCACAGGGCCGCACTTTACATTCCACATTTCACGTTCTTCTGAACCGGCATAACTCTAGCAATATTTTCGCACAGTCAGATTGTCAGACATTGATAGAAAAAGAATTAATAAGTTAGTGAAATCAAGCACATGGCCAAACGTATGCTATTGTGAGTTGCGATTGTTTGATGTATTGAATGTGATCTGTGGATTCACTTTCTGTAGGTGGGTGAGTGTTCCTCAATATAAGCAAACAATGGACAGCTCGACTTCACAGGACGAACCCTCGTTCGGCTACGTTGACTCGGTTGTTAGACGTCCTCGCAAGTCGTGTCGACCACATTCGCCTCCCCAGTGATGCAAGTTCTAAACCTTACTCTTCATTAAATAAGTGCTGATCAAAGTGTGCACTGAGCAGGAGCACTTAAAAGGCGTGGTATGACAGGGCTTCGGCATTTCGATGTTAGTCCATCACTCAGGAATTGCTGCCTCAAATCGCAGAATGCTGAGGCTCGCAAAAGCTCGCCAATGCGTCCTCAATCCTGAGTATTGCGCCCAATTCTGTTCCGCTCGGTGCATAGCGATAGACACGATACGGTTCTAAAATTTAGGGCCAACTTAATGTCCTCGTAGTTAATCTCTACCTTGGTAGGTGACATGTTCTCTTACCCTCCACTAGCTTAGTGTCATCTCGAGGACGAAATCTTGCGCTTCGTGTGATCTCGTCGGAAGTGATATTGTGGATTCCTACAGACTTTGAAAGGGAAACCCTTAAGGCTTATTGTGTTGGTAAAAGTGACAGGAAATTGTGATGTTAATTTGATTAGTGTTAGATCTACATTTTATGACTTACTGAAATCTCTCTTAATCATTTTATTTGCTTTCGAAATGGAAACGCTCAGACATGAGTAAAATGTGGGCGATCTCAGATCTGCCCCTACTCTTCAAGAAACAGCGCTGTTGAACAGTCATCGACAACCTACGTGGAATGAAATGAAACATTCAAGTTCTAAAACCATTCGTGCTTTCGTCCATTTCATCTTTCGGCGCATTATTTAGGCCATGGGAAAGTGCACGTATGCAACTGACACAAATGTATACAGAAGGCATGCACATTGGTTGCCATATTTCACTGCGCCTAATTTAACTTCTGAAGGTCTATTCATAGCCGATTAATGATGCTAAACTTTACGTGCCTAAATATAGCCATTTAGTCAGGGTCAGCATCGAAGTATGCATTTGATTAATTCTCGTCTGCCTGCTTGGCGCCATCAAATTCCACAACTATATTTTGTCCATTCTATTTGAACGAAGCAAAGTGATGATGTAAGACGGTGCCGCTGAGCAGGATGTGTGCTTTGTTAAGCCGAAGTCAAATCTCGAAGGAGATGATCCGCAATCAAGTATGCAGTGCATAATGAGGAAGTTTACACGCTTGCATGATTGTCTAAGTGCACAACTTTCATCCATTGGCTCTTTCTTCCTCCACCCATTCTTCCTCGCCCCATTTCATCTAGCACTCCTTACAAGACAGCATCGCAGAGAGTGGTTTGTGGTTGTGACTTCTCGTTTCTGCTACAATAGCATTTCTTCGCACTCATACACCATTCCAATCAGATCAGACATTACGAATGTTGAGGTCCGTCAATTGCACCATGTGCATAGAGCTGTGGCGTAAAATGAAAACGAGTCATTCCCACACCAAATAATGGACGTTTAAGAATAGCAAACTCGCTTTCGGTTCGGTACTGATAGCTTTGATCTGATAGCAAATTCGCTTAGTTCTCGATGCAAATTCTAACCCTTAAAAGTGGATTACATTTTCTGACTTAATTTACGCTTGCATTTATCCAAAGTGGAACAACAAGCAGAAACGTGCTTTACACATGCAAAAAATTCTTGAATTTCTTTAATTGAATAATGTTAGACCCTCTTTAGATTACCGCTTCACAATTTCATTCACTCAGGCAGTTACGGCGAAGGTTTAGTATGCCACACTAGCTTGAATACGTCCGCATCGTTGCAAGGCATTTTGGATGTTCTAATGCAGACAGCAGTTGACATCGAGGATGTACTGTTCTGCGTTTAGCTAGTTACGGTCTTAGTATTGTCAAATGGATATCACTGTGCCCACTACGCATGTCGCAGTCATGCTGCCATTGGCAAAGCAGCCAAAACATGCTTGTTCATCCAGCAATCTTCAGCACACTTCTAATAATTCAAAAGAATAGATACTGTAGAGAGAGGAAGCTTGATGGTTAGAGACCTTTCTTGTTTCAAAAGTCACCAGCATTGCAGGTGTGGGCGCTACGCTGTGTGTGGGCTCATGTCAGCGAGAAGATGAAAACCATGAGTGCAACCTTACTTAAACAAACAAGTGTGCTATACAAACACATCCTCATTTCCGCCTCGGTCATTGCAACAATTCACATTTATCTTTTATAAAGGGATTTCTACTTCTGTAAAGCGCATCATGAATGACCTTGATTGCGTTCATGCCATTCCACCAGATGTGGACAAACAAGTTTACGAGTCCCACCATGAATGTGGTGAACAATCATTCCAAAGAGGTGATGCAGAATGCAACCTTATTTCGCATTAAGTATGCGCTGAATTCAGCTGAATGCATGCTTGCTCTCAGCATTGCCCCTCACTCGAGGAAACGAGGGACATATTACCAACGCGAACCGCCGAGGAAGCCTGTTCGACGCCGAGCTCACAACAGCGAGATTTATACACACATGTGGCGAGCACGACCAAACATCAACAGGGAACCGCATCGTAAAAGGGCAAATTCAGCATTCTCAGAACAACTGACTGCCTGAGATTGTTGTCTACAGGATGAAGGTGGAACAAGTGATCTGGTTCCTACTGAAATCTCATCTAGCCTGCATGTGACCCAAACAGTGGGGCTGCATACTGTACAGTAGACACTTTCGACTCTTAAGTACTAATGACTACATACACATTGTGGTGGGCTCCAACATCATATAATGCAGACAGACACAGTTAATAACGCACCTTGCCCCATGTTTGCCACAAAATGCAGTTCTACCCAAAGAATATCTCAAGCCACTCAGAAAAGCTACTATGAAACAGCAACGAATCGTTGCCATTGAAGATCGTGGATAAGCTAGACGAACTGCAAATGCTCTTGCAAACAAAGCACAGGCATCTCGACAGATCAAACGGTAAACACCATTAAGGGGACCAAGTGTAAGCGACTGACATATCTAATGCAATTGCAAATAGTAGCCAGGTGTCTAGGTTACTAATTTGCATTGCTCCTAATTTAACCTCCAATGCGTCCAATAATAGCCAGCCAATGATGCTGCAGCTCACACGTCTATATAACGACAGCGATTGCAGTTTGCCGCAACCAATAACCACAGGTGCTAACTGAGGTTGGTTGCATTCCTTTCATCATCATCGGCGTGGAAGTCCACAATCAACTTATACATACTCTGCGCATGGAGTTGAATTACTTCCACCACCACCACCACTCAGGGCCGCAATTTGCTCTACGCATTCCATGTTCTTTCGTACTGGCACAACGCTATCGCCATTTTAGCACAATCAGATTGCTGTTCTGAGCTGCAATTGTTTGATGTATTGAATGTGATCTGTGGATTTACTTTCTGTAGGTGGGTGAGTGTACCTCAACACAACCAAACAATGGACAGCTCGACTTCACAGGACGAACCCTCGTCACCACAGCATTCGTACACGCCGGTGTACGTTGACGCCGACTATCCCGACTTGATGCAGGACGAACTGTGGACGCACGTTGACTCCGATACTTCATCCAATGTCAACGACTCTTCACCCCTCCCCCACACAAATGACTCAAGTTAACTATTGAGCGTTGCAATGTTACACATCATTTTTCATTCCCATTGTCATGACACATGTCTCTAGTGTAAATATATTTTGCTCGTATTCAATCTCCCTTCTTTCTTGCTGTTGGCGTTTGTGCACCTGCATCACCAACCATGTTGCCAGAGTTGACGCTCCACACAACTGCTATCACATGGGATGTGTGGGCACGGAACGCACACAAACCAACAATGTCACTAGTGCCTCCATGATATAAGCTCCACCATATATTCAGGGCAATGGAATAGATAATAAAGAGAGGGAACATAAAGTGACGGTGGGGTTAAGTGGGGCGAATGAGAGAAGGGTGCGGAACTTGAACCACATTAGCATGGGTCTGTCTGTTTGTGCAGCCACACACACAGGATTAATTGGGCGAATGTGTGTCCAAATGATTGGAGAGGTATCGAAGTGTTTATTTGCTAAATGCCGAGCCATCTTGTGTGAAGGGGACTTACTTGTCCAACTTACGCAGCGTTTTGTCTATTATGGCATAAATCACATAATACTTAAGGAATAATGGATCCCGCTACCTGCCAAGTTGAAGTGTGTTGCACAATGATCTCTAGGCAATGCAGTGGATCAAACACTGGTTGTAGTAGCAATTTGATCGTTTCTGTCTTACTTCGCACTTGACTTCAGCCTTTTCCAATTTGTTGACTGACTGACTAACTGGCCACCAGGATCTACCGGCTACCAGATGGAGCAACATGAACCCGATCTCTCTAACCCCATTAATGTCCACCTCTTCTCCCACACACCCACTAACCCACCCACCCATCCATCCATCCATCGCATATTTTATGGTGTTCTTCTATCCACCTTGTCACCTTTGCTGCTGAACGTATTCATATGCCTGGGCAGTGACGTCAACACCTCCTTCCCTAACTGAACGGTGACGCCGAGTATGATGCTGATATAGGTTGCGATTGTTGATGGATATGCTGCCGTGGCATTCCTCTCAACTGTTATCAAGGGGGCACACAATGAACACTACGTAGCGATTCCCATGGTGCTTAACAATTTAATTCCAATCTTTTATATGTTGCCAAAGAGAGTGTGATTTGCCCTCCTTCTGTCTTACCTAACAAGGCAGTAAGTGACTGACTTCCTGAAGTCTCTATACTATTTCCCATCCACAGTTTGCCAACTATTGCATTAGTCTCCAAATGCTTAATATTTAAGAATTATTACCACCAAACCATATTTGTTTGCTACTTCGCAGTAACTTGGTTGAACGGTTCGGAATGCTCTTTTGTTAGTTCTTCATTTGGAGGTGATTGTTGTACGAGGTGGCTTCTTAATTGTGTTTATCTGCCCCAAGTAAATTGCCGATCCATTTGCAGCCTGCTGGTTGCTGTTCTGATTTGGAAGAGGTTAGAATTGTCTGGTGTGCGAAATCCGATCCTTTGTGGTGAGTTATGTGTAGCTTGGATGTGAAAAAATCAGCGAAGATCCGATTAGGTATGTTCCGCCTGCCTTTCGTAGACAGTAACCTACGACAGTCATTCGTTCATGGAATGCTCAATTCAGTCACCAATCAAAAGGCAACTTTACATTTCGCTGATGTGTCAGACTGATGGTCATTTTCTTCAAATAAGCAACAAACCACAAACCAGAACTTTTCCACCATGTTTTGATTTCAAAACGTGCATTTCTCGTATTTTCGGAGCTACATTGGACTCGGTATTGCTAGGCAAATCTGCGCTGATTTAGGTCGATTGGTCTAGATCAAGCAGATTCAAATAGTTAAAACTCATGCTCACAACTAAACAAAGCGCAAACGTTCAGACTTGCGTGCAAATAAAAGAGAGATTAATGTCCTCCACTCCAGCTCTTTACTCCACACCCATTTACTTATAGCATACGAACACTCGACGGAGATATCGTATCACTGCAAATAGTCCTAACCAACTTCACGAAGCCAATGAAGGTGACGCCTTTGAAAACTGCACGACTGATCCCTCGTGTGTGATGAGTGCATAGTCAATGGACAATCTTCGTTGCTGACAGCTGCCTCCCCGTACTACTTCAAGCCCTCTTACGCTGCACTTCCCTGTTGGTGCTTGGTTGTGCTCACCACGTGTCTGTATAAATATCGCTGTTGTGAGCTCGGCGTCGGACAGGCTTCCTGGACGGTTCGCGTTGGTATTTTGTGCCTCGTTTCCTCGAGTGAGGGGCAATGCTGAGAGCAGGCATGCATTCAGCTGTATTCAGAGCATACCTAATGCAAATAAGGTCGCATTCTGCATCACCTCATTGGAATGATTGTTCACCACATTCATGGTGGGACTCGTAAACTTGTTTGTCTACATCTGGTGGAATGGCATGAGCGCATTCAAGGTCATTCATGATGTGCTTTACAGAAGGAAATATCCCTCTCACAAAAGACAAATGTGATTTGTTGCAATGACCGAGGCGGGAATGAGGATGTGTGTATTGCACACTTGTTTGTTTAATTAAGGACGCACTCTTGGTTTCGTTACCTTCATGCTGACATGAGCCCACGCACGGGGGAGCGCCCATACCAGCAATGCTGGTGACTTTAGTTACAACGAATGCCTCTAACCATCAAGCTGCCTCTCCTTACAATATCTGTCCTTATTAGCCATGAAAACTGTGCTAAAGATTGTCGGACGAACAACCACGTTTTGGCTGCTTTGCCAATGACAAAATGACTTCGACATGCGTAGTGGGCACAGCGGTATCAACTTGACTATACTAAGACCGTAAATGGCTAACCGCAGACCGGTACATTCTCGATATCAACTGCCGTCTGCCTCAGAACATCCGAAATGCCTTGCAACGATGCGGCCATATTCAATCTACTATTGGCATACTAGACCCCACCGTAACTGACTGAGTCAAGAATGCAAGAGCAACAGATCGCGCAAACCTTCTAAAATAAATTTCTTACTTTGTTTTTGGCATTTCGTCATTTCGGGTGGTGACAACTCCCACACTGGGGCGGTGGTTCCATTAGAGAGCAGTGAGATCACTATGATTTGCCGATAACACGTTTAAATGCTTTCCATTGACGTCCCGTCGGTGTGACAATTTCCTTTCCCGACATTAAATATTTTTAAAATGTGGTTATACCGATTTAATTTTGTCGAGTAGGAAATGTTGTGGAGTCAAGGCCATGGGATGAAGACACCAACTTTTGTGCAAACGATGGCTTCTAAGGGTGAAAGAGTGGCATAAAATATCAGATGGAAGTCAAGTCTACCGGACTTTGTTCAATTTCACTGATTGAAAGTTTAAATAGTCCGTCTTGAGAAGATATCAGAAAGTATTGAAAGGGGCCAGGACCATAATACAGAAATGACTGGCAAGTAATTGGTCTTTGGGAATTCGTTATCCATGGCACCCATGATGGTCTACTTGTTTTCAAGGGTAAATTACCGCGAATCTTCCATTTTGTCTAAAATATGTCGTCTGTCGACAGCCTAGCCTGATGTGTCTTTGTGCGACATACTCCGCTGTTATGCTGTCGACGAGGTTTACACCCTGGGCCCGCTCTGGTTGGGCTCTTCTTTGTTTATCTCACCACATTACTTTCCAACAACTCCTCCGACTCCATCTTGGCTAATTTTACGCGACACCGACAGAGTTATAACCTTGGTGAGTGGTTCTGTCAGGGAGAGCGATTCCAAAACCTGACCATTCGAATTTTTCAGCAGACAGGTGTATCTTGATCACAGCATATTCCCTTAAGCAGATCAATGTGTGCACCTTGCACCAGACATTTCATTTGTCAATTGAGTCATTTTCATACAGCACAGGCGGCAATGAAAGGGTTTCCTACTTTGATTTTCTTATTTGTGAGATGCTGTAGCCCAAATTCACAGCCATCGTAACAGAGGTAGAACGGCGCAACAATTAACATCTACAAGCTCATCAGTGAGCTCTACATCTACTCCTCTCAAAGGCTAATAATATTAATGCAAAAACTCTGCAATATATGCTACCACTTTATCCTAATTAAGAAAAGTGACTTTTTCGTCACTTGTAGGAATCTTTGATTGATCATTTTGTCTGCTTTAGGTCATTCAAGACCCACTAAATTAAGTATTGTCGATGTCTCTGTTACAGCATTTACTTAGGGCCTTATAGCAATCGCTAAATTGTAAATCAAAGTGTATTGCATGAGCCATTGTTAATGAAGACGCTAGCATTAGCTGAAGTCCAGTGACTATGGCATAGAAAATTTCCGTTTGCTGTGGATGTCTACAATATTATAAAGGCATTCGCATCCAATTCCTTTAAAAGGTTCTACTTTGGCGGCTACAAATGAGAACGTGCCAGAAACAATCCTCTGATAGATCACTCACTATAAACTCAAGATGAACCTGACACTAGCAGATGTGCCGACTGAATCAACCGAGTGGCGAAGACGCGTTTTGGTCCGCCCTCAAGCACAATCTCATACTACGATAAATGGGAGTCTCTATCTCCAAATAAATCTCACCACAAGGTGATATGGCAGTCGAGGCATTTAGAGATGCCAAATGAGGCTTCGGAAGGATGCGCTGGCAAACCAACCACACATGATTCATGCATGCTTCTTAAATGACCAGCCATCAAACCCACCTCGTGCTACTTGGGTATGTTCCGATTCAAGTCAATGACTAATCGACAAAGGTACGTAATTAAGGATTTTGTAGAAGGAGAGGATCAGGTGAACATTTGCAAAAGCAACGTGAATTCTCGCAACATCGGTTCCTGGAATTCTACTCCTAGTGGTATCAAACCACTGTCAATGCATTGTGAGGGCTCCGACAAACCCAGACAATGCTTCTTTTTCATATTTTAGGACCAAATACCTTTGCTGTTGTGCGTCTAGCATGACAGAACGAGACGATTTAGTTCCTTTCTCCTGAAAGCATTGGAAATTACCCCGTACAGCCTCTGACATTGCCCATTTGTCAGTCCGTCTTATCGTCCACAAACGCCGTGTCACATGCTCCACCCACCGGATGTCTGCATCGATGTCTCTACCTCATTGTCAGCTATTGCCTCTATGATTGAAAACTCAGCTCCCATTCACAAACACTACTTTCTTGTGTGTAAATTAAATGGAATAAGCCAGTCACATAAACACAAGGCGATAACTTGTATTGGGTATTTAAGAAGATATTGAGCGTAACATCTGGAAGACCCACCGTACTCGGATTCTAGCAGACTTCGCATTATAGAATAGTCATTGAACCCCTTCAATCTACAGGCCTGAAGTTGAACGGAGGAGGAGCACAGCCAACCTTTCAGATTGTCGCAATGAGCCCGTGGTCGAGTGTGACGAAGATAGTTGAGCCATTGGACAGTTAAATGGTAAGCGAATTCTACTGCCTGGTGCGGGTCATGCAACAAGTGTTTAATAACTCATCCTTTGAATGTGAGAACAGACTTGTTAAACCATTCTTTGATTTTGGATGCTAAAATGCACCTTAAAACGGTCTGTGAGGTGCATTTATGATAGATGCAAGCGGTATCCGTCCAAATGAACAACGCTACCAACTTTGCTGTCCTAAAAGTAGAAATCCGACAACAAAAAGAGAGTATCTGCCGTAGACGACTAACAATAAGGAGGTTTGCATATGAGGGCTTATGGAAGCCAACCAGCTTTAATTAGAGTTGCAAAGAGCCTACTTTCTAAATTGGACTGTGCACAAGTCAACATTAAAATGCTATCAAATTGAAATGATGGGACCACTGAGATAAAGTTGTGTGTTGCGTTAGACTGACGAATGTCCACAATGCAGTTGCGTAAATGAATCTGCTGAAAGCTTCATGATGCATTACGCTTATTTCCCCATCTGAATAGCAAAATCTTGCATAATTTATCCGCCTGTCCACTAGCTACTCATGTATTAGTCGACTACCTCGTGACAAATAAAATGAAAACGGGACAGTAGAGGCACACGAAGTAAGGGAGTGTCTACAGCGTGAAGCCTAATATTTTCCCTACGCAAAGAACGTTGAAGACCATCCCATGCTCCATGATCCGGTTACCATCCCATTTTTATGATGTAGGGATTATGCTAGCTGTGGACCTGGTGGCCTATGCCAAATAAATGAGGCTCGTTGTCTACTCACCCAGCACTTCTATCAATATACTTTGCTCATTTGTTCTTCCATAAGGTATGGAGCATACGGATGCACAGAAAGACCGATAGATGGCGACTACTCATTAGGACAACACCGTGCAGCTGTATCAATGAAATCGGAATCGAAACTGTATTAGAAAATGCCAAAGAACCTTGTCTCAATTAGATTACATCATACGCATTCGCCAAATGAGAGGAGAAGCAAGGGAGCAAGCGAAGTCCGATCCTAGATACCAGTTGAATTTTGTTGGACATGACGCAACGTGGTTTTCTTCCCCTTTCTACATATTCCAATGGTGATTAATTTAATTGCACCCAAAAATCCACGAAATGCAACGACTTCAGTTACCTTCAAGATTTCTTTGTGTTGTCGTTCTTCTCCACTCTCGGTTCATCCTCTTTCGCCAGCAAATTTCGATTGTCTTTTGATGCTGCGAGTTGAGCTGTGCGTTCCTTAGGCAGTTAATTCAACTCTGCTAAAGTTATGGGATTCTTTGAGTTAGTCGACAAAGGGGAGCAATCCTAAGCTTATCAATTGTGGACTGAAGTTGTGATACTTGTAGGGTCTGGTTCATATGCTACACACGACCACAAAGTACGGAGGCGGAGACTTCAGCACCTGTGTCCACTGTTGTGTGAGGAACGCGAGTAAGCACAGAGACAATATGAACGAGCTCAAGCAAGAGAGCGAGCGAGCGGAAAAGACGATAAATTGCCTGAATCTACTGGGAGCGTTGCAAAGTATTGACAAGTCTCCATCTCATTTGCCATTCTCGCAAGCACCCTATCAACTGTTTCTTACCCACGGTAGCTGCATCTCAGACACTCAAGTAGTCGCCCTATGGGCAAGTTCAACCAACCACTAGAAATGCACTCGTAAAAGACTCTTAAAATTTAGCTCAAGCAGCAGCCTGAGCTTGGATAGGACCAGGATATGATTTCTGTGTTGCGCCAACAGTGATAGGAACCACCAGGAAGACTGGTGCTTGGATAAAAGTAAAGTAAAATAATTTTCCTGTAATGAGAGACACAAACAATGTTAGTAGGGCACAACAGACCTTGGAAGCACTGGACAAATTCCCACTTATAACAGTTGCCAGTAGGATTTTCCTTAATAACCATCATCGCCGGCGCTTCGTATTTGTACCAAAGGGACCGACGTGGCCTCTTTTAAGATTCAGAAACTCCGTTCTGAAAATCTACCCCTCACCACTTCTTGACGCGTGGTCAATATGATTATCCATGTCCTTTCTCTTAAGCTAACTTCTGTTGACACCTGTGTTTCCATCTCTTTTTCTCATTTTGAATGTAATTTACCACTCAGTGGAACAGTGATAAGGAATTGGCAGTGGCTTAAGGAATACCACAGATCCGACAGCACCGAAGTTCATGAGAAGTTCGCATGGCGGTCAAACGACTACCTAGGGAATGCTCAAAGCCATTTATAAAGGAAAAAGTTATATCATGTTACGAATATTTTGGATCTCCCAGGCGTCTAGCGATGCCAGTCTCAGTATTAGGAGCCGCATGCGTAATTTGTCCATATAGGTGAAAAATAAAGACTTAGCGCTTCAAGCTAAAGGTACTGATTGACATTACCCACTTTTGAACCGCTTGATATTGACAGAAATTTCGTTGCTCGCACCAACAGCTATAGCTGAATATAAAAGATCTTGGGTTACACCGATTGAATTACTCCATTTTACAAATGGGCCGAATTTGCTACAATTGGTCCTCAATCACTCACCAAGGGAGGATTTTTCATTTATTTTAATTAAGGAAGTCTACTTCACGATTGTAGCTCAGACAGAACGTGTCCATGCACAGTATGTTCGAACAGTTGCTTCCGTATTCGGTCAATAGAGAGTGTCCACATGAGGGCCCGTAACTTCAAGCTTACGCTTGATGGATGCTTCAGTCGAGTTTTGGACTCACTATAAACTAACGACCACATACGATGCAGGTGTTGCCGAGTATGCCATTTGTATTGGTGATTAATGACAATTGGGCACGTCTCAAAACAACAAGTCGCCTCCCTCAAATATCTAAAGCACCCCTTCACGTAGAAAATTGAATAGTAAACGCTCAGATTAAAATCAGTTAATGCCATTAAGGAAATTTGATAGTGGGAAGTAATAAAGAGAAGGGGAGCGAGAGAGAAATAACTACAAAGGTAGATAATGGCACTAAAAAAAGCCTCTACACAGCTTTGGTGAGTGCACTTAGAGATGTTTGAATGTACGAAAGGGAGTCATGCCTAGACTATACAGCAAAAGGGAAAGAACCTTGAATATTAGACAATGGCAGTTTTATTCAATCCTAAGAAAAGTTACTCATCAGAGCGAATATCTATCTTGAGATTGAAGTCAAATATCTACGTCAGAAGAGCAGAAGATGCAGTTTTGCTGCCGCTGATTATGATGATGCAAAGACCAAGAACCATGTCAAGTAATCTTGGTGGACGTTGCATTTGAAGTGAGTGATTTCAAACATGGAAGTGCTTCCTGCCAAGAAGGTGGTCAGATGTGTGCACTCACAAGGAAACTTGTCCAAGTTGAGAGATGGCACGGCCTTCGATACATGAATGGTACAAAAATATGCACTGTTGTTCATTCCTTTATCTGACTCCGTATTTACTCCAAGCTTAATTACCACTAACATCTATGAGAGGTGTTGCCTCGACACCACTGAACCGCGCAGCGTTCGGGGACATTGGTGGTCCTTGACTACCACCAGTTGCTGTCGCACCTATCGTCGATAGCTTCAATTCAAGCACCGTTAGGCAGGATAGCAATAGGTAATTGCGATACCGCGTGCATGCGTATGGCTTAATGTGTGGCGAAGCACCACGTTTCTCGCGACCAAATACGCAGCAACCTATCCTAAAATACTCGTGTTTGCAATTAACCTCAGATACAGCTCATACTGTGATGGCTTGTGTAGAAGGTCAGTAGGAGGCTGTCCCAGTTGCTGCTGTTAAGGCTCCGAAGACGTGGGTGAGGACTAAAACCCCGGCCGTGGTTATGCGACAGCTCATAGCTTAGGTAGTACTTCCTGTTGGCATCCGACTAGGCCACAGAATGCCTAACTTCGCACCCCAGGTGGGCACATGGCCTACGGTGTGACGATGTTTGGCATATGATTGTTTATACCATAGTGACGGTGAGCACAATCACTCACATACTTTAACAGCTTCGGAAAGTTGTTGGACGCGAGGCACAGTAGGGTAATTCTGCATCTGAAGGCCAGTAGAGAAGTGATTACCAAGGTCACTATGTGGATTGCAGAAATTTAATAAAGCAGGAAAAATGCTTTATGGCAAAATGCTCGAGCTCAATAAAGAGGCCTAGCTAAGAAATAAGGGCCCTCAGTGCTTCCCCTTTGAAGGTATCACCCATTCTGGGTAGGGTGAATAGACGAAAATTATGGTCAGATAACCACGGTGTTGAGGGATAGCCTCAATTACGACCACTCAAGAACGCGCGTTCAAATGCACAGCTAAATAAACATTAAACTTTGACAATGGAAATTGAATACTCCAACAAAATACCCATTTGCCTTTATAAAGTCATAAATTGAGCTCCTACCTAGAGGATACATGAATTGGATAGCAAAACACCTCACAGAATGCCAATTCTCTACCCCGTTTCCGCTCCTCCGACCACGCTTGCCTTCTTAACCTAGATGGAGCATAGAAACCATCTGCTAACAGGCACCAACAATCTTTACTTTTTCATGTAGATAAGACTGCATCTGGTTTGCTTGATTGGGCTGCGCTTTAATTCCCCTTTGTGACCTGCGTCTCTAGATAGGTATCCACCACTCCTGTATTGCTCGAGACTGCATAGCACCCTCCCATACCGCAACCCATGCTGTTCACCTAGAAGAGCGGATTGCGACCCCACCCCCTACATTTTGTGGCTCTGTGGTCCCTACCCGATGGTGGCTTTTAGTAGCAAACTAGAAGCACTTTTAATTTAATGTCACTGTGGCAATACGATTGAGGTAACACCTCGTATCGGTAAGTGGCCACTTACAAAGCGTAGGGCTTAAAACATCTGTAGAAGAGCGCAATACTCCCCCGGCTCCTCTATACAGGGACTTCTTACCTACAGCTCTCCGCAGAAGGCCCCTATGCCTGTGGCATTAACGCTCAACTATCAGCCAAATGAATGCATCTCGATGCCTGCTCATTCCCTGCTTCTATTGAAGTACTGCACTCAGTCATTTCCAAAACGTAGCTGAGCACGCTCACACGGAAGCGATTTCTCCGCGGCACAAAGACTGAAAGGTCGGAACCCCATGGACCGGGGGATGCAACTGCACCCAGAAAGCCAAAACTGAAAGCACAAATGCAAATGGTGAACCACTGCGTCACCTAGCCTCAGTTGAGGTGCATTAACACTCCCCATAAAGGACCGTAATGCTCGATGCTCAGAGGCCATAGAGGCACATGACCTCAGCGAAAAGCAGTTTGCTTGAGAGGATACAACCCGAACCCATTCAAACTACACATGACAATGGCAATGGACTTAATCACAGTCGAGGTCGACTGAGGCGCAGCAATCCCCACCGCACCTTCCAACCTGCCGTCTTTCAATACACTCTCTGCACCTCCTCTCCTGTTCAATTCCTCCTCGCAGTCGCTCCCCTCCTCCCCCTCAGCTCCCACTTTAGTCATGCTAACGACTCGAGCCCCGCAGGACATGCCGAGAACATCGACACCAAGCTAGCGCTCGACCACCTCCTCGCATCCCCACGCGCTCCTCACTCCCTTTCGAATAAACAACTGGTCGCCGCCTATTGCGAAGTTTGAACCACTACCACTCACCTGCCCGTTGGAAGAAACTGCTTCGCAGAGCAGACTCACGGAGTCGGCGAGCTAAGCCACCACCAAGACCTCCCACGACGGAACCCCAGTACCGTATTCCCACCTACGTCCCCATTCTTCGCGCCCCTTTCAACGCAACCACAAGACCACGGAAGGCGACAAACCCCCTGAAGTACAGCGACATGCCACGCCCCACCTGTCACCCATATCCCATCCCTGCTCACAATCAAGCATTCAGGCCGATTACTCCTTCATCTGATGTCTGAAATTGACTAACAATGAAACTAAGAATACTTCAATCTATCTCGCGGAAATGTAAGTAAGCAAGACCACTCAGCATCCTCAAAACGGAGGAGGCCATATCATCTTAAAACAGATCGCGCAAGCCTACTGAAATGAATCCCTTACTTTGTTTTTGGCATTTCGTCATTTCGGGTGGTGGCAACTCTCACACTGGGGTGGTGGTTCCATTAGAGAGCAGTGAGATCACTATGATTTGCCGATAACACGTTTAAATGTTTTCCATTGACGTCCCGTCGATGTGACACTTTCCTTTCGCTACCTTAGATATTATTAAATTTACTTGCTGTTTTCCCAAAATATGGTTCCATTCATTCATCATCGTCGTGGGATTCCACAGTCGCCTTACATATACTCTGCATATGGAGTTGAATTTGCAGCACAACCACCACCACCACCACCACCACCGCCGCCACCACCAAAACAACAACCGACTTGATGCAGGACGCACTGTGGACGCACGTTGACTCCGATAATTCATCCAACGTCAACGACTCTTCACCCCTCCCCCACACAAATGACTCAAGTTAACTATCGAGTGTTGCAAAGTTACACCTCGTTTCCATCGCCACTACCCTGACACATGTATCTAGCTAAATATATATTGCTCGCATTCAATCTTCCTTCTTTCTTGCTGTTGGTATTCCGCTTAACGCTTACGACATGTGTTGGGTGAGCACAAAACGACTAGGAAGGAATGGTCGAAATTAGATAAAAGCGGTGGACAACGAAGACGTGCATAACAGAGTTGGCGATGTAACATGTCCAGGCTTCGAGATTCACAAGAGTGATGCGACTGAACAAGAGTGCTTGTAAGCCAGCAAATTTATTTTATTCCTTTCGCAATGGAAATCCCAAGTCGGTTAAACCACTTTCTGCCTCTTGAGATGCCAATCATAAACGTGGTAATACCCAAATAACTCACGGTAACACATAGCTTAACAAATGTACACTAAAGTGGAGCCTCAGCAGTACATCGACTAGTGTAAAATCAGTAAAACATCAGGACTTCTTCTCCAAGAGAGTAATGCTGACATTTAATTCCCCGAGATTACATAAGAATAAAAGTAAAATGAACTCTACGTGCGATCGCATTGTGCTTCATGGCACTTTTGGCATAAGACGAATAAGCGAGAAGGTCAGATTTTGAGCACACAAGACAAAATGTTTTGCTGGAGCATGGAACGCGATCACGAATCCAAAACATACAACTGTCGCATGCGAAATGAGTGTAAGTAAAGTCTAAGCTTACTGTACCACTTTGTTTGTTCTGACTGCCTGGTTGCGGTTACTTGTGTAGCCACGTCACCCTCGCCGCTTGGGCTGGCCTCGAGAAAATGCCAACGGCCGCATTCCCTCTGTTTATTGAATACACATTCTGCACTAGTGTATGCCTTCATTTGCCTTCAAGGAAGTCTCGGGCCACTACACCTCCTATGTGAGGTACATGCTTGTATAAATAGCGCAAGTTATTTAGGAAAATAAGGTAAAACCAAACCGAAAAATGATTTGACTTATAAGTTACTTGTCCAGGTAATAAACTTTTACTTCTAATAATGTGCACATTTTAGCACTCACAATGCACCACGATATGTCAAAAAAGTGTTTATTTAATCCACGAGTGGAATTAGGCCTGTTAATTGTGCATAAAGGCAATACACTTTAAGCATTTAATTATCTCTGCTTAAACCACTCTGAAGGTCGTATACTGATATAGCCCATCTTATCATTGGCTTGGTTTAGGCTCAATTCCTCGGTTTGCTTCGTTTAAATTCGTAAGGTGCGTGGGTTTCTTACCTGCGATATCCTCTCATCCTTTTACCCGTAGCTTTATACACAGAAGTGTAAGCTGATGTAGGTGTTTGGCGCACATTTCGGGCATTA
This sequence comes from Taenia hydatigena, assembly GCA_036345935.2. Lineage (NCBI taxonomy): Eukaryota > Metazoa > Platyhelminthes > Cestoda > Cyclophyllidea > Taeniidae > Taenia > Taenia hydatigena. Next base: position 4,122,659 of record JADWOT020000001.1, on the reverse strand, counting down.
CAAGGTGGTGCGTAGTCAGTTTTATGGAATTTATTGTCGATGTCCAGTTTTGGAAAGGCTTATCCTAATAAACTTGAAGAACGTCATTTGGGCTGGCACTAGTGCTGCATGCAGTTGTACTTTTTGCAAATATTGGTAGGCTTTTGTGGTCATTTTTTCTGAATCTGTGGCAGTTTGTCATCTTTTTGGAAAAGGTCATTCCTTGATTACGACTGGAGAGGTTGTATTAAATGTTGACTGCAGGAAGTGTCAAGTCTTCCTGAGTGTCTGCCTTTTCGGATGACCTTACTATGGTGCAAGTTTGGGAACTTAGTGGTTCTGTGCATTAACGATTACTGACTACTGGGTGGGATTTTGGGACATAGGGCTACTATGGAGGCAGTATTTTTTTCGCATTCTTTGCTTGATATTTGAATGGAGATGGGTGTAACTTTATCACTTGTGGGGAACATATGAATACTTTACATTTATCAGGCATCTAAGCTTCAACCCTTGTAATTTTAAATAGGTGCGGGTAGATTCCTCTGCATGTCAGGATGAGTCTTATCGCAGAAACCGGTGATAACGATTGGAGACGATTCTCGGCTCGATTCTGAAGAGAGGAAGAGGTTTTCCATTTCTAAACGTGCAGCTGGATTTTTGAAGCTTAACCGGCGCAAGCTCTTAATCTGAAAAGAAATAACTGTCGTAGATTCTATCTGAGCTAATCGGATATGATAGCTAGAACCCATATTTCTGTTTTTCTTGCTTTGCACTCCATGAGTTTGCTGTGGTGCTACTGTTCCTTTTGCAAAATTTATTTAAAATAACAGAGCAGTTGAGACGTGACGTTTAAATAGTTTCTCGTGTAGGCGCGGTGGTGGTTTGCATGGATCGTAGTCTTCTTAAACATCCATAAACTGCACCTTGTTAGAATTGAAACGCGACTTAAGGGACGTGTCTCGAGCATTTTGGGCGTAATTTTATGGTCTGGATGTCTTTTTGATCCATAATGGAGGACTGATACTAAATGTTAATGGGCTGATGTTGGCTTGACGAGGCAGTCAAAACGACGCATTGAAAAGGACCAAGTTGGTGAAAAGCACCTCCTCCACTTTCCTTTTTTCCGTCTTTATTTTAGCCCGTCACCCTCGTGGTCCGTCAAAAGTGAGGTTCCACTTTCAAAGTTGGTTTATTGAAACACACATAATGCAATACAACGGATTTCCTCTCGACGTGAAAGCCATGGGATCCTGGCGATTAGCAGCTCGTCGCCTTGGATTTTTCGTTAGACTTCTGTCTGTAAGTGGTAATCCTAAATATGCCTTCTCCGTTTTTCTGTGATTTAGGGTCTTGTCGGTTTCAGCGTTATACTTCTCATCTTTATTCTAATTGTTCTTCATTCAGGGCTGTGTTCATAGGATTCTTAACCCAATGTCCGTGCGAGTTTCTTCTGGCTTTGGCGAATCCAGCGATGAAACATCTCTATCTTTCATTGAGCCGTCTCCACCAATATCTCATTCTACCGCGTCGCCTTGTCGAGGCTGTCACCATTTATCTCTTCCTTCTCTTATTCTTGATTGGGGTCTTTTTGCCATTGTTGGGACTTCCTTCTCTCACAAATGGGTGTCCATTTCAGTTTGCAGGGGCGACAAGCATAAAATATGGCGACATGGACGATGAGGTAGGTAGGTAGGCCTACGGAGGTTGGGGGCTGGGGAGTGGGTGGGTGTGGCCTCCTCCGTTTTGAGGATGCTGAGTGGTCTTGCTTACTTACATTTCCGCGAGATAGATTGAAGTATTCTTGGTTTCATTGTTAGTTAATTTCAGACATCAGATGAAGGAGTAATCGGCCTGAATGCTTGATTGTGAGCAGGGATGGGATATGGGTGACAGGTGGGGCGTGGCATGTCGCTGTACTTCAGGGGGTTTGTTGCCTTCCGTGGTCTTGTGGTTGCGTTGAAAGGAGCGCGAAGAATGGGGACGTAGGTGGGAATACGGTACTGGGGTTCCGTCGTGGGAGGTCTTGGTGGTGGCTTAGCTCGCCGACTCCGTGAGTCTGCTCTGCGAAGCAGTTTCTTCCAACGGGCAGGTGAGTGGTAGTGGTTCAAACTTCGCAATAGGCGGCGACCAGTTGTTTATTCGAAAGGGAGTGAGGAGCGCGTGGGGATGCGAGGAGGTGGTCGAGCGCTAGCTTGGTGTCGATGTTCTCGGCATGTCCTGCGGGGCTCGAGTCGTTAGCATGACTAAAGTGGGAGCTGAGGGGGAGGAGGGGAGCGACTGCGAGGAGGAATTGAACAGGAGAGGAGGTGCAGAGAGTGTATTGAAAGACGGCAGGTTGGAAGGTGCGGTGGGGATTGCTGCGCCTCAGTCGACCTCGACTGTGATTAAGTCCATTGCCATTGTCATGTGTAGTTTGAATGGGTTCGGGTTGTATCCTCTCAAGCAAACTGCTTTTCGCTGAGGTCATGTGCCTCTATGGCCTCTGAGCATCGAGCATTACGGTCCTTTATGGGGAGTGTTAATGCACCTCAACTGAGGCTAGGTGACGCAGTGGTTCACCATTTGCATTTGTGCTTTCAGTTTTGGCTTTCTGGGTGCAGTTGCATCCCCCGGTCCATGGGGTTCCGACCTTTCAGTCTTTGTGCCGCGGAGAAATCGCTTCCGTGTGAGCGTGCTCAGCTACGTTTTGGAAATGACTGAGTGCAGTACTTCAATAGAAGCAGGGAATGAGCAGGCATCGAGATGCATTCATTTGGCTGATAGTTGAGCGTTAATGCCACAGGCATAGGGGCCTTCTGCGGAGAGCTGTAGGTAAGAAGTCCCTGTATAGAGGAGCCGGGGGAGTATTGCGCTCTTCTACAGATGTTTTAAGCCCTACGCTTTGTAAGTGGCCACTTACCGATACGAGGTGTTACCTCAATCGTATTGCCACAGTGACATTAAATTAAAAGTGCTTCTAGTTTGCTACTAAAAGCCACCATCGGGTAGGGACCACAGAGCCACAAAATGTAGGGGGTGGGGTCGCAATCCGCTCTTCTAGGTGAACAGCATGGGTCGCGGTATGGGAGGGTGCTATGTAGTCTCGAGCAATACAGGAGTGGTGGATACCTATCTAGAGACGCAGGTCACGAAGGGAATTAAAGTGCAGCTCAATCAAGTAAACCAGATGCAGTCTTATCTACATGAAAAAGTAAAGATTGTTGGTGCCTGTTGGCAGATGGTTTCTATGCTCCATCTAGGCTAAGAAGGCAAGCGTGGTCGGAGGAGTGGAAACCGGGTAGAGATTTGGCATTCTGTGAGGTGTTTTGCTATCTAATTCATGTATCCTCTAGGTAGGAGCTCAATTGATGACTTTATAAAGGCGAATGGGTATTTTGTTGGAGTATTCAATTTCCATTGTCAAAGTTTAATGTTTATTTACCTGTGCATTTGAACGCATGTTCTTGAGTGGTCGTAATTGAGGCTATCCCTCAACACCGTGGTTATCTGACCATAATTTTCGTCTATTTACCCTACCCAGAATGGGTGATACCTTCAAAGGGGAAGCACTGAGGGCCCTTATTCCTTAGCTAGGCCTCTTTATTGAGCTTGAGCATTTTGTCATAAAGTATTTTTCCTGCTTTATTAAAGTTCTGCAATCCACATAGTGGCCTTGGTCATCACTTCTCTACTGGCCTTCAGACGCAAAATTTCCCTACTGTGCCTCGCGTCCAACAACTTTCCGAAGCTGATAAAGTATGTGAGTGATTATGCTCACCGTCACTATGGTATAAGCAATCATATGCCAAACATCGTCACACCGTAGGCCATGTGCCCATCTGGTGTGCTGAGTTAGGCATTCTGTGGCCTAGTCGGATGCCAACAGGAATTACTATGAGCTGTCGCATAACCACGGCCGGGGTTTTGGTCCTCACCCACGTCTTCGGAGCCTTAACAGCAGCAACTGGGACAGCCTCCTGCTGACCTTCTACACAAGCCATCACAGTATGAGCTGTATCTGAGGTTAATTGCAAACACGAGTATTTTAGGATAGGTTGCTGCGTATTTGGTCGCGAGAAACGTGGTGCATCGCCACACATTAAGCCATACACATGCACGTGGTATCGCTATCCTGCCTAACGGTGCTTGAATTGAAGCTATCGACGACAGGTGCGACAGCAACTGGTGGTAGTTAAGGCCCACCAATGTCCCCGAACGCTGCGCGGTTCAGTGGTGTCGAGGCAACACCTCTCATAGATGTTAGTGGTAATTAAGCTTGGAGTAAATATGGAGTCAGATAAAGGAATGAACAACAGCGCATATTTTTGTGCCATTCATGTATCGAAGGCCGTGCCATCTCTCAACTTGGACAAGTTTCCTTGTGAGTGCACACATCTGACCACCTTCTTGGCAGGAAGCACTTCCATGTTTGAAATCACTCATTTCAAATGCAACGTCCACCAAGATTACTTGATATGGTTCTTGATCTTTGCATCATCATAATCAGCGGCAGCAAAACTGCATCTTCTGCTCTTCTGACGTAGGCATTTGACGTCAATCCCAAGATAGAATTCGCTCTGATGAGTAACTTTTCTTAGGATTGAATAAAACTGACATTGTCTACTATTCAAGGTTCTTTCCCCTTTGCTGTATGGTCTAGGCATGACTCCTTTTCGTACATTCAAACATCTCTAAGTGCACTCACCAAGGCTGTGTAGAGGCTTTTTGGTGCCAGTATCTACCTTTGTAGTTTTTTCTCTCTCGCTCCCCTTCTCTTTATTACTTCCCACTATCAAATTTCTTTAATGGCATTAAATGATTTCAATCTGAGCATTTACTATCCAATTTTCTACGTGAAGGGGTGCTTTAGAGACTTGAGGGAGGCGACTTGTTGTTTTGAGACGTGCCCAATTGTCATTAATCACCAATACAAATGGCATGCTCGGCAACACCTGCATCGTATGTGGTCGTTAGTTTATAGTGAGTCCAAAACTCGACTGAAGCATCCATCAAGCGTAAGCTCGCAGTTACGGGCCCTCATGTGGACACTCTCTATTGACCGAATACGGAAGCAACTGTTCGAACATACTGTGCATGGAGACGTTCTGTCTGAGCTACAATCGTGAAGTAGACTTCCTTAATTAAAATAAATGAAAAATCCTCCCTTGGTGAGTAGTTGAGGACCAATTGTGGCAAATTCGGTCCATTTGTAAAAATCCTTCGGGGTAGAATGGAGTAATTCAATCGGTGTAACCCAAGATCTTTTATATTCAGCTATAGCTGTTGGTGCGAGCAACGAAATTTCTGTCAATATCAAGCGGTTCAAAAGTGGGTAATGTCAATCAGTACCTTTAGCTTGAAGCGCTAAGCCTTTATTTTTCACCTATATGGCCAAATTACGCATGCGGCTTCAAATACTGAGACTGGCATCGCTAGACGCCTCGGGAAATCCAAAATATTCTTAACATGATATAACTTTATCCTTTATAAATGGTTTTGAGCATTCTCGCAGTAGCTGTTTGACCGCCATGTAATCTTCTCATAAACTTCGGTGCTGTCGGATCTGTGGTATTCCTTAAGCCACTGCCAATTCCTTATCACTGTTCCACTGAGTGGCAAATTACATTCAAAATGAGAAAAAGAGATGGAAACACAGGTTTCAACAGAAGTTAGCTTAAGAGAAAGGACATGGATAATCATATTGACCACGCGTCAAGAAGTGGTGAGGGGTAGATTTTCAGAACGGAGTTTCCTCGTAACACTTAGGCCTAAATGGATCTTGAAAGAGGCATCTTCTCAATCTATCCAGGCACTGAAGTCACATCGGTCCCTTTGGTACAAATACGAAGCGCCGGCTATGATGGTTATTAAGGAAAATCCTACTGGCAACTGTTATAAGTGGGAACTTGTCCAGTGCTTCCAAGGTCTGTTGTGCCCTACTAACATTGTTTGTGTCTCTCATTACAGGAAACTTATCTTACTTTACTTTTATCCAAGCACTAGTCTTCCTGGTGGTTTCTATCACTGTTGGCGCAACACAGAAATCATATCCTAGTCCTAACCAAACTCGAGCTGCTGTTTGAGCCTAATATTCAAGAGTCTGTTACGAGTGCATTTCTAGTGGTTGGTTGAACTTGCTAATAAGGCGACTACATGAGTGTCTGAGATGCAGCTACCGTGGGTAAGAAATGGTTGATAAGGTGCTTGCGAGAATGGTAAATGAGATGGAGACTTGTCAATACTTTGCAACGCTCCCAGTAGATTCAGGCAATTTATCGTATTTTCCGCCCGCTCGCTCTCTTGCTTGCACTCGCTCGTGTTGTCTCTGTGCTTACTCGCGTTCCTCACACAATAATGGACACAGGTGCTGAAGTCTCCACCTCCGTACTTTGTGGTCGTGTGTAACATATGAACCAGACCCTACAAGTATCACAACTTCAGTCCACAATTTATAGGCTTAGGATTGCTCCTCTACGTCGACTAACACAAAGAATCCCATAACTTTAGCAGAATTGAATTAACTGCTTGAGAAACGCACATCTTAACTCGCGGCATCAAAAGACAATCGAAATTTGCTGGCGAAAGAGGATGAACCGAGAGTGGAGAAGAACGACAACACAAAGAAATCTTGAAGGTAACTGAAGTCGTTGCATTTCGTGCATTTTTGGATGTAATTAAATTATTCACCATTGGAATATGTAGAAAGGGATAGAAAACCACGTTGCGTCATGTCCAACAAAATTCAACTGGTATCTAGGACCGGACTTTGCTTGCTCCCTTGCTTCTCCTCTCATTTGGCGAATGCGTATGATGTAATCTAATTGAGACAAGGTTCTTTGGCATTTTCTAATACAGTTTCGATTCCGATTTCATTGATACAGCTGCACGGTGTTGTCCTAATGAGTAGTCGCCATCTATCGGTCTTTCTGTGCATCCGTATGCTCCATACCTTATGGAAGAACAAATGAGCAAAGTATATTGATAGAAGTGCTGGGTGAGTAGACAACGAGCCTCATTTATTTGGCATAGGCCACCAGGTCCACAGCTAGCATAATCCCTACATCATAAAAATGGGATGGTAACCGGATCATGGAGCACGGGATGGTCTTCAACGTTCTTTGCGTAGGGGAATTATTAGGCTTCCTGCAGTAGACACTCCCTTTCTTCGTGTGCCTCTACTGTCCCGTTTTCATTTTATTTGTCACGAGGTAGTCGACTAATACATGAGTAGCTAGTGGACAGGCGGATAAATTATGCAAGATTTTGCTATTCAGATGGGGAAATAAGCGTAATGCATCATGAAGCTTTCAGCAGATTCATTTACGCAACTGCATTGTGGACATTCGTCAGTCTAACGCAACACACAACTTTATCTCAGTGGTCCCATCATTTCAATTTGATAGCACTTTAATGTTGTCTTGTGCACAGTCCAATTTAGAAAGTAGGCTCTTTGCAACTCTAATTAAAGCTGGTTGGCTTCCATAAGCCCTCATATGCAAACCTCCTTATTGTTAGTCGTCTACGGCAGATACTCTCTTTTTGTTGTCGGATTTCTACTTTTAGGACAGCAAAGTTGGTAGCGTTGTTCATTTGGACGGATACCGCTTGCATCTATCATAAATGCACCTCACAGACCGTTTTAAGGTGCATTTTAGCATCCAAAATCAAAGAATGGTTTAACAAGTCTGTTCTCACATTCAAAGGATGAGTTATTAAACACTTGTTGCATGACCCGCACCAGGCAGTAGAATTTGCTTATCATTTAACTGTCCAATGGCTCAACTATCTTCGTCACACTCCACCACGGGCTCAATGCGACAATCTGAAAGGTTGGCTGTGCTCCTCCTCCGTTCAACTTCAGGCCTGTAGATTGAAGGGGTTCAATGACTATTCTATAATGCGAAGTCTGCTAGAATCCGATTACGGTGGGTCTGCCAGATGTTACGCTCAAGGTGTTCTTAAAAACCCAATTCGACTTATCGCCTTGTTTTTATGTGACTAGCCTATTCCATTTAATTTACACACAAGATAGTAGTGTTTGTTAATTGGCGCTGCGTTTCCACTCATAGAGGCAATGGCTGACAATAAGGCAGAGAAATCAATGCAGACATCCGGTGGGTGGAGCATGTGACACGGCGTTTGTGGACGATAAGACGGACTGACAAATGGGCGATGTCAGAGGCTGTACGGGGTAATTTCCAATGCTTTCAGGAGAAAGGAACTAAATCGTCTCGTTCTATCATGCTAGACGCACAGCAGCGAAGGTGGTTGGTCCTAAAATTTAGAAAAGAAGCATTGTCTGGGTTTGTCAGAGCCCTCACAATGTATTGACAGTGGTTGGATACTACTAGGAGTAGAATTCCAGGAACCGATGTTGCGAGAATTCACGTTGCTTTTGCAAATATTCACCTGATCCTCTCCTTCTACAAAATTCCCAATTACGTACCTTTGTCGTTAAGTCAGTGACTTGACTCGGAACATACCCAAGTAGCACGAGGTGGGTTTGATGGCTGGTCATTTAAGAAGCATGCATGAATCATGTGTGATTGGCTTACCAGCGCATCCTTCCGAAGCCTCATTTGGCGTCTCTAAATGCCTCTACTGCCATATCACCAATGTACATGACTGCTGCCTACATTTGTGTCAGATGTGCCAGTGCACTTACTCATGGCCCTTACTTGGCTCCTCAAAGCAGTGTATCGAATGATGAAATGGATAGAAATATGCATGTGTAGAAATTGAATGTCTGTTTTCTATCCACGTAGGTCGTTCACCGCTGTTGAAGGGCGCCTTCCATTTACGAAATAGGAGTAGATTTGTGATCTCACACAGTTTACTGATGTCTGAGCGTTTCCATTTCGAAAGCAAATGGGATGATTGGGAGATATTTTAGCGCTTCGGGAAATGCAAATCAGCATTTACTACAGCAAAGACATGCTCTGACAACGTCAACGACACCTACAAATGGCTCTGACAACCTTTACTGACAACATGAACTGCGTCACAGTTAAGGCATAGAAGGGAATTATAAAGCTGCTGATAAAGCGCATAAATGCCTTTTTGCTGAGAGGGTGTCGAGATGGAAGGAAGAGCAACTTGAAACATGGCATGCGTGGATGGGTGGCTGGAGAGGTGAGGCTCATGTTGATCCCCAGAGATGGCGACAGATTCTGGCAGTCAGTCCGCTCGTCAGTTGAGGAGGCTACTCAACTGCAAAGTGAAAAAATAGGCCAATTCGCTACTAAGACAACTTGATGTTCTACCCCAAGGCTTTGTTATCTTTGTGAAAGCAATGCAACATAAGAGCTGACAATCGCACTGTCTCGTCTTGAATAAGACCGCATTGCTAAACAGACGCTGCTCCCGTTTCTCGAAACCAGAACCATTAAATCGATGCATCAAATGAATAAATGTACGATAAGTCGGTGAATTGAATGCCACCAGTATCACCAGACCGATGTTGGTGCGACTAAGTCAAAGCGTATTTGACGCAAAATGCGCGAGTCCTGAAAGCACATGCTTCATGCCCTAAATTGTCCGTGAATTGCAAAGGCTAGCAAGAATAGAACTTGTGAGATGAGGGAAGCCGAAGTCGGTTGTGATGATTTCAAAGCACAAAGGGGGACGATGGCGTAACATAGGCATCTGTGTATTAATCATGGTGTCCACACTGGTCCACCCACTGCGCACCACCAACACCTGCGAAAGTAGTGGTTTCGCTTATCCGAAAATTTGCCTTTATTAATCAAGTTGCATACTGCGCGAGGCATTCATTCGTTCAACTACGTTGACTCGGTTGATTGGCGTCCTCACAAGTCGTGTCGACTACATTCGCCTCCCAATGACGCAAGTTCCAAACCTTACTCTTCTTTAAATAAGTGCCGTTAAAAGTGCGCACTGATCAGAAGCACTTAAAAGGCGTGGTATGACAGGGCTTTGGCATTTCGATGTTAGTCCATCACTCAGGAATTGCTGCCTCAAATTGCAGAATGCGGAGGCTCGCAAAAGCTCGCCAATGCGTCCTCAATCCTGATTATTGCGCCCAATTCTGTTCCGCTCGGTGCAAAGCGACGGACACAATACGGTTCCAAAAATTAGGGGCAACTTAGTGTCCTCGTAGTTAATCTCTACCTTGGTAGGTGACATGTTCTCTTACCCTCCACTAGCTCAATGTCATCTCGAGGACGAAATCTTGCGCTTCGTGTGATCTCGTCGGAAGTGATATTGTGGATTCCTACAGACTTTGAAAGGGAAACCCTTAAGGCTTATTGTGTTGGTAAAAGTGACAGGAAATTGTGATGTTAATTTGATTAGTGTTAGATCTACATTTCATGACTTACTGAAATCTCTCTCAATCATTTTATTTGCTTTTGAAATGGAAACGCTCAGACATGAGTAAAATGTGGGCGATCTCAGATCTGCCCCTACTCTTCAAGAAACAGTGCTGTTGAACAGTGATCGGCAACCCATGTGGAATGAAATGAAACATTCAATTTCTAAAAACATTCGTGCTTTCGTCCATTTCATCATTTGGCGCATTGTTTAGGCCATGGGCAAGTGCACGTATGCAACTGACACAAATGTATACGGAAGCCATGCACCTCGGTTACCATATTTCACTGCGCCTAATTTAACTTCTGAAGGTCTATTCATAGCCGATTAAGGATGCGAAACTTTACGTGCCTAAATATAGCCATTTAGTCAGGGTCAGCATCGAAGTATGCATTTGATTAATTCTCGTCTGCCTGCTTCACGCCATCAAATTCCACAACTATATTTTGTCCATTCTATTTGAACGAAGCAAAGTGATGATGTGAGACGGCACGGCTGAGCAGGATGTGTGCTTTGTTAAGCCGAAGTCAAATCTCAAGGAGAATGATCTGCAATCAAGTATGCATTGCATAATGAGGAAGTTTACACACTCGCATGATTGTCTAAGCGCACAACTTTCATCCATTGGCTCTTTCTTCCTCCACCTATTCTCCTTCGCCCCATTTCATTTAGCACTATTCACGAGCCAGCATCGCAGAGAGTTGTTTATGGTTATGACTTCCCATTTCTGCTCCAACAGCATTTCGTCGCACTCATACACCATTCTAATCAGATCAGACATTAAGAATGTTGAGGTCCGCCATTTGCACCATGTGCATAGAGCTGTGGCATAAAATGGAAAGGAGTCATTTCCCCGCTAATAAACGTACGTTTGGGAAAAGCAAACTTGTTTTTGATTTGGTGTTGCTAGCTTTGATCTGATAGCAATTTCGTTTAGTTCTCGATGTACATTCCAACACCCAAAAGTGGATTTGTTTTGTCGACATAATATCCACTTAAGCATCCAAAGTAGTGTATGAGGAAGAGAGGTGCTTCGCACATGCAGCAGCATCTTGAATTTCTTTAAGCGATTAATTGCAGAATCTTTTCACATTGCTATTCGGTACTGACAGTTTTTAAATTACTTCCAAATTAGCACTCTTGACTCAGTCAGTTACGATGGGGTTTAGTATGCCAATAGTAGCTTGAATATGGCCACATCGTTGCAAGGCATTTCGGAAATTCTGAGGCAGACGGCAGTTGACATTCAGGATGTACTGGTCTGTGTTTAGCTATTTACAGTTTTAGTGATGTCAAATTGATATCACTGTGCCACTAAGCATGTCGCAGTCATTTTGTCATTGGCAAAGCTGCCAAAACGTGGTTGTTCATCTGACAATATTTAGCACAGTTTCCATGGTTGCAATAAACAGATATTGTAAGGAGAGGCGGCTGGATGTTTAGAAGCGTTTCTTGTATCAAAAGTCACCAGCATTGCAGGTGTCGGCGCTCCCCTGTGCGTGGGCTCATGTCAGCATGAAGGTAACGAAACCAAGAGTGCGTCCTTAATTAAACAAACAAGTGTGCTATACACACACATCCTCATTTCCGCCTCGGTCATTGCAACAATTCAAATTTATCTTTTTTAAAGGGATTTCTACTTCTGTAAAGCACATCATGAATGACCTTGATTGCGTTCATGCCATTCCACCAGATGTGGACAAACAAGTTTACGAGTCCCACCATGAATGTGGTGAGCAATCATTCCAAAGAGGTGATGCAGAATGCAACCTTATTTTGCATTAAGTATGCTCAGAATTCAGCTGAATGCATGCCTGCTCTTAGCATTGCCCCTCACTCGAGGAAACGAGGCACAAATTACCAATGCAAACCATCAGGATGCCTGGCCGACGCCGAGCTCACAACAGCGATATTAATACAGACACGTGGTGATCGCAACCAAACACCAACAGGGAATCGTGGCTTTAAAGGGCAAATCTGCATTCTCTGAACAACTGACTGCCCTAAAATCTGGTTCTTACTGAAATCTCAACTAGCCTGCATGTGACCCAAACCACGGGGCTGCATACTGTAGAGTTGACGCTTTCAACTCTTAAGTACCAATGGCTGCCTACACATTGTGGTGGGCTCTACACTTCATATAATGCAAAGGGGCACGGCTAAGAACGCACCTTGTTTATTGATTGCCTCGGAATGGAGTACTACCCAAGAATATTACCAGCCCTCCAGAAAAGTTACTATGAATCAGCAACGAAAGGCTGTCATTTAAGATTGAAGATAAGCTAGACGAACTGCAGATGCTCTTGACGAATCAAACTGTAAACATTATTAAGAAGACTAGGTGTAAGCACTGATATAACTAATGCAATTGCAAATAGTAGCCAGGTGTCTAGGTTACTAATTTGCATTGCTCCTAATTTAACTTCCAATACGTCCAACAATAGCCAGCCAATGATGCTGCAGCTCACACGTCTATATAACGACAGCGATTGCAGTTTGCCGCAACCAATAACCACAGGTGCTAACTGAGGTTGGTTGCATTCCTTTCATCATCATCGGCGTGGGGATCCACAGTCACCTTATACATACTCAGCGCATGGAGTTGCATTTCCGCCAAAACGGCTACCATCACCACCACCACCACCACCACCACCACCACCACCACCACCACCACCACCCACCACCACCACCACCACCACCACCACCACCACCACACCACCACCACCACACCACCACCACCACCACACCACCACCACCACCACCACCACCACCACCACCACCACCACCACCACCACCACCACCACCACCACAGGGCTCCACTTTACATTCCACATTTCACGTTATTTGCACTGTCATAACTCTATCACTATTTTCGCACAGTCAGATTGTTGTACCGAGTTGGGATTGTTTGATGCATTGAATGTGATCTGTGGATTTACTTTCTGTAGGTGGGTGAGTGTACTTCAACACAACCAAACAATGGACAGCTCCACTTCACAGGACGAACCCTCGTCACCACAGCAATCGTACACGCCGGTGTACGTTGACGCCGACTATCCCGACTTGATGCAGGACGCACTGTGGACGCACGTTCACTCCGATAATTCATCCAACGTCAACGACTCTTCACCCCTCCCCCACACAAATGACTCAAGTTAACTATCGAGCGTTGCGATGTTACACCTCATTTCCATCGCCACTACCATAACACATGTCTCTAGTGTAAATATAATTTGCTCGCATTCAATCTTCCTTCTTTCTTGCTGTTGGTATTCCACTTAACTCTTACAACATATGTTGGGCGAGCACAACAATGGACAATACCGTTGATAAGCAGCTTATTTATTTTCAAAATACGCATTTGCTTAGGCATAGATTTCTTGACGATTTTGAGGGAGTTAACCCAAGAGTTGCAAGGCAGTGCTTCTCTCATTATAGATGGAAGAAAAATCATTGCCTATAAGCGTCGCACCTTTGTGAACTCAATGCAACATAAGAGCTGACAATCGCACTGTCTCGTCTTGAGTATGTCCGCACTGCAAACAGACGTTGCTCACGTTTCTCGAAGCCACAACCATTAAATTGATGCATCAAATGAATGAATGTACCAAAATACGGTGAATTGAATGCTACCAGTATCACCAGACCAGACTAAGTCAAAGCGTATTTGACGCATAAAGCGCAAATCCTAAAAACACCTTCTTCATGCCCTAAATTGCATGTGAAATGCGAAAATTGTGTAAGAATAAAAATCGTGAGGTGAGGGAGACCAAAGTCGGTCGTGATGGCTTTAATGCAATAAGGGGGAAGATGGCATAACATACGCATTTGTGTATTAATCATGGTTTCGTTTCTCTGAAATCTTGTCTTCATTAATCGAGTTGCATTCTGTGCGAGGCATTCATTCTATCGGCTAAGTTGACTCGGTTGATTGGCGTTCTAGCAAATCGTGTCGACCGTTGTCGCCTCCCAATCACGCACGTTCCAAACATCACTCTTCTTTTAATAAGTGTTGATCAATGAGCGCACAGATTAGAGGCACTTAGAAGTCGTTGTTTGACAAGTCTTCGGCATTTTGATGTTTATTCATCACTCAGGAATTGCTGTCACAAAGCGTAGAATGCAGGGCCTCGCAATAGCTGGCAATGCGTCCTCACTCCTAAGTATTGCACCTATTTCTGCTGTGTGGGAATTTAAGATTGCATTCTGCTCGATGCAAAGCGATGTAGACAAAACGGTTCTAGAATTTTGGGGTCAATTTAGTGTTCTCGTAGTTATTCTACACCTTGGTAGGTGACATGTTCTCGTACCCTCCATTAGCTCAATGTCATTTAGAGAACGAAATCTTGCGCTTCGTGTGAGTACGTCGGAAGCGAAATTGTGGATTCCTACAGATTGTGAAAGAGAAACCCTCAAGTCTTGTTAAGTTGGTAAGAGTAACGGCAAATTGTGATGTAAATTTCATGAGTGTTTAGGCTACATTTCATAACCCAACGAAATCTCTCCCAATCATCTCATTTGCTTTCGAAATGGAAACGCTCAGACATCAGTAAATTGTAGACGATCTCAGATCTAAAACTATTCTTAAAAAAACCACGTTTTGAAAAGTGTGAATAAAAGACATTATATTTCGAAAAATTAGTTTCTATCCATTTCATCATTCAGCGCATTGCTTTGAGGAGCCAAGTAAGGGCCATGAGTAAGTGCACTGACACAACTCACACAAATGTATGCAGCAGTCATGCACATTGGTTGCCCCATTTCACTGCTTCCAATTTAACTTCGGAAGGTCTATTCATAGCCGACCAGTGATGCGCAAGCTCACGTGCCTAAATATAGCCATCTGCGTGACAACACAGTTAATCTCTGCAGGTAGTGCGGTTAGTGGTTTTCATGTTCTGGAGTGTTTATGCAATGATGGACAAAGTGTGGGTTGGGAAATACCATGAAGCTCATGAGAGTGCGTCATTATGTGTCCTGTCGGATAGGAAGAAAAGGAGGCAAATTACACTGTCTTCGGCGACAAATAAATTATGAAACTTAAATTGTCGGTGCCACCATGGGAACAGCCACGTAGTGTGCGTTGTGTGCTCACCTAACCTATGAAAACAATGGCATATTTTAATAGTGTTAACTACGCCCGCAAATGACTGGGACAACCTGCGTCAGCATCATACTCGGCGTCACCGGTAAGGTAGTGAAGGAGGTGCTGAAGTTACTGGTTAGGCACATGAATGCATTCAGCAGCGAAGGTGACAAGATGGATAGAAAAGCACCACGAAACATGCGATGGATGGATGGATGGATGGGTGGGTTAGTGGGTATGTGGGTGAAGAGGTGGACATTAATGGGGTTAGAGAGATAAGGTGCATGTTGCTCCATCGGGTAGCCGGTAGATCCTGGCAGTCAGTCAGTCAGTCAGCCAATCAATTGAGAAAGACTGAAGTCAAGTACGAAGTAAGACAGAAACGATCAACATGCTACTACATCCAGTGTTTGATCCACTGCATTGCCTAGTGAATTTGTGTCAACGCACTTCGTCTTGGCAGGTAGCGGGAATCATCATTTCTTAAGTATTAGAAGATTTATGCAATAATTGACGAAAGGATGCGTAAGTTAGACAAGTAAGTCCCTTCACACAAGATGGCTCCGTATTTAGCAAACAAACACTTCGATACCTCTCCAATCATTTGGACACACATTCGCCCAATTAATCCTGTGTGTATGGCTGCACAAACAGACAGACCCATGCTAATGTGGTTCAAGTTCCGCACCCTTCTCTCATTCGCCCCACTTAACCCCAACGTCACTTCATGTTCCCTCTCTTCATTATCTATTCCATTGTCCTGAATATGTGGTGGAGCTTGTATGATGGAGGCACTAGTGACATTGTTGGTTTGTGTGCGTTCCGTGCCCGCACATCCCATGTGATAGCAGTTGTGTGGAACGTCAACACTGGGATCATGGTTTGTGATGCAGGTGCACAAACGCTAACAGCAAGAAAGAAGGAAGATTGAATGCGAGCAAATTATATTTACACTAAAGACATGTGTCATGGTAGTGGGGATGGAAATGAGGTGTAACATTGCAACGTTCGATGGTTAACTTGAGTCAATTGTGTGGGGGAAGGAGGTTGAAGAGTCGTTGACATTGGATGAATTATCGGAGTGAACGTGCGTCCACAGTTCGTCCTGCATCAAGTCGGGATAGTCGGCGTCAACGTACACCGGCGTGTACGATTGCTGTGGTGACGAGGGTTCGTCCTGTGAAGTGGAGCTGTCCATTGTTTGGTTGTGTTGAAGTACACTCACCCACCTACAGAAAGTAAATCCACAGATCGCATTCAATGCATCAAACAATCCCAACTCGGTACAACAATCTGACTGTGCGAAAATAGTGATAGAGTTATGACAGTGCAAATAACGTGAAATGTGGAATGTAAAGTGGAGCCCTGTGGTGGTGGTGGTGGTGGTGGTGATGGTAGCCGTTTTGGTGGAAATGCAACTCCATGCGCTGAGTATGTATAAGGTGACTGTGGATCCCCACGCCGATGATGATGAAAGGAATGCAACCAACCTCAGTTAGCACCTGTGGTTATTGGTTGCGACAAACTGCAATCGCTGTCGTTATATAGACGTGTGAGCTACAGCATCATTGGCTGGCTATTATTGGACGCGTTGGAAGTTAAATTAGGAGCAATGCAAATTAGTAACCTAGACACCTGGCTACTATTTGCAATTGCATTAGTTATATCAGTGCTTACACCTAGTCTTCTTAATAATGTTTACAGTTTGATTCGTCAAGATGCCTGTGTTTCGCTTGCTAGAGCATTTGCTGTTCGCATAGCTTTTCCACGATATTAATTGACAACGTTTTATTGTTGATTCATAGTAGCTTTTCTGAGTAGCTCGAGATATTCATTGGTTGGTACTCCATTCCGAGGCAAACGACAAACAAGGTGCGTTCTTAGCTGTGCCCCTCTGCATTATATAAAGAGTAGAGTCCACCGCAATGTGTAGGTGGTCATTTGTACCTAAGAGTCGAAAGTGTCAACTGTACAGTATGCAGCCCCATGGTTTGGGTCACATACAGGCTATTTGAGACTTCAGGAGAAGGATTATCACTTAAGTGGGTCCATCAAATCGTTCAACAGATATACGCTTGATTGAAAGTTTGGTCTTTTTAGTCGATTTACAAGTCCCACATTAATCCTTCGGCCAGCAACGAACCATTTTATCCAGAAAGATGGGTCCAATTGTGTTAAGCCTCGATAACATCTTAAGCAGTGTCGTTTGCTTCCTTGGTTTCCTTTCGACCAAGGTTGCTCACCAAAAAATTTGTGGCTGCATGTGTGTAGATTGTGGTGGAGCATCAGAAGAGCATCCTTCAATGCCGTAAAATGTGGGAATAGAATGCAGCTAAATCTGTGAACAGTTGTGGCAGCTTGCTGCATCCTCATTTTTAACTGTACGAGGAATTCAAATGCGTAGCTTGCAGTCCCTAATGAAGCGAATCGGAATTTAAAAATGCCACTGAAGGGTCTGTACTTTTGCTTCAGTAGTTTGGAGGTCGCAAGCAAATTGGGCCACACGAATCAGGCTGTCGTGAATCAGGGCATGAGGGGATCGCCCACGTGCATTCATTTTGCCCCACCTTCCTCTCTCCGTGATTGCAAAAGGGTTCTATTGTTTTCTACTTATTCTTAGTGGTTGCATGAGCACGTTAGTGGACGTCATTGGTAATCTGCATTGATAAAATAAGTACAGTTAAGTATGAAGTTCTTTATATGCTTATTAGAAGACTCAGCGAGAAGTTCAACATCATTCTAATGCAAAACACGCATGTCTACTGAAATGAATGCGTCGCTCCACTTCCGCATCTGTCATTATTTTAGGTGGTGATGTCTCATTCCAAAGCGTGAACTCTAATGGTATGCAATGGGAAAGTAGTGGCCTATGACGATCAAGACGAATGAAGGCAACTCTTACTGATCCAGCTCCACAGTCCTGCACTGTCCATAGATGAAGAGACTGGTTTGAAATGCACTGACAGATGAGTGAATGGATAGTGGAATGTAATTCTATTGGATTTCTTAACAAAGTGTTAAACCAAGGTAATGAACAGATTCTTCAATCCACCATCGAGATGTGTTGTAATCATGCATTGGTGAATAGACGAGGTGACAACCACAAGTAGAATTTTATGCTGGTTTTGCATGACCAAAGGGGTGGTTATCTTGTTGTACGAATATATTTTCTTCATCGTGCTTAAAGGGATGGTTCTACTGCCAACTCGACTGAGTTCTTCACTGATCGGGTTGATAATTATTCGCCCGAACCAAGCTATGAATATTTCAACTATTGTGAGTAACCATTGAAAGCCAAATATAGTCACTGATAGGCAGGTTATAGCTTCTTTGTTGTGTGCACCATACCAATGTCCCACTGCTGCCTGAAGAATTGATTTAGCGCCTGAGCTGATGAGTTCCACCTCTCTGTGCCAGGCCACCCCGCCTCAAGTCTTCCGTTGACGAATTCAGGTATTACCAGTCCGTGTTTTATGTGGTTATTCTCATTCTCAATCAACAAATCCATCACTGCGTGCTAACAAAACGAAGGATAAAACACACAACCAATCCTTTATGCATGGGAGTTAGTGGATTACTGCTATTTACTGCATTAGCTCCCAGCCCCACAGCCGTTTGGAGGTCAATTTGAAACAAACCCTACGTTATGCTTAGCATTAGTGGCATTGTTTACAGCCTAAAGGACTTCATAACTACAGTATTGTGTGAGTTAAGGCATATTTTATATGGTCAGTCCCAATTTTCGCTGTCTATCATTAGCAAAAGCAATTACCCCTTGGATGTTTACATATACCATTCTGGAATTCACGCTTTGCCTCGTTCGCTTTAGGTCATTGAAACCAGATTTATTTAAGGGTAATTCAAACATAAATTAAAAATGTTGGATTCAAATCTATGGTTTTCATATTTTAGATAGTCATACCCAACTTTTTGCCTTCACCCATTAGCAAAAGCAATTACCTCTTTGCCTCGTTTGCTTCAAGTCAGTAAAACCCGATGTTAGCAAAGGGTGGTTTAAACAGACTTAAAAAATAGAGCAATTATAAATGTGCGATTTAAATCTGTGGTTTACCGTCTGTCTTGTGTCACATTTGTAGGTTTTTAATGTCATGACACCTTGATGGCACCGTACGCCACTTAAAGTGGCAAGAACGACAATTATGACAAGTGTGACCTCGTATGAGTGTCAACAGCTTCAGCACACATGGTGGCATAGCTCAATTCAAACACCGTAACCACAACGGCACACGCTGTAAGGGTGTAGCATTAGACGATGGTGATTGTGAACGAGAACGGCTACGTAGCACATAGAATGGTGATATCCACCTGCATCCACAAACATTACAAGCTCAGTGCTGTAGAACATGGTACAGTGTTGGAGAGCTCAAATTCTCCTGCACAGAGGTGCTTTGATGCGTGCTTAAGCCACTGAAGAGAAGCACACAAGTAAGAGGCCTTCACATGTCCATCAGTGACGATCTCAACCATTGCAGTTGTTTCCACACCGCGCAGCACATTGGCCATTTCCATGAGGATGCAGACATCTAAAAGAAGCTGGATGGCAGGAGATTGGCTGAATGACAGAAGTGCTCTACATCTGAATTTCGCTGCAGGATTGGTAAATGCGCGCTCCAGTAGTTTAAGCAGTTCACGCTTGCTGACAAGACAATGATGAGCAGCTGTTCTCACACACTTGGTAGTGATGTCCTACAGCTTCTTCCGCTTAATGGTTAAAAATGGAAGGAATGTGAAAGGGCGGAAAGAGAGGGTATCTGCTCTAAAATCTTTGAGTTATTATTTCGTTAAGGCATAATAAGACCTAATAGGTTCGCTTTCTCTCAAACTTACTGTTCAAGGATCCTAAAGTGACTTGATAACATGATCTATATTCACAGGCGATTCGGCACGATGAATGGGTTCTGTCTTAGCTAATGATCCAGTACAGTATGCTAATGACCTACCAACCCTCATTCTTGGTGGCCTTTCTTAGCAAGTGTGCTTTCATTGGCTCAATAGTCAAACTTTTAACGGAAAAGAAAGCCTTGATTAGGTAAGCAGTTGTCCTCGTGGGTATTTTACCTTTAGAAAATCCCTGCAAAATCGATTACGTCTCCTTCTCGTTTGAGTGAATGTCTTCAGGTCTTCATTCTCCGAAGTCTAACGGCGATTTCAAGCACAGATAATGGCAAAATTTCTACTTTGTAAGAGTTTCATGACGCCTGTTGTCAAGGTGATGCGATGCATATTCGATTCCGACATTACGTTCACATTCCATCAGGCAGAAGGGGATGATTTTGTCACGCTTAGGCGAGCACTACTGAAGCTCCGAGAGGAAGGAGAGGCAACCTTCAATTTCCCATTAGAGTTAATAGTGGCATATAAGGCAGCGTTGACTTGTACCGCACAAAGCCGTCAACCACCATCTGACTACTTTCCGTTCAGAAAGCAAGCTTAGCCCATTCAATACAATGATGGTGCTAAAGTCGCACAAGGGCTGCGAAAAACAATAGTCGAGAGTCTAAAGGCGATTCAGAGTTGATGATGACGTCTATACCTATGAAGGTCGGATTAGTGAGGCGATTTCATCTAAACGCTGTAGAATTGACTTTCATTAAGGTGAGGAATGATAACTGGAGGAGACATCACAGCTAAATGCGTCTGCCATATATTAAAGACCTAGAGGCAGATTACGGCAGTTTGACGGCAGATGAACTACTAGCCAGCCTTCCATATGCCATCTTCACCTATGAGCCCCGAGACACCCTGGATTCGTTAGTGCGGGTTGTTTAGGAAGAGCGCAAAAGAGGATGGTCACATGTCAGTTTTACAAATCGTCTCTACCGTCTTCCTCTGCATGGAGAGATGCTGCGAATGCCTGGATCCCCCAAAAATGGTTTTTTCTTCAATTTACTACAAAGCTGCCTGATGGCTCTTTTGCATGCACCATGCTGCGAGGCATAAACTTTCTTTGGGTAAGGTAATACCAACTGGAATGTCAAAGTCAATCACTTACAGTAGAATACGCTTCAACGATTTGGTCTCTTTTGATTATCCGGTTCGGTTTGCATCAACTTCCCTCACGACATATGAATATTAAACAAAGTAATGTTGACTTTATAATATGGTGGAATTATACGAAACGTGATGCGCTCATCATGAATGCGTTTAGTTCTTACCAGTAGAGAGAGGTAAAAGGGTAGGATTCTTGGTAGACATAAACGCACACCGGAATAATAAGAGTGATAAGTAGTTCATATAGAAATAAGTGAGCATTATGGATTGTAAAGTGTGCTGTTTAGGTGTAACATCGAATTCATTGAAAACCTATTAAGTTGTGAGATTGCCCTAAGCACTTTTGGGAGGCTGTGAGCAAACAAAGGTGACTAGAAAGTCACGAGCTTAAATGGACGGCTCACTGTGTGTAGCAGTCGTAAGAGCAAACAGTGCGTCTTAGGTCGGGCTGTAAGTTTCACATTCGACTATATCGCTGCCTACACTATGGCGAACTAATGACAGCCTATACTTTGCCGAATGATAAATTCTTCCGAAATTCCGCTTCCTCTGTTTCCTTCCGGTCGAACGCCGTCCCACCATATTTGTAGCTACATATAGGCAGGTTCCGCTTGATACCAACAAAGCTTCTTAAAAAGCCGTAACCGAATTTCTCTGAGTCCGTGTAGTATTTTTGACGGCTCACAGACTTCTCGTCTTTTCTGCACGTGGAATTCTTCCTTTTGGCAATCAAGTGTTAATGAAAGGACACTTAAAATCAGCACTTTTCCTCCTTTGCCAGTAGTTACAGCGCCACACACAAAACGAGTCACATACCCGTAGCTGGTTTAGATTAAGACACGAGGAAATCCCTTATCTCTGTCTTAATTGTTTTCAGTCCTTTCTTCCTCTGCTCGTATATCAATTCTGTGATTATTTATTTATATCCGTCGGCTGCGTTACCTATCCTCAGTGAAAGTACAACTGAGTTTAAACTTCCTTATCCACTTGTTGGGTGTAACAGCAAGAGTAAGACATCATCCTAAAACAGATCGCGCAAACCTACTGAAATGAATTGCCTACTTTGTTTTTGGCATTTCGTCATTTCAAGTGGTGACAACTCTCACGCTGGGGCGGTGGTTCCATTAGAGAGCAGTGAGATCACTATGATTTGGCGATAACACGTTCAAATGTTTTCCATTGACGTCCCGTCGATGTGACACTTTCCTTTCGCGACCTTAAATATTGTTTAAATTACTTGCTGTTTTCCCAAAATTTGGTATTCCCATTTAATTTCGTCGTGTAGGAACTGGTATGGAGTCAAGGCCATGGGATAAAGACACCAACTTTTGTGCAAACGATGGCTTCTAAGGGTGAAAGTGTGGCATAAAATGTCAGGTGGAAGTGAAGTCTACCGGACTTTGTTCAATTTCAATGATTGAAAGTTGAAGTAGTTACCGTCTTGAGAAGATACCAGAAGGTATTGGAAGGGGCCAGGACCATAATACAGAAATGAATGGCAAGTAATTGGTCTTTGGGAATTCATTATCCATGGCACCCATGATGGTCTACTTTATCCAAGGGTAAAGTACCACGAATCTTCCATTTTGTCTAAAATATGTCGTCTGTCGACAGCCTAGCCTGATGTGTCTTTGCGCGACATACTCCGCTGTTATGCTGCCGACGAGGTTTACTCCCTGGGCTCGCTCTGGTTGGGCTCTTCTTTGTTTATCTCACCACATTACTTTTCAACAACTCCTCCGACTCCATCTTGGCTAATTTTACGCGACACTGACAGAGTTATAACCTTAGTGATTGGTTCTGTGAGGGAGAGTGATTCCAACACCTGACCATTCGAATTTTTCAGCAGACATGTGTATCTTGATCACAGCCTATTCTCTTAAGCAGATCAATGTGTGCACCTTGTACCAGACATTACATTTGTCAATTGAGTCATTTTCATATAACACAGGCGGTAATGAAAGGGTTCCCTACTTCGATTTGCTTATTTATGAGATGCTGTTGCGCAAATTCACAGCCATCGTAACAGAGGTGGAACGACGCAACAATTAACATCTACAAGCTCATTAGTGAGCTCTACATCTACTCCTTCCAAAGGCTAACAATAATAACGCAAAAAAATCTGCAATATATGCTGCCACTTTATCATAATTAAGAAAAGTGCCTTTTCGTCACTTGTAGGAATCTTTGATTGACCACTATAAACTCAAGATGAAACTGACACTAGCAGGTGTGTTAACTGAATCAACCCAGTGGCGAAGACGCGTTTTGGTCCGCCCTCAAGCACAATCTTATACTACGACAAATGGGAGTCTCTATCTCCATATAAATCTCACCACAATGTGATATGGCAGTCGAGGCATTTGGAGACGCAAAATGAGGCTTCGGAAGGATGCGCTGGCAAACCAATCACACATGGATCACGCATGCTTCTTAAATGACCAGCCATCAAACCCACCTCGTGCTACTTGGGTATGTTCCGAGTCAAGTCACTGACTTAACGACAAAGGTACGTAATTGGGAATTTTGTAGAAGGAGAGGATCAGGTGAATATTTGCAAAAGCAACGTGAATTCTCGCAACATCGGTTCCTGGAATTCTACTTCTAGTAGTATCCAACCACTGTCAATACATTTTGAGGGCTCCGACAAACCCAGACAATGCTTCTTTTCTAAATTTTAGGACCTTCGCTGCTGTGCGTCTAGCATGATAGAACGAGACGATTTAGTTCCTTTCTCCTGAAAGCATTGGAAATTACCCCGTACAGCCTCTGACATCGCCCATTTGTCAGTCCGTCTTATCGTCCACAAACGCCGTATCACATGCCTTACCCGCCAGATGTCTGCATTGATGTCTCTGCCTTATTGTCAGCCATTGCCTCTATGAGTGGAAACTCAGCGCCAATTCACAAACACTACTTACTTGTGTGCAAATTAAATGGAATAAGCCAGTCACATTAACACAAAGCGATAACTTGTATTATGTATTTAAGAAGATATTGAGCGTAACATCTAGTAGACCCACCATGATCGGATTCCAGCAGACTTCGCATTATAGAATAGTCATTGAACCCCTTCAATCTACAGGCCTGAAGTTGAACGGAGGACGAGCACAGCCAATTTTTCAGATTGTCGCATTGAGCCCGAGATGGAGTGTGACGAAAATGGTTGAGCCATTGGATATTTAAATGATAAGCGAATTCTACTGCCCGGTGCGGGTCAAGCAACAAGTTTACGATAACTTATCCTTTGAATGTGAGAACAGACCTGTTAAACAACCCTTTGATTTTGGGTGCCAAAATGCACCTTAACATGGCCTGTGAGGTGCATTGATGATAGATGCAAGCGGTATCCTTCCAAAAGTAGAAATTTGACAACAAAATGAGAGCATCTGCCGTGGAAGACTGACAATAAGGAGGTTTGCATATGAGGGCTTATAGAAGCCAACCAGCTTTAATAAGAGTTGCAAAGAGCCTACGTTGGGAAGATCAAATTAAGGGTTTACTTTCCACATTCTAAGCAACTGGTTTCTAAATTGGACTAAGAACAAGACAACATTCAAATGCTATCAAATTGAAATGATGGGACGACTGAGATAGAGTAGTGTGTTTCGTAAGACCGACGAATGTCCACAATGCAGTTGCGTAAATAAAATCTAATGAGAGCTTCATGATGCATCGCGCATATTTCCTCGTCTGAACAGAAAATCATGCATAATTTATCCGCCTGTCCAAAATGAAAACGGGGCAGTAGAGGCACACGAAGAAAGGAAGTGTCTACAGCGTGAAGTCTAATATTTTCCCTACGCAAAGAACGTTGAAGACCATCCCGTGCTCCATGATCCGGTTACCATCCCATTTTTATGATGTAGGGATTATGTTAGCTGTGGACCTGGTGGCCTATGCCAAATAAATGAGGCTCGTTGTCTACTCATCCAACACTTTTATCAAAATACTTTGCTCATTTGTTCTTCCATAAGGTATGGAGCATACGGATGCACAGGAAGACCGATAGATGGCGACTACTCATTAGGACAACACCGTGCAGCTGTATCAATGAAATCGGAATCGAAACTGTATTAGAAAATGCCAAAGAACCTTGTCTCAATTAGATTACATCATACGCATTCGCCAAATGAGAGGAGAAGCAAGGGAGCAAGCAAAGTCCGATCCTAGATACCAGTTGAATTTTGTTGGACATGACGCAACGTGGTTTTCTTCCCCTTTCTACATATTCCAATGGTGATTAATTTAATTGCACCCAAAAATCCACGAAATGCAACGACTTCAGTTACCTTCAATATTTTTTCGTGTTGTCGTTCTCCTCCACTCTCAGTTTATCCTCTGCTGTCAGCACTTTCAGTTGTCTTTTGATGCCGCGGGTTGAATTGTATGTTTCTCAGGAAGTCATTTCAACTCTGCTAAAGTTATGGGATTCTTTGAGTTAGTCGACGAAGGAGAACAATCTTAAGCTTATAAATTGTGGACTGAAGTTGTGATACTTGTAGGGTCTGGTTCATATGCTACACACGACCAGAAAGTAAGGAGGTGGAGACTTCAGCACCTGTGTCCACTGTTGTGTGAGGAACGCGAGTAAGCACAGAGACAACACGAGCGAGTGCAAGCAAGAGAGTGAGAGAGCGGAAAATACGATAAATTGCCTGAATCTACTGGGAGCGTTGCAAAGTATTGACAAGTCTCCATCTCATTTACCATTCTCGCAAGCACCTTATCAACCATTTCTTACCCACGGTAGCTGCATCTCAGACACTCATGTAGTCGCCTTATTGGCGAATTCAACCAACCACTAGAATTGCACTCGTAAAAGACTCTTAAATATTAGGCTCAAACAGCAGCTCGAGTTTGGTTAGGACTAGGATATGATTTCTGTGTTGCGCCAACAGTGATAGAAACCACCAGGAAGACTAGTGCTTGGATAAAAGTAAAGTAAGATAAGTTTCCTGTAATGAGAGACACAAACAATGTTAGTAGGGCACAACAGACCTTGGAAGCACTGGACAAGTTCCCACTTATAACAGTTGCCAGTAGGATTTTCCTTAATAACCATCATAGCCGGCGCTTCGTATTTGTACCAAAGGGACCGATGTGACTTCAGTGCCTGGATAGATTGAGAAGATGCCTCTTTCAAGATCCATTTAGGCCTAAGTGTTACGAGGAAACTCCGTTCTGAAAATCTACCCCTCACCACTTCTTGACGCGTGGTCAGTATGATTGTCCATGTCCTTTCTCTTAAGTTAACTTCTGATGACACCTGTATTTCCATCTCTTTTTCTCATTTTGAATGTAATTTACCACTCTGTGGAACAGTGATAAGGAATTTGGAGTGGCTTAAGGAATACCACAGATCCGACAGCACCGAAGTTCATGAGAAGATTACATGGCGGTCAAACAGCTACTGCGAGAATGCTCAAAACCATTTATAAAGGATAAAGTTATATCATGTTAAGAATATTTTGGATTTCCAGGCGTCTAGCGATGCCAGTCTCAGTATTAGGAGCCGCATGCGTAATTTGTCCATATAGGTGAAAAATAAAGGCTTAGCGCTTCAAGCTAAAGGTACTGATTGACATTACCCACTTTTGAACCGCTTGATATTGACAGAAATTTCGTTGCTCGCACCAACAGCTATAGCTGAATATAAAAGATCTTGGGTTACACCGATTGAATTACTCCATTCCACCCCTGAAGGATTTTTACAAATGGGCCGAATTTGCTACAGTTGGCACTCAATCACTCACCAAGGGAGGATTTTTCATTTATTCTGATTAAGGAAATCTACTTCACGATTGTGGCTCAGACAGAACGTGTCCATGCACAGTATGTTCGAACAGTTGCTTCCGTAGTCGGTCAATAGAGAGTGCCCGCATGAGGGCCTGTAACTGCGAGCTTACGTTTGATGGATGCATCGGTCGAGTTTTGGACTCACAATAGACTAACGACCACATACAATGCAGGTGTTGCCGAGTATGCCATTTGTATTGGTGATTAATGACAATTGAGGCACGTCTCAAAACAACAAGTCGCCTCCCTCAAGTCTCTAAAGCACCCCTTCACGTAGAAAATTGAACAGTAAATGCTCAAATTGAAATCAGTTAATGCCATTAAGGAAATTTGATAGTGGGAAGTAATAAAGAGAAGGGGAGCGAGAGAGAAATAACTACAAAGGTAGATACTGGCACCAAATAAGCCTCTACACAGCCTTGGTGAGTGCACTTAGAGATGTTTGAATGTAAGAAAAGGAGTCATGCCTAGACCACACAGCAAAGGGGAAAGAACCTTGAATAGTAGACAATGTCAGTTTTACTCAATCCTAAGAAAAGTTACTCATCAGAGCGAATATCCATCTTGAGATTGAAGTCAAATGCCTACGTCAGAAGAGTAGAAGATGCAGTTTTGCTGCCGCTGATTATGATGATGCAAAGATCAAGAACCATATCATATCTATGAGAGGTGTTGCCTCGACACCACTGAACCGCGCAGCGTTCGGGGACATTGGTGGGCCTTGACTACCACTAGTTGCTGTCGCACCTGTCGTCGATAGCTTCAATTCAAGCAGCGTTAGGCAGGATAGCGATACCACGTGCATGTGTATGGCTTAATGTGTGGCGATGCACCACGTTTCTCGCGACCAAATACGCAGCAACCTATCCTAAAATACTCGTGTTTGCAATTGACCTCAGATACAGCTCATACTGTGATGGCTTGTGTAGAAGGTCAGTAGGAGGCTGTCCCAGTTGCTGCTGTTAAGGCCCCGAAGACGTGGGTGAGGACCAAAACCCCGGCCGTGGTTATGCGACAGCTCATAGCTTAGGTAGTAATTCCTGTTGGCATCCGACTAGGCCACAGTATGCCTAACTTCGCACACCAGGTGGGCACATGGCCTACGGTGTGACGATGTTTGGCATATGATTGCTTATACCATAGTGACGGTGAGCATAATCACTCACATACTTTAACAGCTTCGGAAAGTTGTTGGACGCGAGGCACAGTAGGGAAATTTTGCGTCTGAAGGCCAGTAGAGAAGTGATGACCAAGGCCACTATGTGGATTGCAGAACTTTAATAAAGCAGGAAAAATACTTTATGACAAAATGCCCAAGCTTAATAAAGAGGTCTATCTAAGGATAAGGGCCCTCAGTGCTTCCCCTTTGAAGGTATCACCCATTCTGGGTAGGGTAAATAGACGAAAATTATGGTCAGATAACCACGGTGTTGAGGGATAGCCTCAATTACGACCACTCAAGAACATGCGTTCAAATGCACAGCTAAATAAACATTAAACTTTGACAATGGAAATTGAATACTCCAACAAAATACCCATTCGCCTTTATAAAGTCATCAATTGAGCTCCTACCCAGAGGATACATGAATTAGATAGCAAAACACCTCACATAATGCCAAATCTCTACCCGGTTTCCACTCCTCCGACCACGCTTGCCTTCTTAGCCTAGATGGAGCATAGAAACCATCTGCCAACAGGCACCAACAATCTTTACTTTTTCATGTAGATAAGACTGCATCTGGTTTACTTGATTGAGCTGCGCTTTAATTCCCTTCGTGACCTGCGTCTCTAGATAGGTATCCACCACTCCTGTATTGCTCCAGACTACATAGCACCCTCCCATACCGCGACCCATGCTGTTCATCTAGAAGAGCGGATTGCGACCCCACCCCCTACATTTTGTGGCTCTGTGGTCCCTACCCGATGGTGGCTTTTAGTAGCAAACTAGAAGCACTTTTAATTTAATGTCACTGTGGCAATACGATTGAGGTAACACCTCGTATCGGTAAGTGGCCACTTACAAAGCGTAGGGCTTAAAACATCTGTAGAAGAGCGCAATACTCCCCCGGCTCCTCTATACAGGGACTTCTTACCTACAGCTCTCCGCAGAAGGCCCCTATGCCTGTGGCATTAACGCTCAACTATCAGCTAAATGAATGCATCTCGCCACCCGCTCATTCCCCTCTTTTATTGAAGTACTGCGTCAGTCATTTCCAAAACGTAGCCCAGCACGCTCACACGGAAGCGATTTCTCCGCGGCACAAAGACTGAAAGGTCGGAACCCCATGGACCGGGGGATGCAACTGCACCCAGAAAGCCAAAACTGAAAGCACAAATGCAAATGGTGAACCACTGCGTCACCTAGCCTCAGTTGAGGTGCATTAACACTCCCCATAAAGGACCGTAATGCTCGATGCTCAGAGGCCATAGAGGCACATGACCTCAGCGAAAAGCAGTTTGCTTGAGAGGATACAACCCGAACCCATTCAAACTACACATGACAATGGCAATGGACTTAATCACAGTCGAGGTCGACTGAGGCGCAGCAATCCCCACCGCACCTTCCAACCTGCCGTCTTTCAATACACTCTCTGCACCTCCTCTCCTGTTCAATTCCTCCTCGCAGTCGCTCCCCTCCTCCCCCTCAGCTCCCACTTTAGTCATGCTAACGACTCGAGCCCCGCAGGACATGCCGAGAACATCGACACCAAGCTAGCGCTCGACCACCTCCTCGCATCCCCACGCGCTCCTCACTCCCTTTCGAATAAACAACTGGTCGCCGCCTATTGCAAAGGTTGAACTACTACCACTCACCTGCTTGTTAGAAGAAACTGCTTCGCAGAGCAGACTCATGGAGTCGGCGAGCTAAGCCACCACCAAGGCCTCCCACGACGGAACCTCAGCACCGCATTCCCACTCACGTCCCCATTTCTTCGCGCTCCTTTCAACGCAGCCACAAAACCACGGAAGGCAACAAACCCCCTGAAGTACAGCGACATGCCACGCCCCACCTGTCACCCATATCCCATCCCTGCTCACAATCAAGCATTCAGGCCGATTACTCCTTCATCTGATGTCTGAAATTGAGTGAGTGGTAATCCTAACTATGCCTTCTCCGTTTTTCTGTGATTTAGGGTCTTGTCGGTTTCAGCGTTATACTTCTCATCTTTATTCTAACTGTTCTTTATTCAGGGCTGTGTTCATAGGATTCTTAACCCAGTGCCCGTGCGAGTTTCTTCTGGCTTTGGCGAATCCAGCGATGAAGCATCTCTATCTTTCATTGAGCCGTCTCCACCAATTTCTCATTCTACCGCGTCGCCTTGTCGAGGCTGTCACCATTTATCTCTTCCTTCTCTTCTTCTTGATTGGGGTCTTTTTGCCATTGTTGGGACTTCCTTCTCTCACAAATGGGTGTCCATTTCAGTTTGCAGGGGCGACAAGCATAAAATATGGCGACATGGACGATGAGGTAGGTAGGTAGGCCTACGGAGGTTGGGGGCTGGGGAGTGGGTGGGTGTGGCCTCCTCCGTTTTGAGGATGCTGAGTGGTCTTGCTTACTTACATTTCCGCGAGATAGATTGAAGTATTCTTGGTTTCATTGTTAGTTAATTTCAGACATCAGATGAAGGATTAATCGGTCTGAATGCTTGAGTGTGATCAGGGATGGGGTATGGGTGGCAGGACGTGCTCTGAGGTGGTTAGGTCGCCGTCCTTTCAAGGTATGAAGGGTGAGACGTGGCATGTCGCTGTGCTTCTGGAGGTTTTTTGCCTTCCGTGGTCTTGTGGTTGCGTTGAAAGGAGCACGAAGAAATGGGGACGTAGGTAAGAATACGGTACTGGGGTTCCGTCGTGGGAGGTCTTGGTGGTGGCTTAGCTCGCTGACTCCGTGAGTCTGCTCTGCGAAGCAGTTTCTTCCAACGGGCAGGTGAGTGGTAGTAGTTCAACCTTTGCAATAGCCGGAGATCAGTTATTTATTTGAAAGGAAGTGAGGAGCGCGTGGTGAGGTGCTAGCTCAATGTCGCTCTCGGCATGTCCTGCAGGGCCTGAGGCGTTAGCATGACTAAAGTGGGAATAGAGGGGAAGGGGGAAGGAGCGACTGCGAGGAGGAATTGAACAGGAGAGGAGGTGCAGAGAGTGTATTGAAAGACGGCAGGTTGGAAGGTGCGGTGGGGATTGCTGCGCCTCAGTCGACCTCGACTGTGATTAAGTCCATTGCCATTGTCATGTGTAGTTTGAATGGGTTCGGGTTGTATCCTCTCAAGCAAACTGCTTTTCGCTGAGGTCATGTGCCTCTATGGCCTCTGAGCATCGAGCATTACGGTCCTTTATGGGGAGTGTTAATGCACCTCAACTGAGGCTAGGTGACGCAGTGGTTCACCATTTGCATTTGTGCTTTCAGTTTTGGCTTTCTGGGTGCAGTTGCATCCCCCGGTCCATGGGGTTCCGACCTTTCAGTCTTTGTGCCGCGGAGAAATCGCTTCCGTGTGAGCGTGCTCAGCTACGTTTTGGAAATGACTGAGTGCAGTACTTCAATAGAAGCAGGGAATGAGCAGGCATCGAGATGCATTCATTTGGCTGATAGTTGAGCGTTAATGCCACAGGCATAGGGGCCTTCTGCGGAGAGCTGTAGGTAAGAAGTCCCTGTATAGAGGAGCCGGGGGAGTATTGCGCTCTTCTACAGATGTTTAAAACCCTACGCGTTGGAAGGGGCCACTTACCGATGCGAGGTGATACCTCAATCGTATTGCCACAGTGACATTAAATTAAAAGTGCTTCTAGTTTGCTACTTAAAGCTACCATCGGGTAGGGAGCACAGAGCCACAAAAAGCAGGGGTGAACAGCATGGGTCGCGGAATGGGAGGGTGCTATGCAGTCTCGAGCAATACAGGAGTGGTGAATAACTATCTGAAGACGCAGGTCACAAAGGGGAATTAAAGCGCAGCCCAATCAAGTAAACCAGATGCAGTCTTATCTACATGAAAAAGTAAAGATTGTTGGTGCCTGATGGCAGATGGTTTCTATGCTCCATCTAGGCTAGGAAGGCAAGCGTGGTCGGAGGAGCGGAAACGGCGTAGAGATTTGGCATTCTGTGAGGTGTTTTGCTATCTAATTCATGTATCCTCTAGGTATGAGCTCAATTTATGACTTTATAAAGGCGAATGGGTATTTTGTTGGAGTATTCAATTTCCATTGTCAAAGTTTAATGTTTATTTAGCTGTGCATTTGAACGCATGTTCTTGAGTGGTCGTAATTGAGGCTATCCCTCAACACCGTGGTTATCTGACCATAATTTTCGTCTATTCGCCCTACCCAGAATGGGTGATACCTTCAAAGGGGAAGCACTGAGGGCCCTTATTTCTTAGCTAGGCCTCTTTATTGTGCTCGAGCATTTTGCCATAAAGCATTTTTCCTGCTTTATTAAAGTTCTGAAATCCACATAGTGACCTTGGTAATCACTTCTCTACAGGCCTTCAGATGCAGAATTACCCTACTGTGCCTCGCGTCCAACAACTTTCCGAAGCTGTTAAAGTATGTGAGTGATTATGCTCACCGTCACTATGGTATAAGCAATCATATGCCAAACATCGTCACACCGTAGGCCATGTGCCCACCTGGTGTGCGAAGTTAGGCATTCTGTGGCCTAGTCGGATGCCAACAGGAATTACTATGAGCTGTCGCATAACCACGGCCGGGGTTTTGGTCCTCACCCACGTCTTCGGAGCCTTAACAGCAACAACTGGGACAGCCTCCTACTGACCTTCTACACAAGCCATCACAGTATGAGCTGTATCTGAGGTCAATTGCAAACACGAGTATTTTAGGATAGGTTGCTGCGTATTTGGCCGCGAGAAACGTGGTGCTTCGCCACACATTAAGCCATACACATGCACGCGGTATCGCAATTACCTATTGCCATCCTGCCTAACGGTGCTTGAATTGAAGCTATCAAGGGCAGGTGCGACAGCAACTGGTGGTAGTCAAGGCCCACCAATGTCCCCGAACGCTGCACGGTTCAGTGGTGTCGAGGCAACACCTCTCATAGATGTTAGTGGTAATTAAGCTTGGAGTAAATACGGAGTCAGATAAAGGAATGAACAACAGTGCATATTTTTGTACCATTCATGTATCGAAGGCCGTGCCATCTCTCAACTTGGACAAGTTTCCTTGTGAGTGCACACATCTGACCACCTTCTTGGCAGGAAGCACTTCCATGTTTGAAACCACTCATTTCAAATGCAACGTCCACCAAGATTACTTGCCATGGCTCTTGATCTTTGCATCATCATAATCAGCGGCAGCAAAACTGCATCTTCTACTCTTCTGACGTAGGCATTTGACTTCAATCTCAAGATGGATATTCGCTCTGATGAGTAACTTTTCTTAAAATTGAATAAAACTGCCATTGTCTACTATTCAAGGTTCTTTCCCCTTTGCTGTATGGTCTAGGCATGACTCCTTTTCTTACATTCAAACATCTCTAAGTGCACTCACCGAGGCTGTGTAAAGGCTTTTTGGTGACAGTATCTACCTTTGTAGTTTTTTCTCTCTCGCTCCCCTTCTCTTTATTACTTCCCACTATCAAATTTCTTTAATGGCATTAAATGATTTCAATCTGAGCATTTACTATTCAATTTTCTACGTGAAGGGGTGCTTTAGATATTTGAGGGAGGCGACTTGTTGTTTTGAGACGTGCCCAATTGTCATTAATCACCAATACAAATGGCATACTCGGCAACACCTGCATCGTATGTGGTCGTTAGTCTATAGTGAGTCCAAAACTCGACTGAAGCATCCATCAAGCGTAAGCTCGCAGTATCGGGCCCTCATGTGGACACTCTATATTGACCGAATTCGGAAGCAACTGTTCGAACATACTGTGCATGGAGACGTTCTGTCTGAGCCACAATCGTGAAGTAGACTCCCTTAATTAAAATGAATGAGAATCCTTTCTTGGTGAGTGATTGAGGACCAATTGTGGCAAATTCGGCCCATTTGTAAAATGGAGTAATTCAATCGGTGTAACCCAAGATCTTTTATATTCAGCTATAGCTGTTGGTGCGAGCAACGAAATTTCTGTCAATATCAAGCGGTTCAAAAGTGGGTAATGTCAATCAGTACCTTTAGCTTGAAGCGCTAAGCCTTTATTTTTCACCTATATGGCCAAATTACGCATGCGGCTCCTAATACTGAGACTGGCATCGCTAAACGCCTGGGAGATCCAAAATATTCGTAACATGATATAACTTTTTCCTATATAAATGGCTTTGAGCATTCCCTAGGTAGTCGTTTGACCGCCATGCGAACTTCTCATGA
Organism: Taenia hydatigena; assembly: GCA_036345935.2. Classification (NCBI taxonomy): domain Eukaryota; kingdom Metazoa; phylum Platyhelminthes; class Cestoda; order Cyclophyllidea; family Taeniidae; genus Taenia; species Taenia hydatigena. The sequence continues at coordinate 4,088,155 of JADWOT020000001.1, read as the reverse complement.
ACTTCGGTGCTGTCGGATCTGTGGCATTCCTTAAGCCACTGCCAATCCCTTATCACTGTTCCACAGAGTGGTAAATTACATTCAAAATGAGAAAAAGAGATGGAAACACAGGTGTCAACAGAAGTTAGCTTAAGAGAAAGGACATGGATAATCATATTGACCACGCGTCAAGAAGTGGTGAAGGGTAGATTTACAGAACGGAGTTTCCTCGTAACACTTAGGCCTAAATGAATCTTGAAAGAGGCACCTTCTCAATCCATCCGGACACTGAAGTCACATCGGTCCCTTTGGTACAAACACTAGGCGCCGGCTATGATGGTTATTAAGGAAAATCCTACTGGCAACTGTTATAAGTGGGAACTTGCCCAGTGCTTCCAAGGTCTGTTGTGCTCTACCAATATTTTATATGTCACTCATTAAAGTAAACTTATTTTACTTTACTTTTATCCAAGCACCAGTCTTCCTGGTGGTTCCTATCACTGTTGGCGCAACACAGAAATCAAATCTTGGTCCTAACCAAGCTCGGGCTGCGGCTTGAGCTAAATTCTTAAGAGCCTTTTACGAGTGCATTTCTAGTGGTTGGTTGAATTTGCCCATAGGGCGACTACTTGAGTGTCTGAGATGCAGCTACCGTGGGTAAGAAATGGTTGATAAGGTGCTTGCGAGAATGGCAAATGAGATGGAGACTTGTCAATACTTTGCAACGCTCCCAGTAAATTCAGGTAATTTATCGTCTTTTCCGCTCGCTCGCTCTCTTGCTTGCGCTCGTTCATATTGTCTTTGTGCTTACTCGCGTTCCTCACACAACAGTGGACACAGGTGCTGAAGTCTCCACCTCCGTACTTTGTGGTCGTGTGTAACATATGAACCAGACCCTACAAGTATCACAACTTCAGTCCACAATTTATAAGCTTAGGATTGCTCCCCTTCGTCGACTAACTCAAAGAATCCTATAACTTTAGCAGAGTTGAATTAACTGCCTGAGAAACGCACAGCTCAACTCGCAGCATCAAAAGACAATCGAAATTTGCTGGCAGCGGAGGATGAACTGAGAGTGGAGCAGAACGACAACACAAGGAAATCTTGAAGGTAACTGAAGTCGTTGCATTTCGTGGATTTTTGGGTGCAATTAAATTAATCACCATTGGAATATGTAGAAAGGGTTAGAAAACCACGTTGCGTCATGTCCAACAAAATTCAACTGGTATCTAGGACCGGACTTTGCTTGCTCCCTTGCTTCTCCTCTCATTTGGCGAATGCGTATGATGTAATCTAATTGAGACAAGGTTCTTTGGCATTTTCTAATACAGTTTCGATTCCGATTTCATTGATACAGCTGCACGGTGTTGTCCTGATGAGTAGTCGCCATCTATCGGTCTTTCTGTGCATCCGTATGCTCCATACCTTATGGAAGAACAAATGAGCAAAGTATATTGATAGAAGTGTTGGGTGAGTAGACAACGAGCCTCATTTATTTGGCATAGGCCACCAGGTCCACAGCTAGCATAATCCCTACATCATAAAAATGGGATGGTAACCGGATCATGGAGCACGGGATGGTCTTCAACGTTCTTTGCGTAGGGAAAATATTAGGCTTCACGCTGTAGACACTCCCTTTCTTCGTGTGCCTCTACTGTCCCGTTTTCATTTTATTTGTCACGATGTAGTCGACTAATGCATGAGTATCTAGTGGACAGGCGGATAAATTATGCAAGATTTTGCTATTCAGACGGGGAAATAAGCGTAATGCATCATGAAGCTTTCAGCAGATTCATTTACGCAACTGCATTGTGGACATTCGTCGGTCTTACGCAACACATTTCAATTTGTTGGCACTTTAATGTTGTCTTGTTCTCAGTCCAATTTAAACTCACTTGCATAGAATGTGGAAAGTAAACCTTTATTTTAATCTTCCCAACGTAGGCTCTTTGCAACTCTTATTAGAGCTGGTTGGCTTCTATAAGCCCTCATATGCAAACCTCCTGATTGTTAGTCGTCTACGGCAGATACTCTCTTTTTGTTGTCGAATTTCTACTTTTAGGACAACAAAGCTGGTAGCGTTGTTCATTTGGACGGATACCGTTTGCATCTATTATCAATGCACCTCACAGACCGTTTTAAGGTGCATTTTAGCATCCAAAATCAAAGAATGGTTTAACAAGTCTGTTCTCACATTCAAAGGATGAGTTATTAAACACTTGTTGCATGACCCGCACCAGGCAGTAGAATTTGCTTATCATTTAACTGTCCAATGGCTCAACTATCTTCGTCACACTCCACCACGGGCTCAATGCGACAATCTGAAAGGTTGGCTGTGCTCCTACTCCGTTCAACTTCAGGCCTGTAGATTGAAGGAGTTCAATGACTATTCTATAATGCGAAGTCTGCTAGAATCCGAGTACGGTGGGTCTTCCAGATGTTACGCTCAATATCTTCTTAAATACCCAATACAAGTTATCGCCTTGTGTTTATGTGACTGGCTTATTCCATTTAATTTACACACAAGCAAGTAGTGTTTGTGAATTGGCGCTGTGTTTCCAATCATAGAGGCAATAGCTGACAATGAGGTAGAGACATCGATGCAGACATCCGGTGGGTGGAGCATGTGACACGGCGTTTGTGGACGATAAGACGGACTGACAAATGGGCGATGTCAGAGCCTATGCGGGGTAATTTCCAATGCTTTCAGGAGAAAGGAACTAAATTGTCTCGTTCTATCATGTTAGACGCACAACAGCAAAGGTGGTTGGCCCTAAAATTTAGAAAAGAAGCATTCTCCGGGTTTGTAGGAGCCCTCACAATGTATTGACAGTGGTTGGATACTACTAGAAGTAGAATTCCAGGAACCGATGTTGCGAGAATTCACGTTGCTTTTGCAAATGCTAATCTGATACTCTCCTTCCTTCTACAATATTCCCAATTACGTACCTTTGTCGTTTAGTCAGTGACTTGACTCGGAACATACCCAAGTAGCACGAGGTGGGTTTGATGGCTGGTCATTTAAGAAGCATGCATGAATCATGTGTGGTTGGTTTGCCAGCGCATCCTTCCGAAGCCTCATTTGGCATCTCTAAATGCCTCGACTGCCATATCACCTTGTGGTGAGATTTATTTGGAGATACAGACTCCCATTTATCGTAGTATGAGATTGTGCTTGAGGGCGGACCAAAACGCGTCTTCGCCACTCGGTTGCTTCAGCCGACACATTTGCTAGTGACAGGTTCATCTCGAGTTTATAGTGAGTGATCTATCAGAGGATTGTTTCTGGCACGTTCTCATTTGTAGCCGCCAAAGTAGAACCTTTTAAAGGAATTGGGTGCGAATGCCTTTATAATGTTGTAGACATCCACAGCAAACGGAAATTTTCTATGCCATAGTCACTGGACTTCAGCTAATGCAAGCGTCTTCATTAACAATGCCTCATGCAATACACTTTGATTTACAATTTAGTGACTGCTATAAGGCCCTAAGTAAATGCTGTAGCATAGATATCGACAATATTTAATTTAGTGGGTTCTGAATGACCTGAAGCAGACAAAATGGTCAATCAAAGATTCCTACAAGTGACTTAAAAGCAACTTTTCTTAATTATGATAAAGTGGCAGCTTATATTGCAGAGTTCTTGCATTATTATTATTAGCCTTCGGGAGGATTAGATGTAGAGCTCACTAAGGAGCTTGTAGATGGTAATTGTTGCGTCGTTCTACCTCTGTTACGATGGCTGTGAATTTGCGCAACAGCATCTCATAAATAAGCAAATCGAAGTAGAAAACCCTTTGATTGCCCCTGTGTTATGTGAAAATGACTAAATAGACAAATGAAATGTCTGGTACAAGGTGCACGCATTGATCTGCTTAAGGGAATATGCTGTGATCAAGATACACATGTCTGCTGAAAAATTCGAATGGTCAGGTGTTGGAATCACTCTCCCTGACAGAACCACTCACCAAGGTTATAACTCTGTCAGTGTCGCGTAAAATTAGCCAAGATGGAGTCGGAGGAGTTGTTGAAAAGTAATGTGGTGAGATAAACAAAGAAGAGCCCAACCAGAGCGAGCCCAGGGAGTAAACCTCGTCGGTATCATAACAGCGGAGTATGTCGCACAAAGACACATCAAGCTAGGCTGTTGAGAGATGAAATATTTTAGACAAAATAGAAGAAACGGGATACTTTACCCTTGGAAATAAGTAGACCATCATGGGTGCCATGAATAATGAATTCCTAAAGACTATTTATTTGCCCTTCATTTCTGTATTATGGTCCTGGCCCTTCCAATACCTTCTGATATCTTCTCAAGACGGTAAATGCTTAAACTTTCAATCATTGAAATTGAACAAAGTCCGGTAGGCTTGACTTCCATCTGACATTTTATGCCACTCTTTCACCCTTAGAAGCCATCGTTTACACAAAAGTTGGTGTCTTCATCCCATGGCCTTGACTTCATACCAGTTTCTACTCGACAAAATCAAATCGGTATAAACACGTTTTGGGAAAACAGCAAGTAATTTAAACAATATTTAAGGTCGCGAAAGGAAAGTGTCACATCGACGGGACGTCAATGGAAAACATTTAAATATGTTATGGGCAAATCATAGTGATCTCACTGCCCTCTAATGGAACCACCGCCCCAGTGTGAGAGTTATCACCACCCGAAATGATGAAATGCCAAAAAAACAAAGTTAGCAATTATTTTCAGTAGGTTTGCGCGATTTGTTTTAGGATGATGTCTTACTCTTGCTGTTACACCCAACAAGTGGATAAGGAAGTTTAAACTCAGTTGTACTTTCACTGAGGATAGGTAACGCAGCCGACGGATATAAATAAATAATCACAGAATTGATATACGAGCAGAGGAAGAAAGGACTGAAAACAATTAAGACAGAGATAAGGGATTTCCTCGTGTCTTAATCTAAACCAGCTACGGGTATGTGACTCGTTTTGTGTGTGGCGCTGTAACTACTGGCAAAGGAGGGAAAGTGCTGATTTTAAGTGTCCTTTCATTAACACTTGATTGCCAAAAGGAAGAATTCCACGTGCAGAAAAGACGAGAGGTCTGTGAGCTGTTAAAAATACTACATGGACTCAGAGAAATTTGGTTACGACTTTTCCAGAAGCTTTGTTGGTATCAAGCAAAACCTGCCTATATGTAGCTACAAATATGGTGGGACGGCGTTCGACCGGAAGGAAACAGAGGAAGCGGAATTGTGGAGAAATTTATCATTCGGCAAAGTATAGGCTGTCATTAGTTCGCATTAGTGTAGGCAACGATACAGCCGAATGTGAAACTTACAGCCCGACCTAAGACGCACTGTTTGCTATTACGACTGCTACACACAGTGAGCCGTCCATTTAAGCTCGTGACTTTCTAGTCACATTTCAAGAGAATGCCCCCTACAGTAAGCTACTTGGTTAATAAAGACAAGCTTTCAAAAAAACGAAATCTCTACCTTTGCAGGCTTTGGCGGTGTGCTGTACGTGGACCAGTGCCGATATCACAATTCATAAAACACGAATTCTCTGTAGGTTGAACGAATACACGTGTTATGCCAACGCCTCTCCATGTGTCTTGAAGCCTCTACAGCGGACGACGGTCTCCTTCACTCCAGATTTTTTATTTCGACTCGCTTTTGCACTAATTACGTCTTAATTTAGTTAGACAAGCTTTGGTCTGGTGGTGCTGCTTTTCTCCCAAATTCTTTCCATAATGCTATCACAATGCTTCAGCGTTTTGAATGAGTTAAACCAAGAGTTGGAAGGCAGTGCTTCTTTCATTATAAATGGAAGTTGAAATCATTGCTTATAGGCATCGCGCCTTTGTGAATTCAATGCAACATAAGAGCTGACAATGGCACTGTCTCGTCTTGAATAAGACCGCATTGCTAAACAGACGCTGCTCCCGTTTCTCGAAACCAGAACCATCAAAATGATGCATCAAATGAATAAACGCACCAAAAGACGGTAAATTGAAAGCCACCAATATCACCAGACCGATGTTGGTGTGAAGAAATTGCAGCGTATTTGAGGCACAATGCGCAAGTCCTGAAAGCACATGCTTCATGACCGAAATTGCCTGTGAATTGCAGAAGCTAGCAAGCATAAAAATCGTGAGATGAGGGAGACCGATGTCGGTTGTGATGATTTCAAAGCACAAAGGGAAACGATGGCATAACATAGGCATCTGTGCATTAATCATGGTGTCCACACTGGTCCACGCACAGCGCACCACCAACGCCTGCAAAAGTAGAGGTTTCGTTTCTCTAAAAGCTTGTCTGCATTAATCAAGTTGCATTCTGTGCGAGGCATTCTTTCGTTTGGCTACGTTGACTCGGTTGATTGGCGTCCTCGCAAGTCGTGTCGACCACGTTCGCCTCTCAATGACGCAAGTTAAAAACCCTACTCTTCTTTAAATAACTGCTGATCAAAGTGCGCATTGATCAGAAGCACTTAAAAGGCGTGGTATGACAGGACTTCGGCATTTCCATGTTTCTTTGTCACTTAGGATTTGCTGTCACAAACCGCAGAATGCAGGGTCTCGCAACAGCTCAGCAATGCGTCCTCAATCCTGAGTATTGCGCCTACATCTGCTGTGTACGAATTTACGATTCTGTTCCGCTCGGTGCAAAGCGATGTAGACAAAATAATTCTAGGATTTATAGGGCAAATTAATGTTCTCTTAGTTAATCTATACCTTGGTAGGTGACATGAAAAGAACGCCTTGAGTCATGTTGAACTGGAAGGAGTGACAGCAAATTGTGATGTAAATTTGATTAGTGTTTTAGCTACGTTCCATGCATTACCGAAATCTCTCCCAAATTATCTCATTTGCTTTCGAAATGGAAACGCTCAGACATGAGTAAATTGTGGGCGATCTCAGATCTGCCCCTACTCTTCAACAAACAGCGCTGTTGAACGATGATTGACAGCCTACGTGGAAAGAAATGAAACATTCAAGTTCTAAAACCATTCGTGCTTTTGGCCATTTCATCATTCGGTGCATTGTTTAGACCATGGGAAAGTGCACTGAGGCTACTGACACAAATGTATGCAGGAGCCATGCACCTCGGTTACCATATTTCACCGCTCCTAATTTAACTTTTAAAGGCCTATTCATAGTCGATTTATAATGCGAAACTTTACGTATTTCAAATATAGTCATTTATTCAAGGTCAGCATCGAAGTATACATTTGATTAATTGTCGTCTGCCTGCTTCGCGCCTTCGAATTCCACAACTATATTTTGTCCATTCTATTTGAACAAAGATAAGTGATGATTTGAGACGGCGCCGCTGAGCAGGATGTATGGTTTGTTAAGCCGAAGTCAAATCTCAAGGAGAATGATCTGCAACCAAGTATGCATTGCATAATGAGGAAGTTTACACGCTTGCATGATTGTCTAAGTGCACAACTTTCATCCGTAGAACTTTCCTTTCTCCACCCATTCTCCTTCGCCCCATTTCATCTAGCACTCCTTACAAGACAGCATCGCAGAGAGTGGTTTGTGGTTGTCACTCCTCATTTCTGCTCCAAATGCATTTCTTCGCACTCATACACCATTCTAATCAGATCAGGCATTAAGAATGCTGAGGTCCGTCAATTGCGCCATGTGCATGGGGCTGTGGCGTAAAATGGAAACGAGTCATTTCCACACTAAGTAACGGACGTTTAAGAATAGCAAACTCGCACTCGATTCGGTGTTAAAAGCCTTGATCTGAAGACAAATTCGTTTAGTTCTCGGTGCACATTCCAACAACCAAAAGCGGATTTGTTTTGTCAACTTAATATCCACTTAAGGCCATCCAAAGTAGGGTAAGAGGAAGAGAGGTGCTTAGCACATGCAACAACTTCTTGAATTCCTTTAAGCGATTATTTGTAAACTCTCTTCACATTGCTAATCGGTACTTACAGTTTCTAAATTATTTCCAAATCAGCATTCTTGACTCAGTCAGTTACGGTGGGGTTTGGTATGCCAATAGTAGCTTGATAACGGCCGCGTCGTTGCAAGGCATTTCGGATGTTCTAAGGCAGACGGCAGTTGACATCCAGGATGTTCTGATCTACGCTTAGCTATTTATGCTCTTAATATTGCCATATTGATACCACTGTGCCCACTGCGCACGTCGCAGTCATTTGTCATTGGCAAAGCTGCCAATACGTGCATGTTCATCCGACAATATTTAGCACAGCGTTGCAGGTGTCGGCGCTCCCCTGTGCGTGGGCTCATGTCAGCGAGAAGATGACGAAACCATGAGTGCGTCCTTAATTAAATAAACAATTGTGCAATACACACATCCTCATTTCCACCTCGGTCATTGCAACAATTCACATTTGTCTTTTTTGAGAGAGATTTTTCCTTCTGAAAAGCACACCATGAATGACCTTGATTGTGTTCATGCCATTCCACCAGATGTGGACAAACAAGTTTACGAGTCCCACCATGAATGTGGTAAACAATCATTCCAAACAGATGATGCAGAATGCAACCTTATTTTTCATTAAGTATGCTCTGAATTCAGCTGAAAGCATGCCTGCTCTCAGCACTGCCCCTCACTCGAGGAAACGAGGGACAAATTACCAACGCGAACCGTCCAGGAAGCCTGTCCGACGCCGAGCTCACAACAGTGGTATTTATACAGATATGTGGTAAGCGCAGTTAATCATCAACAAGGAAGTGCAGCGTAAGAGGGCTTGACGTAATGCGGGGAGGCAGCTGTCAGCAACGAAGATTGTCCATTGACCATGCACTCATCACACACAAGGGACCGGTCGTGCGGTTGTCAAAAGCGTCACTTTCATTGGCTTCGTAAAGATGTTTAGGTCTATTTGCAGTGTTGCGATAAATCCGTCGAGTGTTCGTATGCTACAAGTAAATAGGTGTGGAGTGGAGAGCTGGAGTGAAGGACATTGAGCTCTCTTCTAGTTGCACGCAAGTCTGAACGTTTGCGCATTGTTTAGTTGTGAGCATGAATTTTAACGATTTGTATCTGATTGATCTAGACCAATCGACCTAATTTTAGCGCAGATATGCCTGGCGAGACCGAGTCCAATGCAAATCAGAAAATACGACGAATGCACGTCTTGAAATCAAAAACATGATAGGCAAAGTTCTGGTTTGAGGTTTGTTGTTTATTTGAAGAAAATGACCATCTGGCTGACACACCATCAAAACGTGAAGCTGCCTTTTGCTTGGTGACCAAATTGAGCATTCCATGAACGAATGACTACCGCAGATTGCTGTTTAGGAAGGGCAGGCGGAACACACCTGATCGGATCTTCGCTGACCTTTTTTCATATAAGCTACAAATAACTCACTACGAATGACCGGATTATGCACACTAGACAATTTCGACTCATTATGAATCAAGACGACAACCAACAAGATTCAAATGGTTCGGCAGGTAACTTGAGACAGGTAAACATAATTATAAAAGCGCCTCGTATAACAATCACCTCCAAATGAAGTACTAACAAAACAGCATTCCAAAATGTTCAACCAAGTTACTGTGTAGTAGCGAACAAATATGGATGGGTGGCGATAAGTCTTATTCCTTAAGCCTTGAGAGAATAATGCAATAATTGACAAAGTGTGGATAGGAAACAGCATCGAGACCACAGGAAGTCAGTCACTTGCTGCCTTTTGGTGTAAAATAGAAGGGATGCAAATCACACTTAAGTCAAACATTAGTAAATACTGGAGCTTAAATTGTGGGGACACGTTTGGGACTGTCCCTTAGTCAGCATTCAGTGCTCGCTTAATTAGTGTGATAAGAGTTGTGCGGCATGTCAACATGGGAAATCCAATTGGTGGTGCCGATTCACAATTGACAAGATCAACTACGAAGAAAATAATGCAAGTAAGATATGTTTACAATGCTGGAGGATGTCATGGGAATGATGACTGGAATGTGTTAGAGCAGCCTAACTCCCGATAATTGAATTGGATCATGTGTGTGAGGTGCGGATTCGTTCACCTCGAATCAACTGTCGCAGTCGACGTGCGTCCACAGTTCATCCTGCATCAACTCGGGATATTCGGCGTCAACGTACACAGGAGTGTAATTCTACACACTTGTCGTCTTCTCCTGCTGTGAAGTCCAGCTGTCCATTGTTTTATCGCGTTAAGATACACCTACCCAACCACCTACAGAACATAAGGCGCCAAATGAAATTTGATGCATCACACAATCGCAACTCAGCATATTCTGCTTCCAAAAATCGGCTCCAATTCCTAAACGTCTTTACTAAAATGTGCCTGACAACCCAACTTTAAGAAGATTATGACGTAGTTATGCATGTACGAAAGAACATGGAATGTGGAGTGCAAAATGTAGCTCTATTGTGTTGGAAATTATAATCCCTACGCAGAACATGCGCAAGGTAAGTGTGGAATCCCACGATGTAAAATGAATGGAACCAACCTTGGATAGCACCTGTAGTTATGAGTGTGGCACACCGTGTTCGTGGTCGTTATATAGACGGGTGAGCTTCAGCATCATTGGCCGTCTGTTGTTGGAACCCTCAGGAGCCAAATTAAGAGTGGTGGAAATTAGTAGCCGAGATGCACGCCCACTCAATCCAGTTGTAGCAGTCATTTCAGTGCACTTACCCGCGTCCCTAATGCAAGTGTTTACGGTTGGCTCCATCCAGATGTCTGTCTTTTGTTTGCTAGAGTATTTGCAGTTTTCAAGCCTATGTAGGATTGTCGGTGTTGAGGAATTCATTACCACGTTGGTTTGCCATTTTACAGTAACTTGACTGAGTGGTTCGAGATATTCGTTTGTTGACGCTCCATTTTGAGGCCACCAATGGGAAAGGTGCATTCTTAAGTTTGTTTGTCTGCCTCAAATTAAACTTTGAGTCAATTGCAGCTTCATGGTCGCCATTTTGATTGGAAGGGATTCAAAATTGTCGAGTGTGATGAAATTAGCCTTTTGGTGTGAGCTACATGGGGCATGGTTGAGAAGAGGTCAGCGAAGATTAGATCAAATGCATTTCATTTTTATTTCGTCCACAACAATTTTAGGCAAGCAGTCGTTCAGAGAATGCTGTACTCAGCTACGACTTCGTACCTGCTTCCAAGGAAAGATTGTTTACACTCGGTCACCTATTTGGGTGACGAGAATCGTACAGTTAGCTCGTTCGTGCCGTTGTCTCTGATATCTCTATTGAGGCTTCTAGAAAAGGGAACAATAAAGCATGACTATCGAGTTGTTGTGGCACAATAATTACCTTTTCGAAAAGAATTGCTGAGCCTGCTTATACATTTCTGCTATTTTGCTTGCGAATTGGGGTCAGTTGTTTCGTAGTTCGTCCACCATTTCCTTCTAAGTGGGGTGCTAACGAAAGATTGTCTCCAGCGTACTCATTTATTTCTAAACATGCTCCCAAGCTTTGCTTGTTAAAAAGGGCAAAAATTGACTGTAGACAATTCTGAGAACTTGAGAATATTATGCAACAAAATTGTGGACCAACAAATTTAACAAAGTCATGAATAGGTGCGTTGACATCACCGATGCAGTTAAAATGAATCCCACTTCCATACAGTGAGCATGCATCTTGGCCACATGTCTGTATGGGTATCTCTGTTCTGAGCTCAATCCTAGACAGATAACCTGGACGGTGTACATTGGGTAGGTTGTTGCTTCTGCTGCACTCGGACTTTTTATTTTTTTTCAGAATAAGATGAGAAAATATGATTGGGGCACTCGCTAAACCATACAGATTCCAGCTTTTACCAAAGACAGTCACGGAATTTACCCATCTGGCAAACTAATGGCCGACCACTTTAAGATTGGTTTATGTCTGGCCTTGAATGGCAAAGAAATGCCGTAAAAACCGATGCGACCGACCCACTGAGGGTAGAGCTGCATTTCTTACTAGAACAAGTTCCTTTAGCAGTCATGCTTATTTTAATAGTGATGCCGCATTTTTTGGCGGGAAAACTACCATTGTGCTAGTTTTAAGCAGATCGCATCCATCACTCTACTCGCTTAGATTTATTATATACGAGAGCATAAAATGGCAGGAGAGACCTCGACACTTCCAATGTATCCCACCAAAACCATTTGCTGCAATTCGATTTTTCAAACATTCTGTTATGCTAAGCTAGTATTGAATACAAAACTAGCAAAGCACATCGTGACTTACGCTCCACGGCGTTTGAAGAGGCCGCGTTTGCATGGAGTGCAACGCGATGTAGACACAATCATTCTCTGCGAATGCATATCGTTTGCGACTGCAGTGTGCAACCACTGCAGAACTCAAAAAAGTAGAAACTTACCACTTTTAATCATAAGTCAGCCAAGATCTATTGTCCGGCGAGATGCCTTTCCATTCCAACATGCTGTGATTTTGCCAAGCTCAAGCTATTACATGCAGTTGACGCATTGTCTTGGCGTTCTCAACGGCCATTTCCTTGAGAGGCGAAATAGACGACAGGATGCGAATACGGCAGAGAACTGGAAGCGGTTGATTAAAGACCCTCTACCCAGTTTGTATCCTGTTAGGAAAGGACTGAAATTTGCATCGCATAGCTGAGTATTCTGGACATTACTCAATGCCAGCCCCTTCATTCTCCGAAACAGCCAGACTCCGACGGGAAAATGTAGACTCACAAAGGCCTTTGTTGATGTGAAGATCTGTTTTAATCAGTTACTTCACTGATTTGTCTGACCAATAAATTACTTTCTTTTTAAGTTGTAAATATTCCTCATTATTTTCGCTTTGTTGGGGAAACATGACAGCAAAGTGACAGCGTGTGCCATGGAATGGAAGGCAATGGCAATGATCTCCTCCTTAGTAGTCACGCATGTGATTAGATTGAGCATAAATGAACGAACACAGAAGCAGATGATCAAGCGGTGTATGTCCTCACACAGACAGAAGGCCATCCCTAATTCTTTAAAAAACATTCATCAACTTTCTCACGTTACCTTACCCTTTGGCAACAAGAGTGTCAAAGCTGTGCAAAGATTTGATAATTTTTTCATTTTGTGCAGTATTACGCGCTCTACTCACTACTCAGGCTTTTGAGGGCAGCTACTGCTCCTTAGCTCTTCCGAAGCTTGACGTCAACGCGAGGAAGACACCTGGCGCTATAATTAAGCTTCTTAGAAGTAAAATCAAGCAATCACATATATTATGGGTGAGAGAGAATGCCTAAAAATTTGTAAAACTGTGTTTTATGTGTGAATTGAATTTCCTTGATCACTTGAACCTCTTCTAGTTTTCTCATTTTCGATCTCATTCATCTCCACCTTTAGTGAGGCTGCGCTGGATATGACGTAGCTGAAAGTGTGTTTTTTTTCTCTTTTAATTATTATTAAAAGCCAATGAAAGCATCGCAATAATTTGATTACTTACTTTACACCTCTTAAGTGCATATATATATATATATAAATGCATTCATTTGCCATAAAAAAAGAACAGAATTTCTGTCCAAATCATTTTCTGCCACGTTTTCGGATCACCTCAAATAATACGCCGACCAAGGTATTGTACGGCGTTGGAGTCAAAAACAAGACAAACGGGTAGTCAAGTGCAAGAAAGATACATGGTCAAATCAGGATGAAGTATGCATAATTCATTCCTGCAATTGCTTTCCAGTGTCTAGTTCCTTCATATTTTTCACGTTTTGCTAAAAGCGATCTGGAAGGCGTAGTCTAATTTTGGCAACGAATAGCAAAATGTGTTAATCCCGATGGCAGTCGTGTGGAGGGTTGCAGGTTCTTTAAAAATGGACGCGCCTATAGAAGAGGACGGAATCAGTCATTGTGCGATACATTAGTTGGCCACGGTGACAGTGAAAGGCGAACCTGGGTTCAAAGCAGTATTGTGAGCAGGCATGTCTCCTCCAACCAATTCAGAACATACTTAACACAAAATGACGTTCCTTTCCATACAGTTCTTTTGAGCTATTTATTTACCAAATCCATATCGGACATCGTATTCCTCGAGGGCTACAATTAGCCGTATCAGAGGCACACAATCGAGGTCACCCATAATGCTCTCTACAGAGGGGAATAAACACTCAAGTGCGAGTTTGCTGCAATGACTGAAATGAAGGCGAGAAGGTGTTTGAAAGCACATTTATTTGTTTAAGGGGAAGGCATTTATGATTTCGTCGTCTTGATGTTGACATGAGCCCACGCACAGCGTAGCACCAATGCCCACGATGACGGAGACTTTCGTTTAGTTTAAGGCGTGCATTCATGATTCTATCCATTTTGCGCTAAGTTTGGTTCGCCTAGGCAGGTCTGCGGTCAACTTTTTTAAATTTTCCACGGTTGGTTAGATTAGTACCTTTGAAAATAATGACTGCTTTTGGGGTCACGGTGTCAGAACAGGGGTTTAAGTTAAAACAGTTTCAATTTTACAAGGTTTACAGCATAAAAAAGCATTGGAATAGTGTTAAAAGCCTAAACTTGTCGAAGCAAAGAGCGAATGGAGGGAGTCTGTTTACTTTCACCCATTTATATTCGGCATGCCTTCTGCATTCCTTTACTGACGATCATCGTAACAGCATCGCGTTTAACGGGTTTTAGTGCAATGACACTAAGTATTCGTTCCTATCGTGTATTTGGTGATTGTGTCAGAAATGCATGTGGTGTTGTCATTAGTCAGAAAACTTGGTCCATCCTCCTCTGTAGCATCGTCCATTTCACCAAGATAACAGTAGGGCATTGCAAAACCACCCTCACTAAAGAAATAAATGCGAAAGCAACCACGTGCCATCGAAATGCGCAAATGTCCCTCATGGTATGCACCATACAGGAGTGCAGACGATAAACACAATCAGGTAAGCTGGCAGCCATTATGTCAGATAGGCAAGTAAGGAAGCTAACGATGAAGGAATAAAGCTAATTGAGGAAACTGAAGGGAAGAGTTTAGCATCACAAATGTCAGAGAAGTGAAATGGTGAGCCTTGATGGGTGCAACTGGTTGTAGCGGGTGGCGATGTAAGTCAACTTTTGGACGAAATAAGTGGAGCCACACTACTAAACACACATTTCACAAAGCATGCGAACGATCTATGCTGCCGACAATCCACTTTGATTAGAAAGTTTTTTCACAGAGGTGAAATGTTGCAGACCATACTGCAAGGCATTGTTTGATTACAAGATAGCTATTATTTTTAAACCTCGCCACCAACAAATAAAGCAAAGCCCTCTTCCCAAAAACGTGCGACTTCCATGAGAACATTCCTTAATCATTACAATTCCTTGAATCGACCTGTATTGCCACGTTGGAGGCGCGTGTAGCGCAAGCATGTCTAATCCAAACAATTGCTGACCTCGAATGCCTTCTGGTGAAGGAGGATTCACGCATTAATCAGATTGCAATGCAAATCACTTATGTGCATAATCTTTAGGAGTAATTTTCACATTCCTCTGGCAAGAGTGAATGCACTCATGAAGATACGTGATGAGAAAAGAATCTTCAACATTTCTTCACACGCTGTTCATTCAGCCCTTGCATCCAGGAATGAAAAAGGTAGACAGATTTGCCAAGTGCCTCTATTAAAGCGGTAAAACCGCCTTATTGGTTGATCAGAGTTGTCGAATGAGATAAGACGCTGTGGCACTTGAACACTTTTAAGCTGACAGATGAGAATAGGGGAAGTGCAATGGCAACACTCATGTGGACATCAAGGATGACCATTCCAGCAACATGTAGTTTGAATACACTGCTTGAGTAAAGTAATTATTTATATAAAATCATTTAATAACTATTGCTCTTGTCCACCGTTGATGCTACCATGGCGGTTAAAGGTCCACCAGCACCTCATATTAGGGTTTGCATAAATTACAGCTTTACTGCACTGTACACACCCTTTGTATACAAATTCCTTCATGCTGTCCACTGCTTAAGTGAATTCCTCATCCCTAGTAGTGTCAAGGCTAAAACTCATGGACAAAACGAAGCAAAAGGAACGTATATAACATATCATCGCATGCTGTATCCAAATGCGTTGCTGCTTAAGTCACGTCATTTCATTTGTCAACACATTTCGCTTCTTTCATAAAGAGAATCTGGAGGGGATTATAAGAAATGTGCTAAATAAACGCCTTCTTGTAGCGGATTGCGTAAGGAATTGACGCTGAGTCAAAATTGCGGATAAGGACGGCTTCTTTGAAGTGTACGAGTCTGTATTAGGAGAGTGAAGCAGAACCTGTGCAAAATATTGAAACGTTGTGTTGGCAATTTAAGAAAAACACGGAAAAACAGCAGTACCACTAGGCCAAAGTTTGTCTGACTAAAGGTGTAAGTCCTACAAGAGCATCATGTTGACATGCCGCACAACTCTTATCACATTAATTAAGCGAGCACTAAATGCTCACTAAGGGACAGTCCCAAACGTGTCTCCACAATTTAAGCTTCATCATTTACTTGTTGTCAACCTATGTGCGATTTGCCTCCCTTCTATTTTACACCAAAAGGCAGCAAGTGACTGACTTCCGGAAGTCTCGGTGCCATTTCCTATCCACACTTTGTCAATTATTGCATTGTCTCTCAATGCTTAAGGAATGAGACTTATCGTCACCCATCCATATTTGTTTGCTACTTCACAGTAACTTGGCAGAGCGGTTCAGAATGCTGTTTTGTTAGTACTTCATTTGGAGGTGATTGTTGTACGAGGTGCTTTCTTAATTGTGTTTATCTGCACCAAGAAATTGCCGATCCGTTTGCAGCTTGTTGGTTGTTGTCATGATTCAAAAGGAGCCAAAATTGTCTGGTGTGCAGAATCCAGTCCTTCGTAGTGAGTTATGAGTAGCTTGGATGAGAAAAAGTCAGCGAAGATCCGATCAGGTATGTTCGGCCCGCCTTTCGTAGGCAGTAACCTGCGACAGTCATTCGTTCATGGAATGCTCAATTTAGTCACCAAACAAAAGGCGGCTTCACGTTTTGCTGATGTGCCAGACTGATGGTCATTTGCTCTTACAAACAACAAACTAAAACGAAACATTAACCATCCTGTTTCCGATTTCAAAGGCGTGCGTTGATTCAGTGCGATTGGTCTAGATCAAGTGGTATCAAATCATTAAGAATTTATGCGCACAATCAAACAATGCGAAATGTTCAGACTTGCGTGCAAATAGAAGAGAGCTCAATGTCCTTCACTCCAGCTCCCCACTCAACACCTATTTACTTGTGGCATACGAACACTCGACGGAGTTATCGCATCACTGCAAATAGTCCTAACCACCTACACGAAGCCAACGAAGGTGACGCCTCTTGTGTGTGATGAGTGCATGGTCAATGGACAATTCTCGTTGCTGAGAGCTGCCTGCCCGTATTACGTCAAGCACTGTTCCGCTGCACTTCCTTCTTAGTGTTTGGTTGCGCTCACCACATGTCTGTATTAATATCGCTGTTGTGAGCTCGGCGTCGGACAAGCTTCCTGGACGGTTCGCGTTGGTAATTTGTCCCTCGTTTCCTCGAGTGAGGGGCAGTGCTGAGAGCAGGCATGCATTCAGCTGTATTCAGAGCATACTTAATGCAAAATAATGTTGCGTTCTGCATCACCTCTTCGGAATGATTGTTCACCACATTCATGGTGGGACTCGTAAACTTGCTTTTCTACATCCGGTGGAATGGCATGAGCACAATCAAGATTATTCATGATGTGCTTTACAGAAGAAATAAAATTCATCTTAAAAGAGATAAGTATGAATTTTTGCAATGACCAAGACGAAAATGAGGATGTGTTTGTATAGCACATTTGTTTGTTTAATTAAGGACGCACCCATGGTTTCGTCATCTTCTCGCTGACATGAGCCCACGCACAGGGAGCGCCGACACCTGCAACGCTGGTGACTTTTGATGCAACAAATGCCTCCAGCCATCAAGCTGCCTCTCTTTACAATATCTGTTCTTTTGAATTATGAGAAGTGTGCTAAAGATTGCTGGATGAACACGCATGTTTTGGCTGCTTTGCCAATGACAAAATGACTGCCACGTGCGTAGTGGGCACAGTGGTATCAATTTGACAATACGTAGAACGTAAATAGCTAACCGCAGAGCAGTACATCCTCGATATCAACTGCCGTCTGCCTCAGAACATCCAAAATGCCTTGCAACGATGCGGCCGCATTCAAGCTACTATTGACATACCAAACCCCACCGTAACTGACTGAGTCAAGAATGCTGATTTGGAAATAATTTAGAAACTCTGAGTACCGAATAGCAATGTGAAAGGTTTCTACAATTAATCGCTTGACGGAATTCAAGAAGCTGCTGCATGCGCAAAGCACCTCTCTTCCTCTTACACCACTTTGGATGGCTTCAAGTGGATAGTAATTTGACAAAGCAAATCCGCTATTGGTTGTTGGAATGTGCATCGAGAACTAAACGAATTTGCTATCAGATCAAAGCTAGCAACACCGAATCAAAAGCAAGTTTGCTTTTCTTAAACGTACGTTACTTAGCGTGGAAATGACTCCTTTCCATTTTATGCCACAGCCCCATGCACATGGTGCAATTGACGGACCTCAGCATTCTTAATGCCTGATCTGATTGGAATGGTGTATGAGTGCGAAGAAATGCAGTTGGAGCAGAAATGAGAAGTCACAACCACAAACCACTCTCTGCGATGCTGTCTTGTAAGGAGTGCTAGATGAAATGGGGCGAAGGAGAATAGGTGGAGGAAGGAAGAGCCAATGGATGAAAGTTGTGCACTTAGACAATCATGCAAGCGTGTAAA
Source organism: Taenia hydatigena (assembly GCA_036345935.2). NCBI lineage: Eukaryota > Metazoa > Platyhelminthes > Cestoda > Cyclophyllidea > Taeniidae > Taenia > Taenia hydatigena. Next base: position 4,069,455 of record JADWOT020000001.1, on the reverse strand, counting down.
CTTCCTCATTATGCAATGCATACTCGATTGCAGATCATTCTCTTTGAGATTTGACTTCGGCTTAACAAAGCACACATCCTGCTCGGCGGTGCCGTCTCACATTATCACTTTGCTTTGTTCAAATAGAATGGACAAAATATAGTTGTGGAATTCGAAGGCGCGAAGCAGGCAGACGACAATTAATCAAATGCATACTTCGATGCTGACCTTGAATAAATGACTATATTTGAAATACGTAAAGTTTCGCATTATAAATCGACTATGAATAGGCCTTCAAAAGTTAAATTAGGAGCGGTGAAATATGGTAACCGAGGTGCATGGCTCCTGCATACATTTGTGCCAGTAGCCTCAGTGCACTTTCCCATGGTCTAAACAATGCACCGAATGATGAAATGGACAAAAGCACGAATGGTTTTAGAACTTGAATGTTTCATTTCTTGTCACGTAGGCTGTCAATCATTGTTCAACAGCGCTGTTTGTTGAAGAGTAGGGGCAGATCTGAGATCGCCCACATTTTACTCATGTCTGAGCGTTTCCAATTCGAAAGCAAATGAGATGATTGGGAGAGATTTCGGCGGGTCATGAAATGTAGATCTAACACTAATCAAATTTACATGATAATTTGCTGTCACATTTACCAACTCAACAAGACGTAAGGGTTTCCCTTTCACAATCTCTAGGAATCCACAATATCACTTCCGACGGGATCACACGAAGCGCAAGATTTCGTCCTCGAGATGACACTAAGCTAATGGAGGGTAAGAGAACATGTCACCTACCAAGGCATAGTATAACTAGGAGGACACTAAGTTGCCCCTAAATTTTAGAACCGTATTGTGCCCATCGCTTTGCACCGAGCGGAACAGAATTGGGTGCAATACTCAGGATTGAGGACGCAATGGAAAGCTGTTGCGAGCCTCAGCATTCTGCGATTTGAGGCAGCAATTCCTGAGTGATGAACAAACATCGAAATGCCAAAGCCCTGCCATACCACACCTTTTAAGTGCTTCTGCTCTGTGCGCACTTTCAACGGCACTTATTTGAAGAAGAGTAAGGCTTGGAACTTGCGTGATTGGGAGGCGAATGTGGTCGACACGACTTGCGAGGGCGCCTAACAACCGAGTCAACGTAGCAGAACGAATAAATGCCTCGCACAGAATGCAACTTAATTAATAAAGGCAAGCTTTAGACAAACGAAACCACTAATTCCGCAGACGTTGGTGGTGCGCTGTGCGTGGACCAGTGTTGGCATCAAGATTAATGCAGAGATGCATATATTATGCCAACGTCTCCCTTTGTGCATTAAAGCCATCACGACCGACTTTGGTCTCCCTCATCTCACAACTTCTATTCTTTCCCACTTTTCGCATTTAACAGGCAATTTATGGCTTGAAGCATGTGCTTTCTGGGCTCGCGCCTTTTGCGTCAAATAGACTTTGACTTAGTCACACCAACATCGGTCTGGTGATACTGGTGGCATTCACTTCACCGTCTTTTGGTACATTCGTTCAATTTATGCATCGATTTGATGGTTGTGGCTTCGAGAAACGTGAGCAGCGTCTGTTAAGCAATGCGGTCTTATTCAAGACGAGACAGTGCGATTGTCAGCTTTTATGTTGCATTGAGTTCACAAAGGCGCGACGCTTATAAGCAATGATTTCAACCCCCATTTATAGTGAAAGAAGCACTGCCTTGCAACCCTTGGATTAACACATTAAAAAATCTCAAGAAATATATGCCTAAGCAAATGCGTATTTTGAAAATGAATAAGCTGCTTATCAATGCTAGTGTTTATCGTTGTGCTCGCCCAACACATGTTTTAGGCGTTCAGTGGAATACCAACAGCAAGAAAGAAGGAAGATTGAATACGAGCAAGATATATTTACGCTACAGACATGTGTCATGGTAGTGGCGATGGAAAGGAGGTGTAACATTGCAACGCTCGATAGTTAACTTGAGTCATTTTTGTTGGGGGAGGATGTTGAAGAGTCGTTGACATTGGGTGAATTATCGGATTCAACGTGCGTCCACAGTTCGTCCTGCATCAAGTCGGGATAGTCGGCGTCAACGTACACCGGCGTGTACGATTGCTGTGGTGACGAGGGTTCGTCCTGTGAAGTCGAGCTGTCCATTGTTTGGTTGTGTTGAGGTACACTCACCCACCTACAGAATGTAAATCCACAGATCACATTCAATACACCGAACGGTCGCAGCTCACAACAGCAATCTGATTGTATGTAAAAATATTAAAGGAGTTATGCCAGTACAAATGAACATGGAATGCGTAGTGCATAGTGGGACCCTGTGGTGGTGGTGGTGGTGTTGGTGGTGGTGGTAGCCGAATTTGTTGGAAATTCAACTCCATGCGCAGAGCATGCATAAGGTGACTGTGGACTCCCACGCCGATGATGATGTTGATGAAAGAATGGAACCAACCTCAGTTAGCACCTGTGGTCATTGGTTGCGGCAAACTGCAATCGCTGTCGTTATATAGACGTGTGAGCTCCAGCATCATTGGCTGGCTATTTTTGGACGCATTGGAATTTACATTAGGGGCAATGCAAAATAGTAACCTAGACACCTGGCAACTGTATGCAATTGCATAAGCTATGCCAGTCGCTAACACTTGGTCCCCTTAATGGTGGTTACAGTTTGATTCGTCTAGATACCTGTGTTTCGTTTGCTAGAGCATTTGCGGTTCGTCTACTCTATCTGCATTCTTCAATGACAGCCTTTCGTTGCTATTTCTTAGTAGCATTTCTGCGTAGCTCGAGATATTCATTGGTTGGTACGGCATTCCTGGGCAAACAATGGACAAGGTCGTTCTTATCTGTGTCTGTCTGTATTAGACGAAGTGTAGAGTCCACGGCAATGTGTAGGTGGTCATTTGTACCTAACCCACCTCACCCACCTACAGAATGTAAATCCACAGATCACATTCAATGCATCAAGCAATCGCAACTCTGTACAGCATACGCTTGGCGCTGTGCTTGATTTCACATACTTATTAATTCTTTTTCTATCAATGTCTGACAATCCGACTGTGCGAAAATATTGGTAGAGTTATGCCAGTTCAGAAGAACGTGAAATGTGGAATGTAAAGTGCGGTCCTGTTGTGGTGGTGGTAGTGGTGGAAATTCAACTCCATGCGCAGAGTATGTATAAGGTGACTGTGGACTCCCACGCTGGTGATGACGAAAGGAATGGGACCAACCTCGGTAAGCACCTGTGGTTATTGGTTGCGGCAAACTGCAATCGCTGTCGCTATATAGACGTGTGAGCTTCAGCATCATTGGCTGGCTATTATTGGACGCATCGGAAGTTAAATTAGTAGGAATGCAAATTAGTAACCTAGGCACCTGGCTACTATTGCAATTGCACTAGCTATGTCAGTCGCTTACACTTGGTTCCCTTAATGGTGTCAGTCAGTCAGCTCGTCAGTTAGAGGAGGTTGAACTCAGCTGCAAAGTAATAAAATTGGCCAATTCGCTGCTAAGACAACTTGATGTTCTACTCCAAGGCTTAGCGATCTTTGTGAAATCAATGCAGCATAAGAGCTGACAATCGCACTGTCTCGTCTTAAAATAAGACCGCATTGCTAAACAGACGCTTCTCACTTTTCTCGAAGTCACAACCATTAATTCGATGCATAAATTGAACGAATGTACCGAAATACGGTGAATTGAATGCCATCAGTATCATCAGACCGATGTTGGTGTGACTAAGTCAAAGCCTACTTGACGCAAAAGGCGCAAGTCCAGAAAACACATGCTTCAAGCCATAAATTGCCTGTTAAATGCGAAAAGTGGGAAAGAATAGAAATTGTGAGATGAGGGAGACCAAAGTCGGTCGTGATGGCTTTAATGCACAAAGGGAGACGTAAGCATAACTTATGCATTTGTGGATTAATCTTGGTGTCCACACTGGTCTACGCACAGCGCCCCACCAACGTCTGCGAAAGTAGAGGTTTCGTTAGTCTGAAGGTTTGCCTTCATTAATTAAGTTTCATACTGTGCAAGGCATTCATTCATTCGGCTTCGTTGACTCGGTTGTTAGGCGTCCTCGCAAGTCGTGTCGACCACATTCGCCTCCCAATCACGCACGTTCCAAACCTCACGCTTCTTTGAAAGAGTGCTGATTAATGAGCGCACAGATTAGAAGCACTTAGAAGGCGTGGTTTGACAAGGCTTTGGCATTTTGACGTTTTTTCATCACTCAGGAATTGCTGCCACAAATCGTAGAATGCATTGGCTCGCAACAGCTGGCCAACGCGTCCTCACTCCTGAGTATTGCGCCTACTTCTGCTGTGTGGGAATTTAAGATTGTATTCTGCTCGCTGCAAGCGATGTAGACAAAACGGTTCTGAAATTTTTAAGGCAACTTAGTGTTCTCGAAGTTAACCTATACCTTGGTAGGTAACATTTTCTCTTACCCTCCATTAGCTCAATGTCAGCTAGAGGACGAAATCTTGCGCTTCATGTGAGCTCGTCGGAAGTGGAATTTGTCCATCCCTACAGATTGTGAAAGAGAAACCCTCAAGTCTTGTTGAGTTGGTAGGACTGACAGCAAATTGCGATGTAAATTGGATTAGTGTTAGATTTGAATGGCCTGCTTCATCCAAAACTCTCCCAATCATCTCATTTGTTTTCGAATTGGAAACGCTCAGATATCAGTAAATTGCAGACAATCTCAGATCTACACCTATTCTTAAAGGGACAACGTTTTGAACAGTGTAGACAACCCACGTACATAGACAAAAGACACTTAATTTCGGAACATTTATTTCTCTATCCATTTCATCATTCGGCGCATTGCTTTGAGGTGCCAAGTAAGGGCCATGAGTAAGTGCACTGGCACAACTGACACAAATGTATGCAGCAGTCATGCACATTGGTTGCCCTATTTCACCGCTTTGCACCCAGCAGAATACAATCTAAATTTCCCACACAGCAGAAGTAGGTGCAATACGCAGAAGTGAGGATGCATTGGTGAGCTTCTGATCTGTGCGCTCCTTCATCAGCACTTGTTTAGAGAAGAGCAAGGTTTGAAACGTGCGTGATAGGGAGGCGAAAGTGGTTGACACGAATTGCGAGGACGCCTATCAACCGAGTCAACGAAGCCGAATGAATGAATGCCTTGTACAGTATGAAACTTAATTAATAAAGGCAAACTTTCAGAGAAATGAAACCTCTACTTTCGCAGACGTTGGTGGTGTGCTGTGCCCATGTTATGCCAACGTCTCCCTTTGTGCTTTGAGACCATCACAACCCACTTCGGTCTCCCTCATTTCACAATTCTTATTCTTACCCACTTTTCGCATTTGACAGGCAATGCGATGCATGAAGCAGACTTGGTGAGAGAACACGCTAATTATGTGGTTTCAGGACTTGCGCCTTTCGCGTCAAATACGGTTTGACTTAGTCACACCAACATCGGTCTGGTGATACTGGTGGCATTCAATTCACCGCCTTTTGGTACATTCGTTCAATTTATGCATCTATTTAATGGTTCTGGTTTCGTGAAAAGTGAGCGTCGTCTGTTTAGCAATGCGGTCTTATTCAAGACGAGACAGTGCGATTGTCCGTAATTATGTTGTATTGAGTTCACAAGGGCGCGATGCGTACAAGCAATGATTTTTCCTCCTATTTATAATGAAGGAAGCACTCTCGTAAAGATCTCAAGTTAACTTTATCAAAGCAGTTAAGAAGGCTGTTCTTAGGTAAATATGCAGTTTAAGAGTGAATGAACTGCTTGTCAATGCTTCGCAACACCAAAGAAAACATGAGCAATCAAAATGGTGTAGAAAACGCAGCTGCGAATTTGGTGCAGATATGCTTTTATTTTTCGTACATTGACAAGTACACGTTTAGTTGAGCATCTTGCCACGTTTCATTGCGTTTTCCATTTTTACAATTTAACCGAAGATATTTCTGCCAAGTTTCTTTTTGCGATTACATATTGTCAGACACAAATTGTAGTGTTGTAAGGTCTCATCTCACCTCACCTCACCTCGCCTCCACTCTCACTTTGACTTGCAAGCTGAGCTGATTTACCTGTGGATTTCTTTGACCAATTATGAGGTTGTCCCTCTCCTTTCCTTTAGTCTTGTTATGTGAACAGACCAGCCACGGTTGATAGAAGAAAAAGTGCTGACATGAGGCAAGACAGATAATGCCCACAAGTGCAGACATCAGCCTGCGTGATGACTCATCACCCTAAATCTTAACATTTCACTAATAGTGCCTTAATCGCTGCAGAATTCACCTCCTCCACTTACCAATATGCAGAGGTCACGGCAGCATTTCCTTCAGCAAAGATGTATTTTGACAACGTCAACGACATCTACTAATGGCTTAGACGACCTTCGCCAACAGCATGCTCTGCGTCGCAGTTAAGGCAAAGAAGGAAATGATGAAGTTGCTGATAAAGCGCATAAATGCATTTTGCTGAGAGGGTGTCGAGATGGAAAGAAGAGCAACTTGAAACAAGGCATGGGTGGATGGGTGGATGGACATTAAGGAGGCTAGAGAGGTCAGGTTCATGTTGCTCCCTCGAGTAGACAGTAGATTATGGCAGTCATTCAGTCCGTCAGTTAGAGGAGTCTGAACTCAGCTGCAAAGTGATAAAGAATTAGCCAAGTTGTTGCTAAGACAATCCGATGTTCCACTCCAAGGCTTAATGATCTTTGTGACAACGCAATCACTCTTGGCACGCAACACGAATAATACTTCCTCTCGTTTTAGGCGATTCGTGCAATAATTGACAAAGTGCTGCATGAACTAGACAAATCAATTCCTACCACGTAATATGGCTGGACAAGTGACAAACAAGGGATTTAATTCCCCTCTACCGATCGCGCCAATTTCCCATTTGCTCCCTTATGCTCTCTCTCTCATAGAATGTTGAAGCTTAATTTGTCGGGGCACTTTCGGGATTGTCACTTTGAGTGCGTTCAGTGCTTGCTTAGCTAGAGTGACAAGAGTTGTGTGGCATGTCATCACAGGAAAATGGATTGTTGATGCAGATCTACCAGGGGCAGGAGCAAGCAAGAAGAATGAATACAAGTGAAATGCATTTGGAGAACTGGGATGTGTTATGAACACAGGGATGGAAATAAGGCCGAGGGTGAGTGCTCTGACATAGATGATACGATTGCGTATGCTAGACACGCACATTGGTTGCTAATTTCCAAGCTTCCCAATTTAACCTCCGAGGGTTCTAATAATAGCCAGCCAATGATGCTGGAGCTCACACGTCTATAAAACGACAGCGATTGCAGTTTGCCGCAACCAATAACCACAGGTGCTAACTGAGGTTGGTTCCATTTATCATCATCATCATCACCGGCGTAGGAGTCCACAGTCACCTTATACATACTCTGCGCATGGAGTTGAATTTCCACCACTACCACCACCACCACCACCACATGGCGCACTTTACGTTCCACATTTCACGTTCTTTTGAATTGGCATAACTCTATCACTATTTTCACACAATCAGATTGTCAGACATTTTAGACAAAGAATAATTAATTTTGTGAAATCAAGCACATCGCCAAGCGTGTGCTGTACTGAGTTCAGATTGTTTGATGTATTGAATGTGATCTGTGGATTTACTTTCTGTAGGTGGGTGAGTGTACCTCAACACAACCAAACAATGGACAGCTCGACTTCACAGGACGAACCCTCGTCACCACAGCAATCGTACACGCCGGTGTACGTTGACGCCGACTATCCCGACTTGATGCAGGACGAACTGTGGACGCACGTTGACTCCGATAATTCATCCAACGTCAGCGACTCTTCAACCCTCCCCCACACAATCGACTCAATTTAACCATCGAACGTTGCAATGTTACACGTCGTTTCCATCGCCACTACCATGACACATGTCTCTAGTGTAAATATATTTTGCTCGTATTCAATCTTCCTTCTACTTGCTGTTAGCGTTTGTGCACCTGCATCACCAACCATGTTGCCAGTGTTAACGTTCAACACAATTGTTAGCACAAGGGATGCGTGAGCACAGAACGCACACAAACCAACAATGTCACTAGTGCCTCCATGATATAAGCTCCACCATGGAGTAGATAATAAAGAGAGGGAACATGAAGTGACAATGGGAAAAAGTAGGGCGAATGAGAGAAGGGTGCTGAACTTGAACCACATTAGCATGGGCCTGTCTGTTTGAGCAGCCATACACACAGGATTAATTAAGCGAATGTGTGTCCAAATGATTGGAGAGGTACCGAAGTGTTTATTTGCTAAATGCCGAGTAATCTTGTGTGAAGAATTCTTACTTGTCCAACTTACGCAGCATTTCGTCAATTATTGCATAAATCTCCCAATACTTAATGAACAATGGTTACCACTACCCGCCAAGATGAAGTGCGTTGACACAATGATCACCAGACAATGGAGTGGATCAAACACTGGTTGTAGTAGCAAGTTGATCGTTTCTGTCTTGCTTCGCACTTGACTTCAGCAGTTTCCAATTTATTGAATGACTGACTGACTGATGCCAGGATCTACCGGCTACCTGATGGAGCAACATGAACCCGATCTCTCTAACCCATTAATGTCCATCTCTTCACCCACCCACTAACCCACCCATCCATCCATCCATCCATCGCATGTTTCGTGGTGTTCTTCTATCCATCTGGACACCTTCGCTGCTGAACGCATTCATGTGCCTAAACTGTGACTTCAACATCTCCTTCACTACCTTACCGGTTACGCCGAGTATGACGCTGATGCAGGATGCCCCAGTCATTTGTAGGTGTGGCTAACATTATTAAAATATGCCTTTGTTGATGAAAATGCGGCCGTGGAATTACACAACTGCTATCAGATGGTCAGGTGAGCACACAACGCACACTACGAGGCTATTTCCATGGTGCCCTGACAGCTTAAGTCCCATCTTTTATTTGTCACCAAAGAGAGTGTGATTTGCCTCCTTTCCTTCCTTTCCGACAAGACAGGTAACGACGCACTCTCATGGGCTTCCATGGTATTTGCCAATCCACACTTTGTCCACCATTGCATAAACACTCCAGAACATGAAGAACACTAACCGCACCACCTGCTGAGATGAACTGTGTTGTCACGCAGATGGCTATATTTAGGCGCGTGAGCTTGCACATAACTGGTAGGCTATGAATAGACCTTGAGAAGTTGAATTAGGAGTAGTTAAATATGGCAGCCAATGTACATGACTGCTGCCTACATCTGTGTCAGTTGTGTCAGTGCACTTACTCATGGCCCTTACCTGGCTCCTCAAAGCAGTGCATCGAATGATGAAATGGATAGAAATATGCATGTGTAGAAATTGAATGTCTTTCTCTTTCCACGTAGGTCCTTCACCGCTGTTGAATGGCGCCTTCCATTTACGAAATAGGAGTAGATTTTTGATTTCACACAGTTTACTGTTGTCTAAGCGTTTCCATTTCGAAAACAAATGAGATGACTGTGAGAGATTTTATCGCTTCAGGAAATGCAAATCAGCATTTACTTTAGCAAAGACACGCTCTGACAACATCAACGACACCTACCATCGGCTCTGATAACCTCCGCTAAGAACATAATCTGCGTCACAGTTAAGGCAAAGAAGGAAATTATAGAGCTGCTGATAAAGCGCATAAATGCCTTTTTGCCGAGAGAGTGTGGAGATGGAAGGAAGAGCAACTTGAAACATGGGGTGGGTGGATGGGTGGCTAGAGACGTCAGGTTCATGTTGATCCCCAGGGATGGCGATCGATTCTGACAGTCAGTCAGCTCGTCAGTTAGGGGAGGCTGAACTCAGCTGCAAAGTGAAAAAATTGGCCTATTCGCTGCTAAGACAACTTGATGTTCTACTCCAAGGCTTAGTGATCTTTGTGAAACCAATGCAACATAAGAGCTGACAATCGCAATGTCTCGTCTTGAATAAGACCGCATTGCTAAACAGGCGACGCTCACTTTTCTCGAAGCCACAACCATTCTATTGATGCAACAAATTAATGAATGTGCCAAAATACGGTGAATTGAATGCCACCAGTATCACCAGACCGATGTTGGTGTGACTAAGTCAAAGCGTATATGACGCAAAAGGCGCGAGTCTTAAAAGCACGTAATTAGCGTGTTCTCTCATCATGTCTGCTTTACGCGTCGCATTGCCTGCCAAATGCGAAAAGTTGGTGAGAATATAAATGCTGAAATGAGGGAGACCGAAGTGGGTTGTGATGGTCTCAAAGCACAAAGGGAGACGATGGCATAACATATGCATCTGTTTATTAATCATGGTGTCCACACTGGTCCACTCACTCCGCACCACCAACACCTGCGAAAGTAGTGGTTTCGTTTATCTGAAAGTTTGCCTTTATTAATCAAGTCGCATACTGTGCGAGGCACTCATTCATTGGGCTAAGTTGACTCGGTAGTTAGGCGTTCTCGGAAGTCGTACCGACGATCTTCGCCTCCTAAGCATGGACGCTCGGACACTTAATCTTGTTTGATAAGAGCTGACTAAGAAGCGCACTGATCGGGAGCACTTAGAAGGCGTGGTTTGACAGGACTTTGGCATTTCCATGTTTCTTAATCACTCAGGAATTGCTGTCACAAATTGCAGAATGCAGGGCCTCGCAACAGCTCGCCAATGCGTCCTCAATCTTGAGTATTGCGCCTACTTCTGCTGTGTGGGAATTTACGATTCTGTTCCGCTCAGTGCAAAGCGATGTCCACAAAACGATTCTGGGATTTATAGGGCAAAATGGTGTTTTCCTAGATAATCTATACCTTGGTAGGTGACATTTTCTCTTACCTTCCATTAGCCCAATATCATCTCGAAGAAAAAATCTGGCGCTTCGTGTGAGCTCAACCGAGGTGGAATTTGTCCATTCCTAAGGATTGTGAAAGGGATACCCTTCAGTCTTGATGAGGTGGAAGGAGTAACAGCATATTGTAATGTAACTTTGATTAGCGTTTGAGCTACATTTAATGACTCACCAAAATCTCTCCCAATCGTCTTATTTGCTTTCAAAATGGAAACTCTCAAACATCACTAAATTGTAGACGACCTCAAATCTACACCTATTCTTAAAAGGACAACGTTTTGAACAGTGTGGACAACACACGTAGATAGATAAAAGACACATAATTTGAGAACATTCCAATTCTATCCATTTCATCATTCGATGCACTGCTTTGAGGAGCCAAGTAAGGGTCATGAGTAAGTGCACTGACACAACTCACACAGATGTAGGCAGCAGTCATGCACATTGGTGCCACATTTCACGGCTCCTAATTTAAATTCGGAAGGTCTATTCATAGCCGTCCAGTGATACGCAAGCTCACGTGCCTAAATATAGCCATCTGCTTGACAACACAGTTCATCTCTGCAGGTGGTGCGGTTAGTGTTCTTCATGTTCTGGAATGTTCATTCACTGATGGACAAAGTGTGGGTTGGGAAATACCATGGAAGCTCATGAGAGCACATCATTATGTGCCATGTCGGAAAGGAAGAAAAGGAGGCAAATCACACTTTCTTTAACGACAAATAAAAGATAGGACTTAAATTATTAAGCCCCCATAGGAATTGTTACGTAGTGTGCATTGTGTGCTCACCTGACCATCTGGTAACAGTTGTGTGGAATGCCACGGCAGCATTTCCCCCAACAAAGTCAACCTGCGGAAGCTTCCTACTCGGCGTAACCGGTAAGGTAGGGAAGGAGGTGTTGACGTCACTGGTTAGGCACATGAATACGTTCAGCAGCGAAGGCGACAAGGTGGATAGAAGAACACCACGAAACATGCGATGGATGGATGGATGGATGGATGGGTGGGTTAGTGGGTGGGTGAAGAGATGGACATTAATGGGTTAGAGAGATCGGGTTCATGTTGCTCCATCGGGTAGCCGGTAGATCCTGGTAGCCAGTTATTCAGTCAGTCAATAATGATGTTGGAGCTCACACGTCTATATAACGACAGCGATTGCAGTTTGCCGCAACCAATAACTACAGGTGCTAACTGAGGTTGGTTGCATTTAATCGTCAGCATCGGCGTGGGAGTCCACAGTCACCTTATACATACTTTGCGCATGGAGTTGAATTTCAACCACCACCACCACCACCACCACCACCACCACCACCACCACCACCACCACCACCACCACCACCACCACCACCACCACCACACCACCACCACCACCCCACCACCACCACCACCACCACCACCCACCACAACCACCACCACCACCCACCACCACCACCACCACCACCACCACCACCACCACCACCACCACCACCACCACCACCACCACCACAGGGCCGCACTTTACATTCCACATTTCACGTTCTTCTGAACCGACATAACTCTAGCAATATTTTCGCACAGTCAGATTGTCAGACATTGATAGAAAAAGAATTAATAAGTTAGTGAAATCAAGCACATGGCCAAACGTATGCTAATGTGAGTTGCGATTGTTTGATGTATTGAATGTGATCTGTGGATTCACTTTCTGTAGGTGGGTGAGTGTTCCTCAATATAAGCAAACAATGGACAGCTCGACTTCACAGGACGAACCCTCGTTCGGCTACGTTGACTCGGTTGTTAGACGTCCTCGCAAGTCGTGTCGACCACATTCGCCTCCCCAGTGATGCAAGTTCTAAACCTTACTCTTCATTAAATAAGTGCTGATCAAAGTGTGCACTGAGCAGGAGCACTTAAAAGGCGTGGTATGCCAGGGCTTCGGCATTTCGATGTTAGTCCATCACTCAGGAATTGCTGCCTCAAATCGCAGAATGCTGAGGCTCGCAAAAGCTCACCAATGCGTCCTCAATCCAGAGTATTGCGCCCAATTCTGTTCCGCTCGGTGCAAAGCGATAGACACAATACGGTTCTAAAATTTAGGGCCAACTTAATGTCCTCGTAGTTAATCTCTACCTTGGTAGGTGACATGTTCTCTTACCCTCCACTAGCTTAGTGTCATCTCGAGGACGAAATCTTGCGCTTCGTGTGATCTCGTCGGAAGTGATATTGTGGATTCCTAGAGATTGTGAAAGGGAAACCCTTAAGGCTTATTGTGTTGGTAAAAGTGACAGGAAATTGTGATGTTACTTTGATTAGTGTTAGATCTACATTTCATGACTTACTGAAATCTCTCTTAATCATTTTATTTGCTTTCGAAATGGAAACGCTCAGACATGAGTAAAATGTGGGCGATCTCAGATCTGCCCCTACTCTTCAAGAAACAGCGCTGTTCAACAGCGATCGGCAACCTACGTGGAATGAAATGAAACATTCAAGTTCTAAAAACATTCGTGCTTTTGTCCATTTCATCATTCGGCGCATTATTTAGGCCATGGGCAAGTGCACGTATGCAACTGACACAAATGTATACAGAAGCCATGCACATTGGTTGCCATATTTCACTGCGCTTAATTTAACTTCTGAAGGTCTATTCATAGCCGATTAATGATGCTAAACTTTACGTGCCTAAATATAGCCATTTAGTCAGGGTCAGCATCGAAGTATGCATTTGATTAATTCTCGTCAGCCTGCTTCACGCCATCAAATTCCACAACTATATTTTGTCCATTCTATTTGAACGAAGCAAAGTTATGATGCAAGACGGCACCGCTGAGCAGGATGTGTGGTTTGTTAAGCCGAAGTCAAATCTCAAAGAGAATGATCTGCAATCGAGTATGCATTGCATAATGAGGAAGTTTCCACGCTTGCATGATTGTCTAAGTGCACAACTTTCATCCGTAGAACTTTCCTTTCTCCACCCATTCTCCTTCGCCCCATTTCATCTAGCACTCCTTACAACACAGCATCGCAGAGAGTGGTTTGTGGTTGTGACTTCTCGTTTCTGCTACAATAGCATTTCGTCGCACTCATACACCATTCTAATCAGATCAGACATTACGAATGTTGGGGTCCGTCAATTGCACCATGTGCATAGAGCTGTGGCGTAAAATGGAAACGAGTCATTTCCACACTAAGTAACGGACGTTTAAGAATAGCAAACTCGCTTTCGGTTTGGTGCTGATAACTTTGATCTGATAACAAATTCGCTTAGTTCTCAATGCATATTCCAACGCCCAAAATCGGATTTGTTTTGTCGACATAATATCCACATGAAGCCATCCAAAGTAGTGTAAGAGGAAGAGAGGTGCTTTGCACATGCAACTGCTTCTTGAATTCCTTTAAGCAACTAATTGTAAATTCTCTCCACATTGCCATTTGGTACTTACAGTTTTTAAATTATTTCAAAATTAGCATTCGTGACTCAGTTTAGTTACGGTGGGGTTTAGTATGCCAATAGTAGCTTGAATATGGCCGCATCGTTGCAAGGCATTTTTGATGTTCTAATGCAGACAGCAGTTGACATCAAGGATGTACTGTTCTGCGTTTAGCTAGTTACGGTCTTAGTATTGTCAAATGGATATCACTGTGCCCACTACGCATGTCGCAGTCATGCTGTCATTGGCAAAGCAGCCAAAACATGCTTGTTCATCCAGCAATCTTCAGTACACTTCTAATAATTCAAAAGAATAGATACTGTAGAGAGAGGAAGCTTGATGGTTAGAGACCTTTCTTGTTTCAAAAGTCACCAGCATTGCAGGTGTGGGCGCTACGCTGTGTGTGGGCTCATGTCAGCGAGAAGATGAAAACCATGAGTGCAACCTTACTTAAACAAACAGGTGTGCTATACAAACACATCCTCATTTCCGCTTCGGTCATTGCAACAATTCACATTTATCTTTTATAAAGGGATTTCTACTTCTGTAAAGCGCATCATGAATGACCTTGATTGCGTTCATGCCATTCCACCAGATGTGGACAAACAAGTTTACGAGTCCCACCATGAATGTGGTGATGAATCATTCCAAAGAGGTGATGCAGAATGCAACCTTATTTTGCATTAAGTATGCTCTGAATTCAGCTGAATGCATGCTTGCTCTTAGCATTGCCCCTCACTCGAGGAAACGAGGGACATATCACCAACGCGAACCGCCGAGGAAGCCTGTTCGACGCCGAGCTCACAACAGCGAGATTTATACACACATGTGGCGAGCACGACCAAACATCAACAGGGAACCGCATCGTAAAAGGGCAAATTCAGCATTCTCAGAACAACTGACTGCCTGAGATTGTTGTCTACAAGACGAAGGTGGAACAAGTGATCTGGTTCCTACTGAAATCTCATCTAGCCTGCATGTGACCCAAACAGTGGGGCTGCATACTGTACAGTAGACACTTTCGACTCTTAAGTACTAATGACTACATACACATTGTGGTGGGCTCCAACATCATATAATGCAGACAGACACAGTTAATAACGCACCTTGCCCCATGTTTGCCACAAAATGCAGTTCTACCCAAAGAATATCTCAAGCCACTCAGAAAAGCTACTATGAAACAGCAACGAATCGTTGCCATTGAAGATGGTGGATAAGCTAGACGAACTGCAAATGCTCTTGCAAACAAAGCACAGGCATCTCGACAGATCAAACGGTAAACACCATTAAGGAGACCAAGTGTAAGCGACTGACATATCTAATGCAATTGCATATAGTAGCCAGGTGTCTAGGTTACTAATTTGCATTGCTCCTAATTTAACTTCCAATGCGTCCAATAATAGCCAGCCAATGATGCTGCAGCTCACACGTCTATATAACGACAGCGATTGCAGTTTGCCGCAACCAATAACCACAGGTGCTAACTGAGGTTGGTTGCATTCCTTTCATCATCATCGGCGTGGAAGTCCACAATCAACTTATACATACTCAGCGGATGGAGTTGAATTTCAACCACCACCACCACCACTCAGGGCCGCACTTTGCACCACGCATTCCATGTTCTTTTGTACTGGCACAAAGCTATCGCTATTTTAGCACAATCAGATTGCTGTTCTGAGCTGCAATTGTTTGATGTATTGAATGTGATCTGTGGATTTACTTTCTGTAGGTGGGTGAGTGTACTTCAACACAACCAAACAATGGACAGCTCGACTTCACGGGACGAACCCTCGTCACCACAGCAATCGTACACGCCGGTGTACGTTGACGCCGACTATCCCGACTTGATGCAGGACGCACTGTGGACGCACGTTGACTCCGATACTTCATCCAATGTCAACGACTCTTCACCCCTCCCCCACACAAATGACTCAAGTTAACTATCGAGCGTTGCAATATTACACCTCCTTTTCATCGCCACTACCATGACACATGTCTCTAGTGTAAATATATTTTGCTCGTATTCAATCTTCCTTCTTTCTTGCTGTTGGCGTTTGTGCACCTGCATCACCAACCATGATCCCAGTGTTGACGTTCCACACAACTGCTATCACATGGGATGTGTGGGCACGGAACGCACACAAACCAAAAATGTCACTAGTGCCTCCATCATATAAGCTCCACCATATATTCAGGGCAATGGAATAGATAATAAAGAGAGGGAACATGAAGTGACGGTGGGGTTAAGTGGGGCGAATGAGAGAAGGGTGCGGAACTTGAACCACACTAGCATGGGTCTGTCTGTTTGTGCAGCCACACACACAGGATTAATTGGGCGAATGTGTGTCCAAATGATTGGAGAGGTATCGAAGTGTTTATTTGCTAAATGCCGAGCCATCTTCTGTGAAGGGGACTTACTTGTCCAACTTACGCAGCGTTTTGTCTATTATGGCATAAATCACATAATACTTAAGGAATAATGGATCCCGCTACCTGCCAAGTTGAAGTGTGTTGCACAATGATCACTAGGCAATGCAGTGGATCAAACACTGGTTGTAGTAGCAAGTTAATCGTTTCTGTCTTACTTCGCACTTGACTTCAGCAGTTTCCAATTTGTTGACTGACTGACTAACTGGCCACCAGGATCTACCGGCTACCAGATGGAGCAACATGAACCCGATCTCTCTAACCCATTAATGTCCATCTCTTCACCCACCCACTAACCCACCCACCCATCCATCCATCCATCGCATATTTATGGTGTTCTTCTATCCACCTTGTCACCTTCGCTGCTGAACGTATTCATATGCCTGGGCAGTGACGTCAACACCTCCTTCCCTAACTGAACGGTGACGCCGAGTATGATGCTGATATAGGTTGCGATTGTTGATGGATATGCTGCCGTGGCATTCCTCTCAACTGTTATCAAGTGGGCACACAATGAACACTACGTAGCGATTCCCATGGTGCTTAACAATTTAATTCCAATCTTATATTTGTTGCCAAAGAGAGTGTGATTTGCCCTCCTTCTGTCTTACCTAACAAGGCAGTAAGTGACTGACTTCCTGAAGCCTCTATACTATTTCCTATCCACAGTTTGCCAACTATTGCATTAGTCTCCAAATGCTTAAGATTTAAGAATTATTACCACCAAACCATATTTGTTTGCTACTTCGCAGTAACTTGGTTGAACGGTTCGGAATGCTCTTTTGTTAGTTCTTCATTTGGAGGTGATTGTTGTACGAGGTGGCTTCTTAATTGTGTTTATCTGCCCCAAGTAAATTGCCGATCCATTTGCAGCCTGTTGGTTGCTGTTCTGATTTGGAAGAGGTTAGAATTGTCTGGTGTGCAGAATCCAGTCCTTCGTAGTGAGTTATGTGTAGCTTGGATGTGAAAAAATCAGCGAAGATCCGATTAGGCATGTTCCGCCTGCCTTTCGTAGACAGTAACCTACGACAGTCATTCGTTCATGGAATGCTCAATTTAGTCACCAAGCAAAAGGCAACTTTACATTTCGCTGATGTGTCAGACTGATGGTCATTTTCTTCAAATAAGCAACAAACGACAAACCAGAACTTTTCCACCATGTTTTGATTTCAAAACGTGCATTTCTCGTATTTTCGGAGCTACATTGGACTCGGTATTGCTAGGCAAATCTGCGCTGACTTAGGTCGATTGGTCTAGATGAAGCAGATTCAAATAGTTAAAACTCATGCTCACAACTAAACAAAGCACAAACGTTCAGACTTGCGTGCAAATAGAAGAGAGATTAATGTCCTCCACTCCAGCTCTTTACTCCACACCCATTTACTTATAGCATACGAACACTCGACGGAGATATCGTATCACTGCAAATAGTCCTAACCAACTTCACGAAGCCAATGAAGGTGACGCCTTTGAAAACTGCACGACTGATCCCTCGTGTGTGATGAGTGCATAGTCAATGGACAATCTTCGTTGCTGACAGCTGCCTCCCCGTTCTACTTCAAGCCCTCTTACGCTGCACTTCCCTGTTGGTGCTTGATTGTGCTCACCACGTGTCTGTATAAATATCGCTGTTGTGAGCTCGGCGTCAGACAGGCATCCTTCACGGTTCGCGTTGGTAATTCGTGCCTCGTTTCCTCGAGTGAGGGGCAATGCTAAGAGCAGGCATGCAATCAGCTGTATTCAGAACATACCTAATGCAAATAAGGTCGCATTCTGCATCACCTCTTTGGAATGACTGCTCATTACATTCATGGTGGGACTCGTAAACTTGTTTGTCTACATCTGGTGGAATGGCATGAACGCAATCAAGGTCATTCATGATGTGCTTTACAGAAGGAAAAATGCCTTTAAAAAAGTTGAATGTGAATTGTTGCAATGACCGAGGCGGGAATGGGGATGTGTGTATAGCACACTTGTTTGTTTAATTAAGGACGCACTCTTGGTTTCGTTACCCTCATGCTGACATGAGCCAACGCACGGGGGAGCGCCGACACCTGCAATGCTGGTGACTTTAGATACAACGAATGCCTCTAACCATCAAGCTGCCTCTCCTTACAATATCTGTCCTTATTAGCCATGAAAACTGTGCTAAAATTGTCGAACGAACAACCACGTTTTGGCAGCTTTGGCAATGACAAAATGACTGCGACATGCGTAGTGGGCACAGCGGTATCAAATTGGCAATACTAAGACCGTAAATGGCTAACCGCAGACCAGTACATTCTCGATATCACAGGCGTCTACCTCAGAACATCAAAAATGCCTTGCAACGATGCAGCCATATTCAAGCTACTATTGGCATACTAGACCTCACCGTAACTGACTGAGTCAAGAATGCAAGAGCAACAGATCGCGCAAACCTTCTAAAATAAATTTCTTACTTTGTTTTTGGCATTTTGTCATTTCGGGTGGTGACAACTCCCACACTGGGGCGGTGGTTCCATTAGAGAGCAGTGAGATCACTATGATTTGCCGATAACACGTTTAAATGCTTTCCATTGACGTCCCGTCGGTGTGACAATTCCCTTTCCCGACATTAAATATTTTTAAAATGTGGTTATACCGATTTAATTTTGTCGAGTAGGAAATGTTGTGGAGTCAAGGCCATGGGATGAAGACACCAACTTTTGTGCAAGCGATGGCTTCTAAGGGTGAAAGAGTGGCATAAAATATCAGATGGAAGTCAAGTCTACCGGACTTTGTTCAATTTCACTGATTGAAAGTTTAAGTAGTCCGTCTTGAGAAGATATCAGAAAGTATTGAAAGGGGCCAGGACCATAATACAGAAATGACTGGCAAGTAATTGGTCTTTGGGAATTCGTTATCCATGGCACCCATGATGGTTTACTTATTTTCAAGGGTAAAGTACCGCGAATCCTCCATTTTGTCTAAAATATGTCGTCTGTCGACAGCCTAGCCTGGTGTGTCTTTATGCGACATACTCCGCTGTTATGCTGTCGACGAGGTTTACTCCCTGGGCCCGCTCTGGTTGGGCTCTTCTTTGTTTATCTCACCACATTACTTTCCAACAACTCCTCCGACTCCATCTTGGCTAATTTTACGCGACACCGACAGAGTTATAACCTTGGTGAGTGGTTCTGTCAGGGAGAGCGATTACAAAACCTGACCATTCGAATTTTTCAGCAGACATGTGTATCTTGATCACAGCATATTCTCTTAAGCAGATCAATGTGTGCACCTTGCACCAGACATTTCATTTGTCAATTGAGTCATTTTCATACAGCACAGGCGGCAATGAAAGGGTTTCCTACTTTGATTTTCTTATTTGTGAGATGCTGTAGCCCAAATTCACAGCCATCGTAACAGAGGTAGAACGGCGCAACAATTAACATCTACAAGCTCATCAGTGAGCTCTACATCTACTCCTCTCAAAGGCTAATAATATTAATGCAAAAACTCTGCAATATATGCTACTACTTTATCCTAATTAAGAAAAGTGCCTTTTTCGTCACTTGTAGGAATCTTTGATTGATCATTTTGCCTGCTTTAGGGCATTCAAGACCCACTAAATTAAGTATTGTCGATGTCTCTGTTACAGCATTTACTTAGGGCCTTATAGCAATCGCTAAATTGTAAATCAAAGTGTATTGCATGAGCCATTGTTAATGAAGACGCTAGCATTAGCTGAAGTCCAGTGTTTGTGTCATAGAAAATTTTCGTTTGCTGTGGATGTCTACAATATTATAAAGGCATTCGCATCCAATTCCTTTAAAAGGTTCTACTTTGGCGGCTACTAATGAGAACGTGCCAGAAACAATCCTCTGATAGATCGCTCACTATAAACTCAAGATGAACCTGTCATTAGCAGGTGTACCGACTGAATCAACCGAGTGGCGAAGACGCGTTTTGGTCCGCCCTCAAGCACAATCTCATACTACGATAAATGGGAGTCTGTATCTCCAAATAAATCTCACCACAAGGTGATATGGCAGTCGAGGCATTTAGAGATGCCAAATGAGGCTTCGGAAGGATGCGCTGGTAAACCAGCCACACATGATTCATGCATGCTTCTTAAATGACCAGCCATCAAACCCACCTCGTGCTACTTGGGTATGTTCCGATTCAAGTCAATGACTAATCGACAAAGGTACGTAATTAAGGATTTTGTAGAAGGAGAGGATCAGGTGAACATTTGCAAAAGCAACGTGAATTCTCGCAACATCGGTTCCTGGAATTCTACTCCTAGTGGTATCCAACCACTGTCAATGCATTGTGAGGGCTCCGACAAACCCAGACACTGCTTCTTTTTCATATTTTAGGACCAAATACCTTTGCTGTTGTGCGTCTAGCATGACAGAACGAGACGATTTAGTTCCTTTCTCCTGAAAGCATTGGAAATTACACCGTACAGCCTCTGACATTGCCCATTTGTCAGTCCGTCTTATCGTCCACAAACGCCGTGTCACATGCTCCACCCACCGGATGTCTGCATCGATGTCTCTACCTCATTGTCAGCTATTGCCTCTATGATTGGAAACGCAGTGCCAATTCACAAACACTACTTTCTTGTGTGTAAATTAAATGGAATAGGCCAGTCACATAAACACAAAGCGATAAGTCGAATTGGGTTTTTAAGAACACCTTGAGCGTAACATCTGGCAGACCCACCGTACTCGGATTCTAGCAGACTTCGCATTATAGAATAGTCATTGAACCCCTTCAATCTACAGGCCTGAAGTTGAACGGAGGAGGAGCACAGCCAACCTTTCAGATTGTCGCATTGAGCCCGTGGTGGAGTGTGACGAAGATAGTTGAGCCATTGGACAGTTAAATGATAAGCAAATTCTACTGCCTGGTGCGAGTCATGCAACAAGTGTTCAATAACTCATCCGTTGAATGTGATAACAGACTTGTTAAACCATTCTTTGATTTTGGATGCTAAAATGCACCTTAACATGGTCTGTGAGGTGCATTGATGATAGATGCAAGCGGTATCCGTCCAAATGAACAACGCTACCAACTTTGTTGTCCTAAAAGTAGAAATTCGACAACAAAAAGAGAGTATCTGCCGTAGACGACTAACAATAAGGAGGTTTGCATATGAGGGCTTATAGAAGCCAACCAGCTTTAATTAGAGTTGCAAAGAGCCTACTTTCTAAATTGGACTGTGCACAAGACAATATTAAAATGCTATCAAATTGAAATGATGGGACGACTGAGATAAAGTATTGTGTTGCGTAAGACTGACGAATGTCCACAATGCAGTTGCGTAAATGAATCTGCTGAAAGCTTCATGATGCATTACGCTTATTTCCCCGTCTGAATAGCAAAATCTTGCATAATTTATCCGCCTGTCCACTAGCTACTCATGTATTAGTCGACTACCTCGTGACAAATAAAATGAAAACGGGACAGTAGAGGCACACGAAGAAAGGGAGTGTCTACAGCGTGAAGCCTAATATTTTCCCTACGCAAAGAACGTTGAAGACCATCCCGTGCTCCATGATCCGGTTACCATCCCATTTTTATGATGTAGGGATTATGCTAGCTGTGGACCTGGTGGCCTATGCCAAATAAATGAGGCTCGTTGTCTACTCACCCAGCACTTCTATCAATATACTTTGCTCATTTGTTCTTCCATAAGGTATGGAGCATACGGCTGCACAGAAAGACCGATAGATGGCGACTACTCATCAGGACGGAACAGTGCAGCTGTATCAATGAAATCGGAATCGAAACTGCATAAGAAAATGCCAAAGAACCTTGTCTCAATTAGATTACATCATACGCATTCGCCAAATGAGAGGAAAAGCAAGGGAGCAAGCAAAGTCCGGTCCTAGATATCAGTTGAATTTTGTTGGACATGACGCAACGTGGTTTTCTACCCCTTTCTACATATTCCAATGGTGATTAATTTAATTGCACCCAAAAATCCAAGATTTGCAACGACTTCAGTTACCTTCAAGATTTCTTTGTGTTGTCGTTCTTCTCCACTCTTGGTTCATCCTTTCCTGCCAGCAAATTCCGATTGTCTTTTGATGCTGCGAGTTGAGCTGTGCGTTCCTTAGGCAGTTAATTCAACTCTGCTAAAGTTATAGGATTCTTTGAGTTAGTCGACGAAGGGGAGCAATCCTAAGCTTATAAATTGTGGACTGAAGTTGTGATACTTGTAGGGTCTGGTTCATATGTTACACACGACCACAAAGTACGGAGGTGGAGACTTCAGCACCTGTGTCCACTGTTGTGTGAGGAACGCGAGTAAGCACAGAGACAACACGAGCGAGTGCAAGCAAGAGAGTGAGCGAGCGGAAAAGACGATAAATTACCTGAATCTACTGGGAGCGTTGCAAAGTATTGACAAGTCTCCATCTCATTTGCCATTCTCGCAAGCACCCTATCAACCGTTTCTTACCCACGGTAGCTGCATCTCAGACACTCAAGTAGTCGCCTTATTGGCAAATTCAACCAACCACTAGAAATGCACTCGTAAAAGGTTCTTGAACATTGGGCTCAAACAGCAGCTCGAGCTTGGTTAGGACCAGAATTTGATTTCTGTGTTGCGCCAACAGTGATAGAAACCACCAGGAAGAATGGTGCTTGGATAAAAGTAAAGTAAAATAAGTTTACTTTAATGAGTGACATATAAAATATTGGTAGAGCACAACAGACCTTGGAAGCACTGGACAAATTCCCACTTATAACAGTTGCCAGTAGGATTTTCCTTAATAACCATCATAACCGGCGCTTCGTATTTGTACCAAAGGACCGATGTGACTTCAGTGCCTGGATAGATTGAGAAGGTGCCTCTTTCAAGATCCATTTAGGCCTAAGTGTTACGAGGAAACTCCGTTCTGAAAATCTACCCCTCACCACTTCTTGACGCGTGGTCAATATGATTATCCATGTCCTTTCTCTTAAGCTAACTTCTGTTGACACCTGTGTTTCCATCTCTTTTTCTCATTTTGAATGTAATTTACCACTCTGTGGAACAGTGATAAGGAATCGGCTGTGGCTTAAGGAATACCACAGATCCGACAGCACCGACGTTCATGAGAAGATTGCATGGCGGTCAAACAGCTACTGCGAGAATGCTCAAAGCCATTTATAAAGGATAAAGTTATATCATGTTACGAACATTTTGGATTCCCGAGGCGTCTAGCGATGCCAGTCTCAGTATTAGGAGCCGCATGCGTAATTTGTCCATATAGGTGAAAAATAAAGACTTAGCGCTTTAAGCTAAAGGTACTGATTGACATTACCCACTTTTGAACCGCTTGATATTGACAGAAATTTCATTGCACGCACCAACAGCTATAGCTGAATATAAAAGATCTTGGGTTACACCGGTTGAATTACTCCATTCTACCCCTGAAGGATTTTTACAAGTGGACCGAATTTGCCACAATTGGTCCTCAACCACTCACCAAGGGAGGATTTTTCATTTATTCTATTAAAGGAAGTCTACTTCACGATTGTAGCTCAGACAGAACGTGTCCATGCACAGTATGTTCGAACAGTTGCTTCCGTATTCGGTCAATAGAGAGTGTCCGCATGAGGGCCTGTAACAGCGAGCTTACGTTTGATGGATGCTTCAGTCGAGTTTTGGACTCACTATAAACTAACGACCACATACGATGCAGGTGTTGCCGAGTATGCCATTTGTATTGGTGATTAATGACAATTGGGCACGTCTCAAAACAACAAGTCGCCTCCCTCAAGTCTCTAAAGCACCACTTCACGTAGAAAATTGAATAGTAAACGCTCAGATTAAAATCAGTTAATGCCATTAAGGAAATTTGATTGTGGGAAGTAATAAAGGGAAGGGGAGCGAGAGAGAAATAACTACAAAGGTAGATAATGGCACTAAAAAAGCCTCTACACAGCTTTGGTGAGTGCACTTAGAGATGTTTGAATGTACGAAAGGGAGTCATGCCTAGACCACACAGCAAAGGGGAAAGAACCTTGAATAGTAGACAATGGCAGTTTTATTCAATCCTAAGAAAAGTTACTCATCAGGGCGAATATCTATCTTGGGATTGACGTCAAATGCCTACGTCAGAAGAGTAGAAGATGCAGTTTTGCTGCCGCTGATTATGATGATGCAGAGATCAAGAACTATGGCAAGTAATCTTGGTGGACGTTGCATTTGAAATGAGTGATTTCAAACATGGAAGTGCTTCCTGCCAAGAAGGTGGTCAGATGTGTGCACTCACAAGGAAACTCGTCCGAGTTGAGAGATGGCACGGCCTTCGATACATGAATGGCACAAAAATATGTGCTGTTGTTCATTCCTTTATCTGACTCCGTATTTACTCCAAGCTTAATTACCACTAACATCTATGAGAGGTGTTGCCTCGACACCACTGAACCGCGCAGCGTTCGGGGACATTGGTGGGCCTTGACTACCACCAGTTGCTGTCGCACCTGTCGTCGATAGCTTCAATTCAAGCACCGTTAGGCAGGATAGCAATAGGTAATTGCGATACCGCGTGCATGTGTATGGCTTAATGTGTGGCGAAGCACCACGTTTCTCGCGGCCAAATAGGCAGCAACCTATCCCAAAATACTCGTGTTTGCAATTAACCTCAGATACAGCTCATACTGTGATGGCTTGTGTAGAAGGTCAGCAGGAGGCTGTCCCAGTTGCTGCTGTTAAGGCTCCGAAGACGTGGGTGAGGACCAAAACCCCGGCCGTGGTTATGCGACAGCTCATAGCTTAGATAGTAATTCCTGTTGGCATCCGACTAGGCCACAGAATGCCTAACTCAGCACACCAGGTGGGCACATGGCCTACGGTGTGACGATGTTTGGCATATGATTGCTTATACCATAGTGACGGTGAGCATAATCACTCACATACTTTAACAGCTTCGGAAAGTTGTTGGACGCGAGGCACAGTAGGGTAATTCTGCATCTGAAGGCCAGTAGAGAAGTGATTGCTAAGGTCACTATGTGGATTGCAGAACTTTAATAAAGCAGGGAAAATGCTTTATGACAAAATGCTCGAGCTCAATAAAGAGGCCTAGCTAAGAAATAAGGGCCCTCAGTGCTTCCCCTTTGAAGGTATCACCCATTCTGGGTAGGGCGAATAGACGAAAATTATGGTCAGATAACCACGGTGTCGAGGGATAGCCTCAATTACGACCACTCAAGAACATGCGTTCAAATGCACAGCTAAATAAACATTAAACTTTGACAATGGAAATTGAATGCTCCAACAAAATACCCATTCGCCCTTATGAAGTCATAAATTGAGCTCCTACCTAGAGGATACATGAATTGGATAGCAAAACACCTCACAGAATGCCAAATCTCTACCCCGTTTCCGCTCCTCCGACCACGCTTGCCTTCTTAGCCTAGATGGAGCATAGAAACCATCTGCCAACAGGCACCAACAATCTTTACTTTTTCATGTAGATAAGACTGCATCTGGTTTGCTTGATTGGGCTGCGCTTTAATTCCCCTTTGTGACCTGCGTCTTCAGATAGTTATTCACCACTCCTGTATTGCTCGAGACTGCATAGCACCCTCCCATACCGCGACCCATGCTGTTCACCTAGAAGAGCGGATTGCGGCCTTACTCCCTGCTTTTTTGTGGCTATGTGCTCCCTACCCGATGGTAGCTTTTAGTAGCAAACTAGAAGCACTTTTAATTTAATGTCACTGTGGCAATACGATTGAGGTATCACCTCGTATCGGTAAGTGGCTCCTTACAACGCGTAGGGTTTTAAACATTTGTAGGAGAGCGCAACACTCCGCCAGCCCTTCTACACAGGGACTTCTTACTTTCAGCTCTCCGCAGAAGGCCCCTATGCCTGTGGCACTAACGCTCATCTATCAGCCAAACGAATGCATCTCGCCACCCGCTCATTCCCTCTTTTATTGAAGTACTGCGTCAGTCATTTCCAAAACGTAGCTGAGCACGCTCACACGGAGGCGATTTCTCCGCGGCACAAAGACTGAAATGTCAGAACCCCATGGCCTAAACAATGCACCGAATGATGAAATGGACGAAAGCCCGAATGTTGCTCAAACACTAATCAAATTTATATCACAATTCGCTGCTACTCCTTCCAGTTCAGCATGACTCAAGGGATTCTTTCACACGATCCGTAGGAATCGACAAATTCCACTTCCGGCGAGCTTACACGAAGCGCAAGATTTTGTCCTTAAGATGACATTGATCTAATGGAGGGTAAGGGAACATATCACCTATTAAGGTATAAATTAACTACGAGAACATTAATTTGCCCTAAACATTCTAGAACCGTATTGTCTACATCGCTTTGCGCCGAGCAGAACAGAACCGTAAATACGCACACAGAAGAAGTGGGCGCAATACTCAGAAGTGAGGACGCATTGGCGAGCTGTTTCGAGCCAATGCATTCTGCGTTTTGAGGCAGCAATTCCTCAGTGATGGGCAAACATGGAAATGCCAAAGCCCTGTCATACCACGCCTTTTAAGTGCTTCTGCTGTGTGCGCACTTTCAACGGCACTTATTTAAAGAAGAGTAAGGTTTGGAACTTGCATGATTGGGAGGCGAATGTGGTCGACACGACATGTGAGGACGCCAATCAACCGAGTCAACCTAGCCGAACGAATGAATGCCTCGCAGAGTATGCAACTTAATTAAAAAAGGCAAATTTTCAGACTAACGAAACCACTAATTTCGCAGACGGTGGTGGTGCGCTGTGCGTATACCAGTGTGACACCAAGATTAATCCACAGATGCATATGTTATGCCAAAGTCTCCCTTTGTGCATTAAAGCCATCACGACCGACTTTGGTCTCCCTCATCTCACAATTTCTATTCTTTCCCACTTTTCGCATTTAACAGGCAATTTGGGGCATGAAGCATGTGCTTTCAGGACTCGCGCTTTTGCGTCAAATACGCTTTGACCTAGTCACACCAACATCGGTCTGGTGATACTGGTGGCATTCAATTCACCGTCTTTTGCTACATTCATTCATTTGATGCATCGATTTAATGGTTCTGGTATCGAGAAACGTGAGCAGCGTCTGTTAAGCAATGCGGTCTTATTCAAGACGGGACAGTGCCATTGTCAGCTCGTATGTTGCATTGAGTTCACAAAGGCGCGACGCTTTTGAGCAATGATATCAACTTCCATTTATAATGAGAGAAGCAATGCCTTGCAACTCTTGGGTTAACTCACTCAAAATTGTCAAGAAATCTATGCCTAAGCAAATGTGCATTTTGAAAATAAATAAGCTGCTTATCGACGCTAGTGTTTATTGTTTTGCTCGCCCAACACATGTTGTAAGAGTTAAGTGGAACGCCAACAGCAAGAAAGAAGGAAGATTGAATACGAGCAAAATATATTTACACCAGAGACATATGTCATGGTGGTGGCGATGGCAACGAGGTATAACATTGCAACTTTCGATGGTTAACTTGAGTCATTTGTGTGGGGGGAGGGGTAAAGAGTCGTTGACGTTGGATGAATTATCGGAGTCAACGTGCGTCCACAGTTCGTCCTGCATCAAGTGGGGATAGTCGGCGTCAACGTAAACCGGCGTGTACGATTGCTCTTGTGAAGTGAATTCGTCCGGTGAAGTCGAGCTGTCCATTGTTTGGTTGTGTTGAAGTACACTCACCCACCTACAGAAAGTAAATCCACAGACCACATTCAATACATCAAACAATCGCAACTTAGAACAGCAATCTGACTGTGCGAAAATAGTGCTAGAGTTATTCCAGTTCAAGAGAACACGGAATGCGTAGTGTAAAGTGCGGCTCTGCGTTGGTGGTGGTGGTGGTAGTAACATAAATCTATCACTATTTCCACACAGTCAGATTGCTGTACTGAGTTGGGATTGTTTGATGCATTGAATGTGATCTGTGGGTTTACTTTCTGTAGGTGGGTGAGTGTACCTCAACACAAGCAAACAATGGACAGCCCCACTTCACAGGACGGACCCTCGTCACCACAGCAATCGTACACACCGGTGTACGTTGACGCCGACTATCCCGACTTGATGCAGGACGCTTGTATTCAATCTTCCTTCTTTCTTGCTGTTAGTGTTCCACTTAAATTTTACAACATGTTTTGGGCGAGCACAACGATGGTCACTAGCGTCGATAAGCAAGGCAGTGCTTCTCTCATTATAAATTGAAGTTGATATCATTGCTTGTAAGCATCGCGCATTTGTGAACTCAATGCAACATACGAGCTGACAATGGCACTGTCTACAATCGCATAATGCGGGGGCTCGCAACAGCTCAACAATGCGTCCTCAATCTTGAGTATTGCGCCCAATTCTGTTTCGCTCGGTGCAAAGCGATGGACACAATACGGTTCTAAAATTTTAGGGGCAACTTAGTGTTCTTCTAGTTATTCTATACCTTGGTAGGTGACCTGTTCTCTTACCCTCCATTAGCTTAGTGTCATCTCGAGGACGAAATCTTGCGTTTCGTGTGATCTCGTCGGAAGTGATATTGTGGATTCCTACAGATTTTGAAAGGGAAACCCTTAAGGCTTATTGTGTTGGTAAAAGTGACAGGAAGTTGTGATGTTACTTTGATTAGTGTTAGATCTACATTTCATGACTTACTGAAATCTCTCTTAATCATTTTATTTGCTTTCGAAATGGAAACGCTCAGACATGAGTAAAATGTGGGCGATCTCAGATCTGCCCCTACTCTTCAAGAAGCAGCGCTGTTGAACAGTCATTGGCAACCTATGTGGCAAGAAATGAAACCTTCAATTTACAAAAACATTAGTGCTTTTGTCCATTTCATCGTTCGGCGCATTGTTTAGACCATGGACGAGTGCACTGACGCAACTGACACAAGTGTATACAGGAGCCATGCACCTCGGTTACCATATTTCACCGCTCCTAATTTAACTTTTAAAGGCCTATTCATAGTCGTTTTTTGATGCGAAACTTTACGTGCCTAAATATAGCCATTTAGTCAGGGTCAGCATCGAAGTATGCATTTGATTAATTCTCGTCTGCCTGCTTCACGCCATCAAATTCCACAACTATATTTTGTCCATTCTATTTGAACGAAGCAAAGTTATGATGCAAGACGGCACCACTGAGCAGGATGTGTGCTTTGTTAGGCTGAAGTCAAATCTCAAGGAGGATGATCTGCAATCAAGTATGCATTGCATAATGAGGAAGTTTACACGCTTGCATGATTGTCTAAGTGCACAACCTTCATCCATTGGCTCTTCCTTCCTCCACCTATTCTCCTTCGCCCCATTTCATCTAGCACTCCTTACAACACAGCATCGCAGAGAGTGGTTTGTGGATGTGACTTCTCATTTTTGCTCCAATAGCATTTCGTCGCACTCATACACCATTCTAATCAGATCAGACATTAAGAATGTTGAGGTCCGTCAATTGCACCATGTGCATAGAGCTGTGGCGTAAAATGGAAACGAGTCATTTCCACACTAAGTAACGGACGTTTAAGAATAGCAAACTCGCTTTCGGTTTGGTGCTGATAACTTTGATCTGATAACAAATTCGCTTAGTTCTCAATCCATATTCCAAAGCCCAAAATCGGATTTGTTTTGTCGACATAATATCCACATGAAGCCATCCAAAGTAGTGTAAGAGGAAGAGATGTGCTTTGCACATGCAACTGCTTCTTGAATTCCTTTAAGCAACTAATTGTAAATTCTCTCCACATTGCCATTTGGTACTTACAGTTTTTAAATTACTTCCAAATTAGCACTCTTGACTCAGTCAGTTACGGTGGGGTTTAGTATGCCAATAGTAGCTTGAATATGGCCGCATCGTTGCAAGGCATTTTTGATGTTCTAATGCAGACAGCAGTTGACATCAAGGATGTACTGTTCTGCGTTTAGCTAGTTACGGTCTTAGTATTGTCAAATGGATATCACTGTGCCCACTACGCATTTCGCAGTCATGTTGTCATTGGCAAAGCAGCCAAAACATGTTTGTTCATCCAGCAATCTTCGGCACACTTCTCATAATTCAAAAGAACAGATATTGTAAAGGGAGGCAGCTGGATGGTTAGAAGCGTTTCTTGTATCAAAAGTCACCAGCATTGCAGGTGCCGGTGCTACGATGTGCGTGGACTCATGCCAGCATGAAGATGACAAAACCATGATTGCGTCCTTAATTAAACAAACAAGTGTGCTATACAAACACATCCTCATTTCCGCCTCGGTCATTGCAACAACTCAAATTTATCTTTTTTGAAAGGGATTTCTCCTGTAAAGCACATCATGAATGACCTTGATTGCGTTCATGCCATTCCACCAGATGTGGACAAACAAGTTTACGAGTCCCACCATGAATGTGGTGATGAATCATTCCAAAGAGGTGATGCAGAATGCAACCTTATTTTGCATTAAGTATGCTCTGAATTCAGCTGATAGCATGCCTGCTCCCAGCATTGCCCCTCACTCGAGGAACGAGGGACAAATTACCAACCCGAACCGTGAAGGATGCCTGTCTGACGCCGAGCTCACAACAGCGGTATTTATACAGACACGTGGTGAGCACAACGAAACACCAACAAGGAAGTGCAGCGCAAAGGGGCTTGACGTAATGCGGGGAGGCAGCTGTTAACAACGAGGATTGTCCATTGACTATGCACTCATCACACACAAGAGGCGTCACCTTCGCTGGCTTCGTGGGGGTGTTTAGGTCTATTTGCAATGTTGCGATTACTCCGTTTGGTGTTCGTATGCTATAAGTAAATAGGTGTGGAGTGAAGAGCTGGAGTGTAGGACATTGAGCTCTCTTCTAGTTGCACGCAAGTCTGAACGTTTGCGCTTTGTTCATTTGTGAGGATGAGTTTTTAACGATTTGAATCTGCTTGATCTAGACCAATCGACCTAAATCAGCGCAGATTTGCCTAGCGATACCGGGTCCAATGTAGCTCCGAAAATACGAGAAATGCACGTTTTGAAATCAGAACATAGTGGGAAAGTTCTGGTTTGCGGTTCGTTGCTTATTTGAAAAAAATTACCAGCAGTCTGACACATCAGCGAAATGTGAAGTTGCCTTTTGCTTGGTGACTAAATTGAGCATTCCATGAACGAATGACTGTCGCAGATTGATGTTTACGAAGGGCAGACGGAATATACCTAATCGGATCTTCGCTGACTTTTTCTCATCCAAGCTACACATAACTCACTACAAAGGATTGGAATTTGCACATCAGACAATTCTAACCTCTTTCAAATCAGGACGGCAACCAACAAGCTGCAAATGGATCGGCAATTTACTTGGGGCAGATAAACACAGTTAAGAAAGCACCTCGTATAACAATCACCTCTAAATGAAGTACTAACAATACAGCAATCTGAACTGTTCAGCCAAGTTACTGCGAAGCAGCAAACGAATATGGATGGCTGACGATAAGTCTCATTCCTTAAGCATTGAGAGACTAATGTAGTAATTGACAAAGTGTGGATAGGAAACAGCATCGAAACTACAGGAAGTCAGTCACTTGCTGCCTTTTGGTGTAAAATAGAAGGGATGCAAATCACACTTAAATTGACCATAAGTAAATGCTGGAGCTTGAATTGTGGAGACACGCTTGGGTCGCTTAATTAGTGTGATAAGAGTTGTGCGGCATGTCAACTTGGGATATCCAATTGGTGGTTCCGATTCACAAGTGCCAAGATCAACCAAAAAGAAATATTATATTTATTTACAATGCTGGTGGATGTCATGGGAATGATGACTGGAATGTGTTAAAGCAGTCTAATTCTCGATAATTGAATTGGGGTGTGTGCGTGAAGTGCAGATTCGATCACCTCGAATCAACTGTCACAGTCGACGTGCGTCCACAGTTCATCCTGCATCAACTCGGGATAGTCGGCGTCAACGCACACAGGAGTGTAATTCTGCACACTTGTTGTCTTCTCCTGCTGTCAAGTCCAGCTGTCCATTGTTTTGTCGCGTTAAGATACACCCACCTAACCACCTACAGAAAATAATGCGAGAACTGGAAATTGATGCATCATACAATCGCAACTCAAGGCATCAGACTCTTAAAGATTCGCTTTAATTTATGAACCTATTTTTTTTTCTAACAAGTGCCTGACAGCCTAACGCTGCTGGAATTATGGCGCAGTTATGAACACACGAAAGAACATTGAATGTGGAGTGCAAAATGTAGCTCCTTTGTGTTGGAAATCCTAATCCTTACGCAGAACCTGCATGAGGCAGCTGTGAACTCCTCAATGGTGAATAAAACTTACTTCAGTTAGCACCTGTAGTTATGAGTGTGGCACACCGTGTACGCGGTCGTTATATAGACGCGTGAGCTTCAGCATCATTGGCCGTCTGTTGTTGGAACCCTCAGGAGCTAAATTAAGAGAGGTGGAAATTAGAAGCCAAGATGCACGCCCACTTAACCCAGTTGTAGCAGTCATTTCGGTGCACTTACCCGCGGCCATAATACAAGTGTTTACGGTTGGCTCCATCCAGATGTCTGTGTTACGTTTGCTGGAGCATTTGCAGTTTTACGAGCCTATCTACGATCGTCGGTGTTGGGGAATATCATTACCACGTTGGTTTGCTATTTCACAGTAACTTGGCTAAGCGGTTCGAGATATTGCTTTGTTGACGCTCCATTTTGAGGCAACTAATAAGCCACATGCATTCTTAACTTCGTTCGTCTGCCCCAAATTAAACTTCGAATCAATTGCATCGTGATGGTCACCATTTTGATTGGAAGGGATTCAAAATCGTCGAGTGTGCAGAAATCAGCCTTTTGATGTGAGCTACATGGGGCTTGGTTGAGAAGAGGTCAGCGAAGATCAGATCAAATGCATTTCATTCTCATTTCGTCCACAACAATCTTAGGCAAGCAGTTGTTCCGAGAATGCTGTACTCAGCTACGACTTTGTACTTGCTTCCAAGAGAAGATTGTTTACACTCGGTCACCTGTTTGGGTGACGAGAATCGTACAGTTGGCTCGTTCGTGCCGTTGTCTCTGATATCGCCATTAAAGCTTTTAGAAAAGGGAACAAGAAAGCATGACTATCGAGTTGTTGCGGCGCAATACTTACCCCCACCAGAAGAGTTGCTGAGCCTGTTAGTCCTGTGCCATCTAACGTGCAGTTCCCATATACATATCGCGTTGTGCTAAAAACAAGCAGGAAGGAGTAGTGTGATCGTCGTGGTGACTTTCAGAGAACGTTGAGCCTGAGCCACATGTGCAAAAGTGTGCGGCTTCCTTACAATGAACACGTCTGCAGAAGAGGACTGAACTAGTTATTGTACAATACATTAGCTCACTGCGGTGGCAGCCTACGGAAGAATCGAGTGAAGAGCAGTAATGTCAGCAGACATCTATCCAACTAATTCAGAGCGTAATTTACAGTAAATAACGGTCCGTTTCGCTGAACTCCTTTAAAATGCTTGCTAACCAAATTAATGTCTGAAATCGTATTCTTGATTGACTACAATTAGTTGAATAAGAGTCACATAAACGAGGTCATCCATGGTGTGCTTTAGTGGGGAAAGAAGTGTTCTCACATGGGAACAATGTGAATATTTGCAATGACTTAAAGAACAGTAAGAGGGCGTTTGCACAACACACTTGGTTGTTTAATTGGGAGGAGATTTATGATCTTGCCACCTTGATGTTGACATGAGCCCACGCACATCGTAGGGCCAACACCGGCAATACTGGAGACTTCCCTTTGTTTAAAGGCATGCATCCCTGATTCTGCCAATGGCGCTTTCTGTCCGGTTTTGCTTTGAAGATCTCAGTTTGAGCAAATTTGGTTTATTTAGTTTGGGTGAATTAACGGTTTTGGGGACTTCCACTGCCCCTTCAGTGCCACGAGCATGACCATTTATAGTCTTTTACTCTTAAAATGCGAAAAAAATGCTGCCAAGCATACTATAACTCCACGGAGTTCGCTGCAATGCAAAGATGCATTAGTAATTACATAATCTTGTTGAACTAAATGCAAACACAAGCAAGGGTGATTCACTTGGTACTGTTTTAATCCTTAACATGTTCTTTGTGATCCAATCTTGTATCAAGGATGTGCCCCTTGTGGGCGAGGACATGGCATTGGGAAGGCGGGACACTCGCAAACACCTGCGTGTCCTGTGCAGCTTCCGCATTTGCTTCCTATGCATCGTGATCATCACCTCAGACGTACACTGAGCGAGCGCTCTTAGACTGATTTAGACTTCTTGCCCCCAATCCTGCAGTTCCATTCCCATAGTACGCATATCGGTACAGGCCAAAAGCATAGTCGCTCCTGGTGATAACATTTTGCAACCTTTTTGGGTAAAGGGCTTTGCTTTATTTGTTGGTGCTGAGGCTTAAAATAATAGCTATCTTTTAATCAAACAATGACTTGCAGTATGGTCTGCAAAACTTTGCATAATTTTCATCGCTTCTGTAAAAAATAAACTTTCTACATGCTCAAAGCAAAGTGGATTGCCGACAACATAAACCGTTTGCATGCTTTGTGAAATGCGTGTTTAGTAGTGTGGGGGTTACTGATTTTGTCCAAAAGTTGACTTGCATCTCAACCCGCCACAGCCAGTTGTACCCATCAAGGCTCACCATATCACGTCTCTGACATTTGTGATGTTAAACTCTTCCCTTCATTTTCCCCAATTAGCTTTATTCCTTCATCCTTAGCTTCCTCACTTGCCTCTCTGACATAATGGCTGCTAGCTCACCCGATGTACTCCGGTGTGGTGTATACCATGAGGGACATTTGCGCATTTTGATAGCACGTGGTTGTGTTTGCATTTATTTCTTCGGTGAGAGTGGTTTTACGATGCCTTACTGTTATCTTGGTGAAATGGACGATGCTACAGAGGAGGATGGACCAAGTTTACTGACTAATGACGACACCACACGCATTTCTGACACAATCACCAAATACTTAATAGGAACGAATACTTAGTGCCATTGCACCTAAAACTCGTTAAACGCGATGCTGTTACGGTGATCATCAGTGAAGGAATGCAGAAGACAAGCCGAATTTAAATGGGTGAAATAAACAGACTCCCTCTATTCGAACTTTACTTCGACAAGTTTACGCTTTTGACACTATTCCAATGCTTTATTTATGCCGTAAGCCTGATAGATTTGAAACTGTTTCAACTTAAACCCCTGTTCTGACATTGTGACCCCAAAAGCAGTCATTATTATTAAAGGCACTAATTTAACTGACCTAGAAAAATTTAAAAAAGTCGACCGCAGACCTGCCTAGAGGAACCGAACTTAACGCAAAGTGGATAGAATCATAAAATGCACGCCTTAAAATAAACGAAAGTCTCCGTCATCGTGGGCATTGGTGTTACGCTGTGCGTGGGCTCATGTCAACATCAAGACGACGAAATCATAAATGCCTTCTCCCTTAAACAACCAAATGTGTTTTTTTTTAAACACCTCCTCGTTTTCATTTCAGTCATTGCAGCAAACTTGCACTTGTCCCTTTTGAGAATGTTTATTCCCCTCTGTAGAGCGCATTGTCGGTGACCTCGATTGTGTGCCTCTGGTGCGGCTAATTGTAGCCCCCGAAGAATACGATGTCCGATATAAATTGGGCAAATAGACATCTCAAAAGAATTGTATGGGAAGGAAAGTCATGTTGTGTTAAGTATGCTCAGAATTAGTTGGAGGAGACATGCCTGCTCACAATACTGCTTTGAACCCAGGTTCGCCTTTCACTGTCACCGTGGCCAACCAATGTATCGCACAATGACTGATTCTGTCCTCTTTTGTAGGCGCGTCCATTTTTAAAGAACCTGCAACCCTCCACACAACTGCCACCGGGATTAACACATTTTGCTATTCGTTGTCAAGATTAGTCTACCCCTTCCAGATCGCTTTTGGCAAAATGGGAAAAATATGAGGGAACTAGACACTGGAAAGCAAAAGCAGGAATAAAATTATGCATACTTCATCCTGAATTGACCTTATACCTTTCTTGCATCTAACTACCCGTTTGTCTTGTTTTTGACTCCAGCACCGTACAATACCTTGGTCGGCGTATTATTTGGGGTGATCCGAAAACGTTGCAGAAAATGATTTAAGCAGAAATTCTGTTCTATTTATTTCTAGCAAATGAATGCATATATACACTTAAGAGGTGTAAATTAAGTAAGTAATAATTAAAAGAGAAAAAACCCACCTTCAGCTACGTCATATCCAGCGCAGCCTCACTAAAGGCAGGGATGAATGAGATCGCAAATGGGGAAGCTGGAAGAGGTTTGGGTGATCAAGGAAAGCCAATTCACAAATAAAACACAATTTTATAAATTCTTAAGCATTCTCTCCCACCCATAATGTACGTGATTACTTGATTTTACTTCTAAGAAGCTTAATTATAGCGCTAGGTGTCTTCCTCGCGCTGACCTCAAGCTTCGGAAGAGCTAAGGAGCAATGGCTGCCCTCAAAAGCCTGGAGAGTGGGTGGAGCACGTGATAATGCACAAAATGAAAAAATTATCAAATCTTTACACAGTTTTGACACTCTTGTTGCCAAAGAGTAAGGTAACGTGGGAAAGTTGATAAATGCTTTTTAAAGAATTAGGGATGGCCTTCTGTCTGTGTGAGAGCATACACCGCTTGATCCTCTGCTTCCGTGTTCGTTCATTTATGCTCAGTCTAATCACATGCGTGACTACTAAGGAAGAGATCATTGCCATTGCCTTCCATTCCATGGCACACGCTGTCACCTTTCTGTCGTGTTTCCCCAACAAAGCGAAAATAATGAGGAATATTTACAACTTAAAAAGAAAGTAATTTATTGGTCAGACAAATCAGTGAAGTAAGTGATTAAAACAGATCTTCACATCAACAAAGGCATTTGTGAGTCTACATCTTCCAGCCAGAGTCTGGCTGTTTCGGAGAATGAAGGGGCTGGCATTGAGTAATGTCCAGAATACTCAGCTATGCGATGCAAATTTCAGTCCTTTCCTAACAGGATACAAACTGGGTAGAGGGTCTTTAATCAACCGCTTCCAGTTCTCTGCCGTATTCGCATCCTGTCGTCTATTTCGCCTCTCAAGGAAATGGCCGTTGAGAACGCCAAGACAATGCGTCAACTGCATGTAATAGCTTGAGCTTGGCAAAATCACAGCATGTTGGAATGGAAAGGCATCTCGCCGGACAATAGATCTTGGCTGACTTATGATTAAAAGTGGTAAGTTTCTACTTTTTTGAGTTATGCAGTGGTTGCACACTGCAGTCGCAAACGATATGCATTCGCAGAGAATGATTGTGTCTACATCGCGTTGCACTCCATGCAAACGCGGTCTCTTCAAACGCCGTGGAGCGTAATTCACGAAGTGCTTTGTTAGTTTTGTATTCAATACTACCTTGGTATAACAAATGTTTGAAAAAATCGGATTGCAGCAAATGGTTTTGGTGGGATACATTGGAAGTGTCGAGGTCTCTCCTGCCATTTTATGCTCTCTTATATAATAAATCTAAACAAGTAGAGTGATGGATGCGATCTGCTTAAAACTAGCACAATGGTAGTTTTTCCGCCGAAAATGCGAAATCATTATTAAAATAAGCATGACTGCTAAAGGAACTTGTTCTAGTAAGAAATGCAGCTCTACCCTCAGTGGGTCGGTCGCATCGGTTTTTACGGAATTTCTTTGCCATTCAAGGCCAGACATAAAAAATCTCAAAGTGGTCGGTCACTAGTTTGTCAGATGGGTAAATTCCGAGACTGTCTTTAGTAAAAGCTGGAATCTGCATGTTTCAGCGAGTGCCCAAATCATATTTTCTTATCTTATTCTAAAAAGAAACTGGAAAAGTCCCAGTGCAGCAGAAGCAACAACTTACCCAACGTACACCGTCCAGGTTATCTGCCTAGGTTTGAGCTCAGAACAACGATATCCATACAGACATGTAGCAAACACGACAAGGTACGAACAGAGTTGTGCTGCGTACAAATAGTTCGCATCCTGCCGATTCACATTGTTCGGCGTCCGCAACCGGTTGTCATGACTTTTAGTGTCGAGGCAGGATCAATTTAGCTTTGAGATAGGCAGCTGTTGTAGGGTTTCACAAATCAAACGTAGTGAACAATGGCATGTTTGCGCAACCTGCTCGTGATTAAACTGATGCGAATTTCTAAAACAAAATTAAAACCGGCTGATTGGACAAAAAAGCGCGAGCACAGTGCAGTAAACTGCACAGACGCCTTAGTTTTCGTGACCAGCCACCTCTCAATGGCACAGCACTTTGTCCGTCTCCATAACCCCTCAGCTTATCCATGCACCAACAATTCACCTGCCTTCTAAGTAGTAAGCCAGATCACCTCTTCATTATAAACCGAGTGGCCCATCGATGGCAAATTGCAGGCAATTCCCGCTTAAAATAACAATAATCCTAGTTTTGCATACTAATAGACAGAACAATTGACTACAGGATAAGAACATTCAGTATAGTCGACTAGTTTTAGTAAATATTAATTCGGAGTGGTAGTTTCTATAGCAGCCGCCTATCTAATGCTTTGGTGGATTTTTCGCCAATTCCAGGATTGCCTGCAGGTAGAAATTAGTCATTTGATTTCCTGCCTCTACATTTGTTTCAAAAAATTTGAGTCCCAAAATCCACAACTTACTTTTAGGCGCTGTTTACTTTAGAAACTTTTTAATGGATCAATTGGTACGCAATGTTGTCACAATATTCCCAAAAACATCTGCTATTGTCTAAGGTTGATTGTGATCCATGCAATCAGGAGAAGGATTACCCTTTAAGTGGGCCCATCAAATCATTCAACAGATTTACGCTTGATTGCAAGTTTGGTTTTTTAGTCAATTCGCAAGCCTCACATTAATCCTTCGGCCAGCAACGAACCATTTTATCCAGGAAGATGGGTCCGATCATAGAGAGCCTCGATGACATCTCAAGCTGTGTCGTTTGGCACATTTCTTCATGACCTTGCTTCCTCGGTTTCCTTTCGACCGAAGTTGCTCACCAATAAATTTGTGGCTGCCTGTGTGTAGATTGTGGTGGAGCATCAGAAAAGCATTTCGCAGTGTCGTAAAGAGTGGGAGTCGAACGCAGCTAAATCTGTGAACAATTGTAACAGCTTACTGCCTCCTCATTTTTAATTGTACGAGGAATTCAAATGCGTAGCTTGTAGTTATTTATGAACCGAATCGGAATTTAAAAATGCCACTGAAGAGTCTGTACTTTTGCTTCAGTAGTTTGGAGGTCACACGCAACCTAGGTCACACGAATCAGGCTGTTGTGAATCAGGGCATGAGAGGATCGCCCACATGCATTCATTTTGCCCCACCTTCCTAGCTCCGTGATTGCAAAAGGGTTCCATTGTTTTCTACTTATTCTTAATAATTGCATGAGCACGTTAGTGGACGTCATTGGTAATCTGCATTGATAAAATAAGTATATTTGAGTATGAAGTTCTTTATATGCTTATTAGAAGACTCAGCGAGAAGTTCAACATCATTCTAATGCAAAACACGCATGTCTACTGAAATGAATGCGTCGCTCCACTTCCGCATCTGTCATTATTTTAGGTGGCAATGTCTCATTCCAAAGCATGAACTCTAATAGCATGCAATGGGAAAGTAGTGGCCTATGACGATCAAGACAAATGAAGGCAACTCTTACTGATCCAGCTCCACAGTCCTGCACTGTCCAAAGATGAAGAGACTGGTTTGAAATGCACTGACAGATGGGTGAATGGATGATGGAAAGTAATTCTATTGGATTTCTTAACAAAGTGTTAAACCAAGGCAATGAACAGATTCTTCAATCCACCATCGAGTTGTCTTTTAAGCTTGCATTGGCGAATAGACGAGATGACAGCCACAAGTAGAATTTTATGCTGATTTTGCGTGACCAATGGGGCAGTTTTCTCGTTGTACGGATGTATTTTCTTCATCATGCTTGAAAAAATGATTCTACTGCCTAATCGACTGAGTTCTTCACTGATCGGGTTGATAATTATTCGCCCGAGCCAAGCTATGAATTTTTTAACCATTGTGAGTAACCATTGAAAGCCAAGTATAGTCACTGATAAGCAGGTTATAGCCTCTTTGTTGTGTGCACCGTACCGATGTCCCACTGCTGCCTGAAGAATTGACTTGGCGCCCGAGCTGATGAGTTCTACCTCTCTGTGCCAGGCTACCCCGCCTCAAGTCTTCCGTTGACGAATTTAGTTATTACCGGTCCGTGTTTTTTGTGGTTATTCTCATTCTCAATCAACAAATCCATCACTGCGTGCTAGCGAAACGAAGGATAAAACGCACAACCACTCTTTTATGCATTGGACTTAGTGGATTACTGCTATTTAATGCATTAGCTCTTAGTCCTACAGCCGTTTGGAGGTCAATCCGAAACAAACTCTACGTTATGCTTGGCACTAATGGCATTATTTACAGCCTAAACGACTGCATAACTACAGTATTGTGTGAGATGTATACTTGGGGATTTCAAAGAAATTATGAACCAACTTCTTAGACTACATGTGCCCGGCAACCTATTTCTGCAAAGATGTGGCACAGTTGTACAAAACTCATGAAAAAATATTCAAAGTTGAGGGCAGCGTAAATTTATTGCCGTGAAAATTCAAATCCATGGGCAGAGCATGCATAAGGATGTGGTTTATTTGCATAATGATAAAATTAATAAAACAAACTGCATTAGAACCTGTGGCTGTTAGTGTGGAACTTTGTATTCGCTGTGTTACACAGACGCGTGAGCTTCAGTATCATTAGCTGCCTATTATTAGACCCATCTGAAGGTAAATTAAGGGTGATGGAAATTGGTGACCAGGATGCATGCTCACTGTATGGAAGCGGGATTCATTTTAACTGCATCGGTGATGTCAGCGCACCCATTCATGACTGTTAAATTTGTTGGTGGGTTGTTCCACTCTGGTCCACAATTTTGTTGCATAATATTCTCAAGTTCTCAGAATTGTCTACAGTCAAATTTTACACTTTTGAACAAGCAAAGCTTGTGAGCATGTTTAGAAATAAATGAGTGCATTGGAGACAATCTTTTGTAAGCACTCCAATTCGCATGCAAAATAGCAGAAATGTAAAAGCAGGCTTAGCAAATCTTCTGGTGGGGGTAAGTATTGTGCCACAACAACTCGATAGTCATGCTTTCTTGTTCCCTTTACAAAAAGCCTCGATGGCGGTATCAGAGTCAACGGCACGAACGAGCTAACTGTACGTTTCTCATCACCCAAACAGGTGACCGAGTGTAAACAATCTTCTCCTGGAGGCAAATACGAACTCGTAGCTGAGTACAGCATTCTCTAAACGACTGCTTGCCTGAGATTGTTGTGGACGAAATGGAAATGGAATGCACCTGATCTGATCCTCGCTGACCTCTTCTCAACCAAGCCGCATGCAGCTCACAACAAATGCTGATGTCTGCACTTGCATTAGGGCCGCGGGTAAGTGCACTGAAATGACTGCTACAACTGGATTGAGTGGGCGTGCATCTCGGCTACTAATTTCCACCACTCTTAATTTGGCTCCTGAGGGTTCAAACAATAGCCGGCCAATGATGCTGAAGCTCACGCGTCTATATAACGACCGCGTACACGGTGTGCCACACTCATAACTACAGGTGCTATCTAAGGTTGGTTCCATTCATTTTACATCGTGGGATTCCACACTTACCTTGCGCATGTTCTGCGTAAGGGTTATGATTTCCAACACAATAGAGCTACATTTTGCACTCCACATTCCATGTTTTTTCGTACATGCATAACTACGTCATAATTTTCTTAAAGTTGGGTTGTCAGGCACATTTTAGTAAAGACGTTTAGGAATTGGAGCCGAATTTTGGAAGCAGAATATGCTGAGTTGCGATTGTGTGATGCATCAAATTTCATTTGGCGCCTTATGTTCTGTAGGTGGTTGGGTGGGTGTATCTTAACGCCATAAAACAATGGACAGCTGGACTTCACAGCAGGAGAAGACAACAAGTGTGCGGAATTACACTCCTGTGTACGTTGACGCCGAATATCCCGAGTTGATGCAGGATGAACTGTGGACGCACGTCGACTGCGACAGTTGATTCGAGGTGAACGAATCCGCACCTCACACACATGATCCAATTCAATTATCGGGAGTTAGGCTGCTCTAACACATTCCAGTCATCATTCCCATGACATCCTCCAGCATTGTAAACATATCTTACTTGCATTATTTTCTTCGTAGTTGATCTTGTCAATTGTGAATCGGCACCACCAATTGGATTTCCCATGTTGACATGCCGCACAACTCTTATCACACTAATTAAGCGAGCACTGAATGCTGACTAAGGGACAGTCCCAAACGTGTCCCCACAATTTAAGCTCCAGTATTTACTAATGTTTGACTTAAGTGTGATTTGCATCCCTTCTATTTTACACCAAAAGGCAGCAAGTGACTGACTTCCTGTGGTCTCGATGCTGTTTCCTATCCACACTTTGTCAATTATTGCATTATTCTCTCAAGGCTTAAGGAATAAGACTTATCGCCACCCATCCATATTTGTTCGCTACTACACAGTAACTTGGTTGAACAGTTCGGAATGCTGTTTTGTTAGTACTTCATTTGGAGGTGATTATTGTACGAGGCGCTTTCTTAATTGTGTTTATCTGCCCCAAGTAGACTGCCGGACAATTTGCAGCTTGCTGGTTGCCGACTTGATTCATAATGAGTCGAAATTGTCTAGTGTGCAGAATCCGGTCATTTGTAGTGAGTTATTTGTAGCCTATATGAAAAAAGGTCAGCGAAGATCCGATCAGGTACGTTCCGCCTGCCCTTCCTAAACAGCAACCTGCAACAGCCATTCGTTCATGAAATGCTCAATTTGGTCACCAAGCAAAAGGCAGCTTCACGTTTAGATGGTGTGTCAGCCAGATGGTCATTTTCTTCAAATAAACAACAAACCACAAACCAGAACTTTTCCCATCATGTCTTTGTATTCAAGGCGCGCATTTGTCGTTAAAACTCATGCTCGCAATTAAACAATGCGCAAACGTTCTGATTTGCGTACAACTAGAAGAGAGCTCAATGTCCTTCTCTCCAGCTCCCCACTCAACACCTATTTACTTTTAGCATACGAACACTCGACGGAGTTATCGTATCACTGCAAATAGACCTAAACATCTTCACGAAGCCAATGAGGGTGACGCTTTTGAAAACTGCACGACTGATCCCTTGTGTGTGATGAGTGCATAGTCAATGGACAATCTTCGTTGCTGACAGCTGCCTCCCCGTTCTACTTCAAGCCCTCTTACGCTGCACTTCCTTGTTGGTGTTTCGTTGTGCTCACCACGTGTCTGTATAAATATCGCTGTTGTGAGCTCGGCGTCAGACAGGCATCCTTCACGGTTCGCGTTGGTAATTTGTGCCTCGTTTCCTCGAGTGAGGGGCAATGCTAAGAGCAGGCATGCATTCAGCTGAATTCAGAGCATACTTAATGCAAAATAAGGTTGCGTTCTGCATCACCTCTTTGGAATGATTGCTCACCACATTCATGGTGGGACTCGTAAACTTGTTTGTCTACATCTGGTGGAATGGCATGAGCGCAATCAAGGTCATTCATGATGTGCTTTACAGAAAGAAAAATCCCTCTCACAAAGGACAAATGTGAATTGTTGCAATGACCGAGGCGGAAATGAGGATGTGTTTGTATAGCACATTTGTTTGTTTAATTAAGGACGCACCCATGGTTTCGTCATCATCTTGCTGACATGAGTCCACGCACATCGTAGCACCGACACCTGCAATGCTGGTGACTTTT
Source organism: Taenia hydatigena (assembly GCA_036345935.2). Classification (NCBI taxonomy): domain Eukaryota; kingdom Metazoa; phylum Platyhelminthes; class Cestoda; order Cyclophyllidea; family Taeniidae; genus Taenia; species Taenia hydatigena. Next base: position 4,025,056 of record JADWOT020000001.1, on the reverse strand, counting down.
GATACAAGAAACGCCTCTAACCATCAAGCTGCCTCTTCTCACAATATCTGTCCTTATTAGCCATGAAAACTGTGCTAAAGATTGTCGGACGAACAACCACGTTTTGGCAGCTTTGCCAATAACAAAATGACTGCGACATGCGTAGTGGGCACAGCGGTATCAACTTGGCAATACTAAGACCGTAAATGCCTAACCGCAGACCGGTACATTCTCGATATCACAGGCGTCTGCCTCAGAACATCCGAAATGCCTTGCAACGATGCAGCCATATTCAAGCTACTATTGGCATACTAGACCTCACCGTAACTGACTGAGTCAAGAATGCAAGAGCAACAGATCGCGCAAACCTACTGAAATGAATTGCCTACTTTGTTTTTGGCATTTCGTCATGTTGGGTGGTGACAACTCTCACACTGGGGCGGTGGTTCCATTAGAGAGCAGTGAGATCACTACGATTTGTCAACAGCACCCTTAAATGTTTTCCATTGACGTCCCGTCGGTGTGACACTTTCCTTTCGCGACCTTAAATATTGATAAAATTACTTGCTGTTTTTCCAAAATCTGGTTGTGTCGATTTAATTTTGCCGAGTAGGAACTGGTATGGAGTCAAGGCCACAAGATGAAGACACCGACTTTTGTGTAATCAATGGCTTCTAAGGGTGAAAGAGTGGCATAAAATATCAGATGGAAGTCAAGTCTACCGGACTTTGTTCAAGTTCACTGATTGAAAGTTTAAGTGGTTACCGTCTTGAGAAGATATCGGAAAGTATTGGAAGGGGCCAGGACCATAATACAGAAATGAATGGCAAGTAAATGGTCTTTGGGAATTCGTTATCCATGGCACCCATGATGGTTTACTTATTTTCAAGGGTAAAGTACCGCGAATCTTCCATTTTGTCTAAAATATGTCGTCCGTCAACAGCCTAGCCTGATGTGTCTTTGCGCGACATACTCCACCGTTATGCTGTCGA